>CM061914.1:99761798-99777793 GCA_031002005.1 Vandiemenella viatica
CAGGCAAATTCCGGGATACTTCCTCAAAAGGCCATGCCTGAATTCCTTCCCATTAATTGCCCCCCATCCTTTACCATCTCTAAAGACCTCGCTGTTGAGAGACGTTAAGCAGTTAAAAAAAAAATATCCGCTAATATCGGTATATTTGTACCCAAAATCTGTATATGAAAAGATTTATCGTGAAATCAAAACCCAGGAAGACTGCGCTTTGTTACAAGAAGATATTACGAAAGTAATTACGTGGTGTAAAGACTGGCAGTTGGAGTTAAAAACTAAAAAGTGCCAAGTCATGCGTGTAAGTAAAAAGGTGACACCATTTAGCTCTGAATATACAATTAATGGTACTGTCCTTAGAACGGTAGATTCCGCTAGATACCTAGGGGTAACAATTCGTAATAATTTGTCGTGGAATGAGAATATCGAGAATGTAACTGGGAAATTAAATCGTGTGCTCCGATTTCTAGGTCGTAATTTAAAACAATGCACTCCGGAAGTTAAATCTATTGCTCAGTCACTAGTGCATCCTCACATAGAATATTGTTGTTCTGTATGGAGTCCCCATCAATAGGGGTTAATGGAGGCATTAGATAAGGTCCAAAGAAGAGCCGCCCGATTTGTGACAAGTATATATAGTTGGAGGGAGAGCGTAAGTGCGATGTTGAAGGAGTTAGGTTGGGATGACCTGGAACACCGAAGGCGTTGCTCTCGACTGAAGCTAATTGAAAAATTCACAACTGACATATTTCGGAATGACAGCAAACAAATATTGCTACCAGCAACATTCGTATCGCGGAATGTCCGTGAAAATAAGATAAGAAAAATCAGGGACAGAACCGATTCTTTTCTGTATTCATTTTTTCCACGAGCGATTAGGGAATGGAATAGAAAGGATTTATCGGGCGAGTAAACTTAAAATCCGACAGGAGTAGCTTTCGATAAAGCTCTCCGGCCATCCTGATCTGGGTTTTCCATGGTTTTTCCCAGATCACTCCACGCGAATGCTGGGATGGTTCCTCATAATAGCCCATGGGCGCCTCCTGCCATATCCCGTATATCCTTTCCAAACTAAAACCCTTTCGGATGGGTGCAATGCACCCTCCGCCACACACTTTTATTCAATCGCGGAGTAATAGTAATAGTAAATAACCACACCTTGTCGGGCATCGAAGAATTTCTTATCAGTTTGACATCAATTTTACTACCAGGCTTGGAACTTCATAACTTGCTACCAATTTGACGTCAAAGTGTGCATCAAATTGATGGCAATCTGCTGCCTCAACTTGAAGACAAATTATTCATCAAAAGTTGGAAAGAAAATTTTTGTTTCATCTTGCATTCAAGGATGGTCTTGATTTTCATATTACCCTTTTAGCTTCGTATAGTATAAATTGAAGTCAGAAGATGGCAGTAAGGATATTGTTTTAAGTTAAAGTATGAAATATAAGGTATTTAAGTTTATTTAAACCTTCATTCCAGTACTACGTTTATTTTAAACTATCCTTGTTAAATAATAGAAAAATTACGGAATATATTATAAATTTAAAACTAATTCCAGATTTTTTTGTAAAAAATTAATATTAATACTATTTCATGTCAATACTAGAAGAACGTACAACAAGCTAAGTAATTTGCAATTCGTTTATTAAGTTATTTAACAAAAATATATTAACTCTTGGAAGGCTTATTCCGTTAGCTGCGGATAGGTGACCTGACCAAGGTTGTCGACTGTGAAAATGTCTCGACACGCGCTGAATGCAAAAAATTCACAATATACTGCACCGCCCGTCACATTGTCTTTAATAACAATTATGTACATTTCATTAACAATATGTGTTTATTGTAATGGTTACTTATAGAATATAGGCAAGCGAACTACCTCGGGAATCCCCTAAAAACGTCGATAATATAGGGCACAAAAGCACAGGGGTAGTCCCCAAAAAGATATAAGGAACATTTTTCAAAAGATAACTAACTACCTAAACAGAAATAACTTGCACAATACACAAATATCTTTGTCATTAGTACAAAGAGGAGTTAATTATTCTGGTATACATCTGTTTAATAAACTTCCCAAGAGTATAAAACAGTTTGCAGATAATAAAGATATATTTAAAGAAAAACTGAAAGATTATCTTATTAGCAACTCCTTCTACTCCATTCAAGAAATGAATATATTAATTAATTATATTCAATATGACTTTTGCAAAATTCAGTTGTAAAAATTAATGTTTATTGCTATTCTCTTTATTTGTCTTTTGAACGTATAATTGTTTTTACTATGATTATGACTCATATTGTATGTATGTGTATTAACCATGACATGTTTCACATCCCAGAGGTCCTTCCTCAGCAGGGATCCATGAAACAAGATTGATAAATAAATAAATATCATATAATCGATCGAATAATTCCCCGTAAAAAATTAACGAAATGGATTGCCAACCTAAAAATGTAAAATCGGGAAAAAATTCTGAAAAATTTCGTTGTATTGTCAGAAATATTGTTAAAATGGTTACATTTCGGTATTTCGGTAGGACTGACTAGGACAGACTCAAAATTCGGTAGAAATACCGAAAAATCGGTATGATTGAGACCACTGTTCACAGGTACCCAGTACGGACATGCTGCAGCACGTGATGTCTTGACGAAATGCGAAACCATAAATCTCCAAAATACGGCCATCAAGCGCCGTGGGCCACACGCATCAATACCACTTTGCGGGGTCGTCAAGGCTGTAAGTCTTCACTTGGTGTAAGCGCGGGCACTCCGTCATCTCGCCCAATCAGAGACGCTCCGTCGCGCCCTCCCAAAGTAATCACTTCAATCTTCTAGGACAGCTCGGTGATCACGATCGCAGTGGAGCGTACAACAGATTAATGGCGCGTGCATTCGTTTCAGGTTTTCCGATACTCAAGAGTGATCAGTTATATCTGTCGTCGGCCCGTATCGCAGTAACCCATTAACTCGCTCCATTCTCCCCTCTTAGCAACTTTTTAAAGCACCTATACACAGTAGTTTAGCATATACTGGTATCTGTGAAAATTCCTCGTGAAATATTGCAACGAAAACCTGCTAATTACTGAGCTAAACAAGTTTTTTCTTCGCACATCATAAATTTGAATCGATTAATGTGAAGTAAGAAACAAATTACATTTAATAAGTTACATAGCTGTTTTCTCTGTGGCAGCACTTTCTTTTTTTTTTTTTTGGTCTCTCGACTGGTTTTTTGCAGTATTCTGCCTTCTACTGCCAAATTCCAACATCTTTATCTTCATACAGCAATTACATTCCGTATCTTCAAATATTGGAAACATTGTTCACCTCCATTGTTATCTCCTTCAATCTTTTAAGAAATTAATCAGTACAGTTCGTCCCAAAATCGAACTGCTTTATTACACATTTTACATTAATAATTTAATTTCTCCCCGTTTCCAAGCGTACAGTCCGTATCTTCAAATATTTTGATCTTTATTCGCTTCCCTTGTTATCTCCTTCTATCTTTCCAAAAATTAACCAGTACCTTTCGTCCCAAAATCGAATTGCTTTTTACACATCTTACACCAATAATCTTCTTCCTCCCAGTTTCCAAGCGCACAGTCCTTCTATCTTTTAAGAAATTAACCAGTAATGTATGTCCCAAAATTGAACTAGTTTATTACACATCTTACACAAATAATTTTCTTCCATCACTTTTCCAAGCGAATAACACCTGAATACCACCTCCACAAAAAAGGGTAAACAATACAAATCTTATGATCTAGTCTGCAGTGTGCTGAATTTAAAATTATACAATAGCACATTAAGCATGGCAGTATATCAAGAGATAGTAGGCCCTGTTTCGTTGCTCGAGGATCTGCAGTTTAACATGGGATTCGAATTGCGAGGTGATCCCATGGTGTCACACATAAACAAAGCAAGCTTCTATAGAGTTCAATAAGATAAGGATAGATGACTTTAATGATAGAATAAGAACTATGGACAGCAGCTATTTACGTAAAATCTCTACCGCTGAATAACTGTTTTTTTTTTTTTTAACTGCTTAACATCTCTTAACAGCGAGGTCTTTACAGACGGGAAAGGATGGGGAGCAAGGAATGGCAAGGAATTCGGCCATGGTCTTTTGAAGGAAGCATCCCAGCATTTGCTTGGAGTGATTTGGGAAACCATGGAAAACCCAAATCTGGATGCCTGTATGGGGATTCGAACCGCCATCCTCCCGAATGCGAGGCCAGAACGCTAACCGTTACACCACAACCCTCTGTGAACAACTGTACTACATGTCATCCAATAGCCTCATTAATACTAACAGTCAACAGTAACAATAACCAGCTCATTCTGTGCAGATGAACCAAGCTTGCTTCATCAGGACAGCATCGGGAAGGATTCATCTGTACAGCTCGCGTATAAATTAGACCGCAGCTGTTGCGATATTTGCGCCAGATTCTGTAGCTTCTGGAATCACACTAATCGTGTTTGTTCGGACCTGCATATCGGCATGCTGTATCTGCATTGCAAATTGCAAGGCGTTTGCCTGATTGGAGGCCTGTGTGGCGTACCTCAAGAATTTGTATCGAGCCGGATTTGTAACATGTACCATTCGTTTGGTTTACGAAATCGAAAACTTAGAAATAAAATGCTGCCCGTATTTTCAAATTGTCTTGCTCACAAATTTTGAGTCCTGTCGAACAAATAATGACAATTAAATGACTATTGGAATTTGATTATTTTACTTAGAATATTTTGTGGCAATATAGTAATGATTACCAGCAAGAATTTTCTCCCACATACGTCTATGTCTCTCTAATATTTACGTGATATATATCAAGTCTACGCTACCTTCTTAAACTTGTTTCGTGTGTGGCTCATCTTAACTTCTCGGAAAAGGCTTTATCTTTGAACAATACAGAGATTTTAGGGCCTTCCTATACAAGTGTCAGATTAGCTGAGACCCTCGTCACCTTTTTGTCATACCGAGAAAGATATGCCATTTATCTTTTGAAACTAACATTTCTTAACAAAACCATTGTGCCATGAGTCTCTGCAGAATACTTTTAGCTGAAGACTAATCTAATCTAACCTAACCTAACCTAACCTAACCTAACCTAACCTAACCTAACCTAAACAAGCCTATTGTGAGACACAAACAATACGTCCGCTGACTATCTCGAGTCAGGTAGCGCTTACAACTGTTACTAGATGTTACATCGGGTGTACCTCAAGGAAGTGTAATAGGACCACTTCTTTTCTTAATTTTTATAAACGATCTCGGAGACAAAGTGAAAAGCCTATTTAGATTGTTTGCTGATGATGCGGTTATTTATAGGGAAGTAAGAAATTTGGCCCATTGCTTAGAAATTCAGCGCGATCTGGATGTTATTTTGGCTTGCTGCGCTGAGTGGCAACTTACTGTAAATTGTAAAAAGTGCAAGACAATGAGCATAACTAACAAAAAGAATCCGATTGTTCAGAAATACGAGTTAAACAATACAGTTATTGATATGGTCGATTCTATGAAATATTTGGGAGTAACAGTACAAAGGAACATGAAATGGGACATACACATTAATTCGTTAGTAGGTAGAGCAAATTCTAGGCTGCGATTCATAGGTCGAATCTTGAAAAATTGTAATGAACAAACAAAGGAGATAGCGTACAAATCTCTTGTGCGTCCACATTTGGATTATTGTTGTGCCATTTTGGACCAGTTTCGTTAGGGGTTGATCGAAAGTATAGAGAAAGTACAGAGAAGAGCCGCTCGATTCGTTACCGCTTGCTACAGTCCTTATGAAAGCGTCACAGAACTGATTAGTAGATTAGGTTGGGAGTCTCTGGTAGATAGACGACACACGTTTCGTTTAAACTTATTAGTAAACATGCGTACTCCCACTTTCACTTTTGAGTGTAGTGGAATACTTCTTCCACCAACCTATTTGAGTCGGAAGGACAGGAAAGATAAAATTAGAGAAATAAGGTGCCGGACTGATTCTTATATGAATTCTTTTTTCCCTCGTACCATTAGGGATTGGAATGCACAGCAAAGAGATTAGCTTTGGTGCTGAGCACCCTCTGACACCCACAATTTTGTGAATTGCAGAGTATATATGTAGAAGTAGAAATACCATTTCACTGCCTATATCTGTGAGCTTAAATTTGCTATCTCACTCCCGGATCTTTACACCGACAGTTTTGCATAACCCTTTCACATTTAAATTAAATATTAGAACATGTAGGGTACGCCATGCGTTAGACATTGTGTCTTCTTCTCTTCTCCACATGTATCAAGGTATTTCAGAGTTTTCTCTAAGTTCTACGACGAAGACCAACAGAATTGTAGGAAAAAAAAAAGTGAACAGATTCATTATTTTACTGAATAAAACACGTAAGTCTAGAGATTTTTCATCGACTGACATCTCGATAAATTATTTCGCACCTTACTCATTCCATCAATGCACGTTTTAACTAGATCGTCGTCTCGAATTCGACGATCAACCATCAGTAGATATCGTGAGGAATTTAGGAGTATTAGCCTCATCGTGTTAGTAATTAATCTTTACTGACAGCGAGCGACTCAGATCAAAATTTGACGTAACGGAAATTCTGCGACACTGCGTTTTGTATGGTTCTGTGTACGAAGTATTGACCATAAAAGAGTTAAGCGTCAATACCTTGTAGACCACAGAAGTTATTATGGCAGTCACCGACATTACTGCTAAATTTTTTAACTAGTCGACAATGTTGGAGTGCTGAACAAAGTACGACTGGCAAGCCCAGAAGCACTTTAGTAGCACGATATTAAGGTCTAGTAGGCAGAACGGAAAGTTTCCGGCTTTTCGTCCCGCCGTTAACTCTGTGACATTCGGCCGCATGAATATTCACATTTGAGTGGTGCGTCCGCCAACGCTGTAACAAGTGGTCGTGTCTTCTCACTAGCGGTGCTAGGGACACGGTATATGACACCGCAGACCTCGCATCGCAGATTCACACCAGCTAAGTCAGGTGTCATGGTCCGGCCACAACTCTCCATTTTATTGGAGTCTCAGTGAGAAATAATAATGGATTCAGCCCATGTCACCTGAAAGAAATGCGTCCCAACAGGAGTCAAACGACAGATGAACAGAACGTTGTCGACCAGAGGCGAGCTAGCAGCGGTTGCAAATATTAGGTTGGTGCATTCGTTCACAGGGTACATTCGCTCTACAGAAACAACTCATATATCACACGATGTATTATTATTATTATTATCATTTTCAGGGTTCCGTTCCCTGAGGGCAAAGGACGCTGTTGTAACAGCCCTCAACCCTAGACGTTAAATGGAATTGTATTTTATGAAGCATTTGTATCAAGCTAAAGTTTGATCGAATATGGTCTTGTATGTTTGTCTTGCAATTTACTGTAAAGTTGTGTAAATGGATTTTGTTTTATTAAAATAAATTATGAAAATGCCATTTAATATGTTTAAGGACAGAACTATGCCAGAGAATTACTCAAATCTTTGTAATTCAAAGTATTAAGGTGAGCTACGATGTTTTAAGAATTATTTACTACAGTTTAAAATGATTTATGTGGATAATTTTGTGTTTAAATATCTTTAATTTTCATTTCTGACCTTTTTTGTAATGATTGTAAATTATTATGTATTTGTTATGATTGCTTTGAATATGTTTTAATTGTTTAAGTATTATTAAAGTTCGAGAAATATCGGTCGGAAAACTTTGTAATGTTCTAGAACTTTCGATGAAACTTATATAAAGCGAACGCCAGAGACAGTTGACTCAGTTTATGGACAGAGTTTTGGGGTGAACAGTTTTACGTGCATGGCAGTATTGTCTTTGAAAGTATTGAATGTAATCGCTTGAGTTTGTGCACACATGTGACTAGTAACTTTGAAGTCGTATATGTCTTCGAGGAATAAAAAACAGTTAAAATTTGAAACTGTACTGTGCACTAATTAATTTATATAATAATAAACCACGAGACACCTAATAATGTTCCTGAAGCTCAGCTATTTGTCTGTCTATCAGTATGCTATGGGTCTCTATCTCAGAAAAACCTAAAAACTTTAGGCTTAAAATTAGCACATAATATCAACACAACTTGCTGTTACCCGCGACTTCGTATGCGTCAAATCAGAATTTAATTGCTACAAGTGGATACGATCAGACTCAGAAAGCTACAAGATACGTAAAAGGTGTCTGATAAGGCACGTAGCCGGGGTAATATGACGAGGAAGCCAACATCATACCATTCTACAATTGAACCTGTCTCACGAAAGAGAACCTATTTGCAACTAGTTAAAATAAGAAGGAACTAAAAAGGCGGGGTTAACCGTGGGAGACTAACTACCATTGTTCCTAAAGTAGATTTTTGTTTTACAATAACCTCAGTTTCTGTGGATACCTTATGTCAATACCGTTTTGTACGCAATGTTTTTGGTTTTTGCTGTTATTTGCTAAGATATATAATATGGACTTTTGAGATTAGAAACATGTCATGGCAAAAACACGTCTTTTTAAGCGTAACCCTTCTACTTATCCCTGGGCTTTACTATTAGTCATCGCACGCAGCACAAATCCACATCTATACTATATACTTCGTCTATAGAGGAAATTTATGAACATACTTACACAGACTCCGAGATAAACAGAGCCTGAGTCACCGATAAAACTTTACAGAGACTTATATATCCGTCTATCTGTCATTGTTCGGTTATTTTTCAAAATTTCATGACGAAATATATTTTTATCTCCACAAAAAAGTATCTTATGCTCTTTCTGACGATACATAGTATTTCAACAAGATCAGTTTAGCCGTGAAAACGTAAAAAAAAAAGACAGAGTTACTTTCGCATTTATAATATTACTGAAGAAATTTGTCCGAAACAAACACCGAAATTAAAATTTTGTAAAATTATATTATAGAGGAGTGTATGGAAAAAAATCTATTTGAGTTCGTGAAGTTTCGATGTTTAGAGCTAAGTTATTGGACTAATATGTTTCTTCAGTTTTTTCACTGCAAAATAGAGACATTTTGCCGTCAAATGAGAACTTTTTGAACCATTTTTGTTGTTGTGATGTAACACCTGAATCGGCGAAATAAAGCGCTATAAAAGGTGATCAATTATGAACTCTATTCTTCTGCATTTTGTACCGAATGAATGGTGTGGCTGAAGCAGATTGCTGGAGGTATCATAAGCAGGAAAATCGGCATAAACTATCAAAGAGGCAAACAAAGATAATGTTGGAAAATAAGCTCTGAGAGATTGACAAAAGTGTTGAAGACAACCATAAGCCTTTCGTCTTAACTGGTACACAACCTAGAGATTGTTGCCATGCTCCAGAACAAGACATAGTTAGCCTATGCGTCGAAGGTATTACAGTTTTGTTCCAGGGAATACAGTTTTTCTTGTAATTTGAACCACGCACAGTGGGGTATTTGATCTTAAAAGCTGGCCAAAAGTCGAAATTTTTAAATTCACTATAATTGAATAAGTATCATATATTCTTATACCTAAATAAAGGTTTCAGTCATTAACGGTAGAATAGATGGTGCCACGCATCACTCCGAGTTACAGGGCCAATAGGAAAGTAGCGTTTATTTACACTGCGCGTCGCTTACAAATAATCTCCGATGCGAGAGCAGACTTTTTTCCTGTGCTGGACGCTAAGTGACATAAATGTACGTAAATCGACAATGGAGGATGAACGTAAAGGTGTTTACTGTAGTTTAGGCCCATTAATTTAAATTTCAGTTGTTGTTAGTGTGTGCTGTTGGTGTGTGTTTCACAACGTAAAAATTTAACTTAAAAGTGATGTTTATAATTGTTGCGTAGAATTTTTGTTTGTTTGTCGGGGCTTCTCGGATTCCGTTTCATGCGCATAAATAAAGTATAGCTTGTTCACTAACTAATAGAAAAGAAAAAACATGCACATGTATGCCCCTTTCTCATCTACGCGTTACTGAAAGTGTGGGTTTGTCCATGTTTGCAGAACCTGACGAGGCTGCTTCTGTGAATATTGTATCCAGGGAACATTTGTTTTAAATTATGAAAGAATGTGGTGAAGAGTTGATAGATAATAGATTAATTTACGTGGAAAATACAACTTCTACAATGCGATGATACATATGCAAAGACACGTCCAAAAATTTTAACAAAAAAAAAGAGAAAAAGAGAAGAGAAGAAGATCCTGAAACGTTTAAGTTTGGACTCTCGATTCTCCATACAAGAATCAGATTTTTTGAATCATTACTTCACTTGTCACACAAGATACGAATCAATAAATGGCAGGCTAGAACTACCACTGACAAAGAAGTTGTATCTGCTACAAAACAAAGAATAAAAAACTCTTTTAAAGTAGTAATGGTCCTTTTGGTTGATATTCCCAAGCAAGATTCGGCAACACTAATGAAGGGAACACGTCTTGAAGGTTTTTCGAGGACCCAGTTAAATCTGCAGAAATAACAGGGCTTGACGTTAACCTCATTTCCAAGTTGAAAGTTATTTTAGAAGAAATTACAAGCGGCCATCACATCGACAAATTCTCTAAGTATGCACTGGAAACAGCCAAACTATACGTAAAGCTATACAACTGGCACCCTATGTCTCCAAACATACACAAAATCTTAATGCATGGTGCTTCAGTTATTTCACATCCATTACCCCCGATTGGACAGCTATCCGAACAGGCTGCTGAAGCACGAAATAAACATTTCCGGCTGTATAGGCAGAATTTTTCAAGGAAATTTTCAAGGGAATCTTGCAATCGGGATGTCTTGAACAGGCTTTTACTTAGTTCTGATCCATTCATTTCATGTTCTCGGCCGAAGGCTCAAAAGAAAACGAGACCTTTTTCTGAAGAAGCTCAATAACTACTGCTCACAGGAGAATTATCATACGAAAGCCCCGAAGACGACTCAGAGATTAGTGAAGAGGACGAATTGGAAGAGGAGTTTGATGGTTATCAATGATAGTAAAGCTTATTCTCATGAGTTAATTCTCCCAGTGCTAATTAAAATTTTCTTACAAAATTTGTCTACAATACGCAATCAATTGTGTACATAATTTTCATGCACTTTCTTTGTTATTGTGTGGTTTTATTTTTATTTATGTTACTATTAAAATCAAACTTTCATATATAAATTTAGTTTTGAACAAAATTAAATGTTTAACTACGTGTAGATTTTCTACCTATGTGTTAAATTAAATCTAAATCGTCATTTTAAACTAAATTTATGCTTAGAAGTACATTTAAAGTACTGTAGATTAGGTAAATAATTTTGGCCAGCTTTTTAGGTCAAATACCCCACTGTGCCACGCAGCAATCGTAGCATACTTAACGTTAAGATCGATTAGCTTCGTTTCAGGAATCCAGCCGTAAACCTGTACATTCAAAATGAAGTGCTCTACTACTAATACATATGACTCTTTTTCATTCGTTGTATAAGTTACAGGTGCTATTTAAATCTCTTAAGCAAATTACACTCAATAATGGCATATCTCTTTTCGAAGATGATTGAAAAATTTGCGTAGCAAATTACCCTTACGACCATATACTAGCAGGTCATTAATGCCGGAAGATAGATGTTAACAAGGTTCCAAAAATCAGTATCGACCAAAGAACATTCTTTGCATTGACCAGGAGTAATTTTTGGGAAGTATAAAAAAAAATATATATATATAGCCGGACGAAGAATCGAACTAGGCTCCTTCCAAGCGCTAGACACAAACGTTACCACTTGCCCACCAGATACTGTGCTGTTTTTTTAGTATATTTTTTTAACTGCTTAACGTCTCTTAACGGCGAGGTCTTTAGAGACGGGAAAGGATGGGGGGCAAGGAATGGGAAAAAAATCGGCCATGGCCTTTTGAAGGAAGCATCCCGGCATTTGCCTGGAAGGATTTGGGAAACCATGAAAAACCCAAATCTTGACGCCCGGACGGGGTGTGCTGTTATTAAAGATCCTAAGTAAAGTGTTTAAATTTAACTGATATTAACCATAACACACTAAGTAATTTGACAGAGATATACAAAATTTCGCCAAGTTTCTAGTCATTTATATTTAAGTTCGCAACTTACTAAACCATAATTGAGATATTAGACACACACTTAATCCAAATAAGACAAAAGAACAGAGTGCTCTTCTGCAGAAAGATTTTATATCGTTGCTATGCACTATCGAACACAGAAATGTTTCATTTAAATTATCCACAGTGGAAAAGTAGTTGGGAAAGTAATATGTGCAGTACGTTCGAGAGATAAAAGATCTCTGTATTTTTACGACTTCTGTCGACCTTGTTATTCTTGCCGTCTCCCACCGGATTGTAACATTTTTCCCTGTATGAGGAACCTTGTAAACAAGCTGAGATAAGATTCCGCGTATATAGTTCAGCCAAGGTTCCCACTACTTGCCAAACAACCCACGACTCACTACCAACCACAACACATGTCGGAGTATTCAAATAACAGCCTCCACGCGTCAGACGAGATGAATTTACCACGTGTGACTCGTTGACATCTGTGTTTCCTGGGACGTGAACTTGACTTCATTCTACTTCATATTCACTGGTGATCGTTCAATATAAACAAAATTTCTTTTTCCTTTCGACCCAGTAATAACCTATACCGCCTAACTAGTGCATTCTATAATGCGTAATGGTTTCAGGGAGCTCTTTTCCTCTCCATGTTTTAACATTTTATGTTTTATAGTTTTTTTTTATATACTATAGCCTCATTTCGTGTTTAGCCAAGGAGGTTTGTTAAAACTGCTAATATTTTGTCGAATCTCCATCTTCTGTACTTTCTAAATTAAGGATTTTTCCTTTTTTTTTTTTAAGTAAATGTGGCGTATTTTAAACTATGAATTTTTATAATGACAAAGTTAGACACTATGAGCATGTAGCGTATTATAAAAATCCACACACTATTAAAGACACACACCAAGACGTGTGGGAATCTTTCCACAGTTAATCCTAGTTCACCAGTTTCAATGACTGCAAAGAAACAGCCGTTGATATATGGTGAAGGTTTATTTCAACGTGAAGCATGAATATTAGTTGGCTTAAATGAAGATGATAGGTGTATGATGGAACACAGTTAGCTTCTGCTTCAAGTAATTTCACCAAGGAAATATCTTCTTCGTCTTCTATGTCGATATCTATTATGACTGTGATTTATAAATGAACTGTGTAACGAATACGTCTATTGATTCAACGCATTACTGCTGCTGTTGTTGTTTTTATTTTATAAAAAGGGAAGGGAAGGGGGGGAGGGGGGTAGTGTTATTCGCAACACCATCAGTTTGTGTCTGTACTGTAAAAAATTATCAAGAATACCATAGTTCAAAAAGGTTCTAGGGCTTTCTTCAATGTTTCTGTCTCATTGCTTTTGTAACGGTATTAACTGTAAACAAAAGCTACTAACTAAAAAATATTACAATCTGAAAAAAAAAATACTTATTACAGATACCGGCTGGAATAAATTTGGTACTGAACAAAAAAGAACCGGAAGTATATAACCTGCTTTAAGCGATGTTTCTTTCATGTTTTATTATTAAACTAGCTGAGTTCCCGGCGTTGCCCAGTACAGTTGGCGTAGATTTACCCGTACGCTATTTTTATTCCCGAAATGAGAAACATTTGTACAAAGATTAATAAAATTCGCGCCAAATTTTTTTTTTTCGGAACTAAAGCAAACCTAGATTCACACTCCCCCTTCCAAGAAACGGGTGGGTTGAAGTTTATTTGCACGGACAATATCTTCATTCCTCCGAAAAGATTCATGTGTATCAAGCTTCATTAATTTGGCTAAGAAATTGCATTAC
Organism: Vandiemenella viatica; assembly: GCA_031002005.1. Lineage (NCBI taxonomy): Eukaryota > Metazoa > Arthropoda > Insecta > Orthoptera > Morabidae > Vandiemenella > Vandiemenella viatica. The sequence goes on from CM061914.1 coordinate 99,775,617, forward strand.
TACAGTACTAAACAACGCTAGATTATGTTAGAAACTCACATTTGATTAAATTGCGAAATGAATGGATATACGTTTTGCTCGAAACGCCAGATGCTTTAACTCCGCAGATTGAGCCTCTTATACAGATATCAAAAATGAATCCAGAATAATATTATCCTAAATAAATGATTTTATTCAAACAGAAGACTAATGCTGATGGCCAGAGACAATGTAGTTGTAGGCCTACTGCCAGAGATCATGGTTAAACAAAATCTGTGTTTTTACGTTTAAAAATTGAATATCCCGAATTAAAGGAAAGAATACTTGTTTAATGTGCAAAATAGTAAAGCTATCTTATTGCTTTCATTAAAGGCTATGGTCAGAGACATTGTAATTGTGTGTTAGTGCGAAGTATGCTGCATCGAGTGGTTCCATCTGTGGTATTCCTCACCATACGTTCAGAATTTTATTTAATGTTATGTAACGTAGAAGCATAAGACATACCAAACAACTGAGTTGAGATTCTAAGCTTTAAAACGGTAAAAACCCCATCGAAATCTTTGCAGCAGTTTTTTAGTTTTTCTGGTACCAATATACCCGGTTTTCGTTTCATATATATAGAAATAGATAGATATATATATAGGTAGAAGATAGATTAATTGGTACATTTTTATTTTCGTATATTTGAAAATCGCTTGTCAGGTCTTTCGTTTCCTTGAATTTCTATTCTTTAACTGGTATTCACAACAGATGTTATTTAACAGAGGCTAATTCATTAACTATATACATTATAGTTAGCAAATATGCTCAGTGATAACTAAAATCGAGTCCTGTGTGTGAGGGTTAGCGCTAAGTCCAGCATTCTGGAGGGCGTTGGTTCAAATTCCCGTCCTGCCATCCAGATTTGGGTTTTCAGTGGTTTTAGGAAATTATTTCAGGCCAAGGGAGAGATAATACTTCTAAAAGTCCATGGTCTAACTCCATATCCCCAACCCACTCCCACATCTAATGACCTCGATGTTGTACTGTATCGCCACACTACATGGAAATATTTGCTACATGCTGGGCTCCTAGCTCGCACAGGTGGACGGAGCTGCTGCGGTATGCGACCTTGAGGCAGGTAGCAGGTGCCGTTAGGGTGAGGGGAGAGCACAGTAGAAGGCCAGCTGGGTGGTTGTGTGCGTCCCCAGCCGATCGGACAGAACATGATGTGCGGCGACTAACGTTAGCACAGTCTGTGGTGGTGCTCTATGCTACATGTCGTCATCGGAGTGGATGACGCTGTCCGACGGCCAGCAGATGGATCATCGCCTGGGAATACTACTGGAAGCAGACTTGGCGCCTTCTGCAAAATGGTAACTCCACAGAGATGTTGATGGTCACCGCAAAGAGTTGTCGTATTTATCAACCCAGTGTCGCCCATGAGACTCTCATCACCCCACTGAGCATAGTGAACGGACATATAATATCAAACGCACGTGAAACGGTGTTACCAACATGTGAAGTAACATCCCAATTCCCCTTCTCAGAAATTTCATTCAATAATAATGTTTTTGTTGATAAAATAATTAAATTAAAAGGTAATTTAATTCATAAAAAGGGAGAGTACAAGTTGTACGCTTCAATGTCGAAGAATCGTAAATTCCTAAACAAAACAAAATAAGTGACTGAATCTCTAAAATAAAGAATTCTAACTTTAATGTTTACGACTTTTTTATTGATGTTATTGGCTAGCTAAAATGATGGTGTTTGCTGGTTAACAGAAAAGGTTCCATTTGCACCCATGCAGCTTTGTTTGGAATGTCAGAATTTAGTGACATATTTTTCATGTGGGTACCAATGTCAGACGAAACTGATCTGGTACACAGAAACAAATAAGTTCCATTTAGAGGCCATTATAAACATACACTGTGTTTTGCACCATAGCCTTTTTGAATATTCGTAGAGTTATTATCTGTTTCTGATTTATTATAATAACATTAATTGCAGCAGCGTACAACGAAGTGTTTCACAAAGTTCATATCTGCTGAAATCAGCTAATCATATCAATTACATGAGGTTGATTTAATATTGCCGTGGATATCAGAAATAACATCAATGAAATAACGATGATGTGGGCAGAAACCATTTTTTATTTATTTATTTTTGTGCGTATTATGACATTCATAAACACTCCAGCTGGAGACTGTAACAATTTT
>CM061914.1:99778793-99903030 GCA_031002005.1 Vandiemenella viatica
GATACGGGCCGACGACAGATATAACTGATCACTCTTGAGTATCGGAAAACCTGAAACGAATGCACGCGCCATTAATCTGTTGTACGCTCCACTGCGATCGTGATCACCGAGCTGTCCTAGAAGATTGAAGTGATTACTTTGGGAGGGCGCGACGGAGCGTCTCTGATTGGGCGAGATGACGGAGTGCCCGCGCTTACACCAAGTGAAGACTTACAGCCTGACGACCCGCAAAGTGGTATTGATGCGTGCGGCCACGGCGCTTGATGGCCGTATTTTGGAGATTTATGGTTTCGCATTTCGTCAAGACATCGCGTGCTGCAGCATGTCCGTACTGGGTACCTGTGAACAGTGGTCTCAATCATACCGATTTTTTCGGTATTTCTACCGATATGGAGTCTGTCCTAGTCAGTCCTACCGAAATACCGAAATGTAACCATTTTAACAATATTTCTGACAATACAACGAAATTTTTCAGAATTTTTTTCTCGATTTTACATTTTTAGGTTGGCAATCCATTTCGTTAATTTTCGATCGATTATATGATATTTATTTATTTATCAATCTTGTTTCATGGATCCCTTCTGAGGAAGGACCTCTGGGATGTGAAACATGTCATGGTTAATACACATACATACAATATGAGTCATAATCATAGTAAAAACAATTATTCGTTCAAAAGACAAATAAAGAGAATAACAATAAACATTAATTTTTACAACTGATTTTGCAAAAGTCATATTGAATACAATTAATTAATTTTCATTCTTGAATAGAGTAGAAGGAGTTGGTAATAAGATAATCTCTCTGTTTTCTTTAAATATATCTTTATTATCTGCAAACTGTTTTATACTCTTGGGAAGTTTATTAAACAGATGTATACCAGAATAATGAACTCCTCTTGTACTAATGACGAAGGTTTGTGTTTTGTGCAAGTTATTTCTGTTTAGGTAGTTAGTTATCTTTTGTGTTCCATATATCTTTTGGGGACTACCCCTGTGCTTTTGTGCCCTACATTATCAACGTTATTAGGGGATTCCCGAGCTAGTTCTAATAAGACATTACCACAAAACACATTTTGTTTATGAAATGTACATACTTGTTTTAAAGACAATGTGACGGGAAGTGCAGTAAGAGAAAATGTGCCGTATATGGTGAATATTTGCACTCAACGTGTGTCGAGATACTCTCACAGTCGACAACCTTGGTCTGTCACCCACCCGCAGCGAACGGAATAAGCCTTTTAAGAGTTAATATCTTTTTGTTAAATAACGTAATAAACGAATTGCAAATTACTAGTCTGTTGTTTTGTTATTTGTTACGTTTACTAGTACTAACATGAAATAGTATTGATATTAAACTTTTATTAAAAAAATCTGGTATTAGTTTTAAATTTATAATATATTCCGCAATTTTCGTATTATTTAACAAGGATAGTTTAAAATAAAATTTAGTACTGCAATGAAGGTTAAATAAACTTAAATAACTTATATTTCATAGTTAACTTAAAAAAACCCTCACTGCTATCTTCTGACTTCAATTATACTATACGAAGCTAAAAGGGTAATATGAAAATCAAGCACATCTTGAATGCAAAATTTTCTTTCCAACATTGATGAATAATTTGTCTTCAAGTTGCGACAGCAGATTGCCATCAATTGGTGCACAGTTTGACGCCAAATTGGTAGCAAATCATTTAATTCCAAGCCTGGTAGTAAAATTGATGTCAAACTGATAATAAATTCTTCAACAACACATCTTGTACGGCAAAGTGTGGTTATTTGGGTGGTATTTTTTTCATATACGCCTACAGATTTTGGGTACAAATATATCGATATTAACAGCGGACAGATCTACCAATTCCGCATTTTGAAAATTGAGACCGCTGCCTGTGAAGAAGGGTAATGTCAAACTGAGCCTGAGGGTGAGCGGTCAACATTCGGGCCTGGGAAACTGGGAGGCGGGTTCGATTGCGGTACAGTCGTATAGATTTCGGCTTTCATGGTTTTCAGAAATAGCTGCAGGTGGATGCCATACGGTACCCCAAAACGAGTTGGCCAGATTTTTTCCTGTACGTTGTTCCTCCCCAATCTTGATCGGTTCTAGTCATTTTAACCTCTTACTTAATGAGGGATTTATGGTTCGTCGATGTCGAAGTAGTTAGAACGAAGAACGGAAATGAATTCGTGGTCTTCAGTTCGAAAGATTCTGGAAACCAGTGAAAACCTAAATCTAGAAGTTTGAAACAGAGATAATTTTCGATAGAGATTTCGGTTTTCAATGGTTTAATCACTCCATGCAAATTCCAAGATGGTAGATATAATTTTCTCCATTCCTTGCACGCAACAAAATCTGCTCTGATGAGAAAAATTATATCGTTTTACATTTTCGAACTATATTTTAATCTGTTTGTGGTTTAATCTATTATTAATCGTAACATAGTATTTATTCTTACAAATGAAAGTTACTCCTCATGCACATACAAATATCATCTGAAGTGGCGCATTAACCATTTGTTTACAGAATATTAAAATCTTGTTATTAAACGCCTCCTCTTGTTGCATATGGGTAATTCTAACTGAACTACCACAGCTACTGGTCAGCTAATCGTGAAGTATATTTTGAAGATTTATTTTCAATTACAAAACACTAATATACTTATTCTTACTTTTTACTAATCAAATATTTACACTTCAGCTGACTGCTATTCTTTTCATTGGCTATCATCAGTCAATTCAATCATAAAATTATGCGACCTCCTAGAGTAATGAGTTCTTCTGTAGATTCTACACGATATTTGCAATCAGATACTTATCAGAGACAGTTTCATAATCTTATTCCTTTAGAAGAATTTCATCAAATTCTGTATCCTGGAAATATTACTAATAGACAGTTTTTATTATTATTATTATTTATTCGTTGAGGCCAACTAGGACCACGTTAAGCCTTTGTGCATTGGCAGCGAGTTTCTTCTTCTTTGGGCCAGAACTCCTTCATTTGAATGTGCCTGTTTGCGCTCCTCTGTCCAGAGCGTACCGTGTCTTCCGTTGGAGTGTTCGTCTCGGCTTGTCCCACTTGTCATTAACTTCTTCCGAAATATATCACTGTTGAAAGCATCTTCTGGTTCTAGCCCCATCGAATGAAGATCTTCTTTAATATTTACGAACCAGGGCATTACAGTTTGGGTCTAGAATCAAATATATTAAAGATTTTTTTGTTAGTCTGTTTCCTCCATCCGTTTGAGGTGGCCATAAAATCGAGCCAGTCTTTTGCGGATTGTTCAGTGATTTTCTCTATTTTGCTGTAGACTTCTTTGTTGGATCTCTTTTGATGGAAGCCTTCTTAAAGTTGGAACCAGAATTCCTATAATAATTTTTCTCTCTTTTCGACAGTTCTCCCAGAAGTCCTTATCGGCATCAGGAATAAGGTTTCAACTGCATACAAAACTACTGGTTTCAGAACTGTTTCATGATGACGTATTTGAGTATTTGTGAAAGACATTTTGTTGTAGACTCTCTCGAAGTTTGGTTGGCTATTTCCAGTTTGCGAATCCTTTCCCGAATAACTTCTTTGTCCAATCCGTTTTTCATAATGATCTCACCAAGGTACTTAAATTTTCCACTTGATTAATGTCCCCGTATTTGGTTTGAAATTCTGTGGGCCATACTTGATGTTAGTCATTATTTTTTTAAGAATATTGTTGCCCTTTCTTTATGTTCTATATGAAAGTATTGTATAGTCTAATTCCTATATAGTTGTAATAGTTATGTGTTTTCTTTAATCTAACGTGGGAAATACCTTTTCCTATCTATTTATTTTATTTGCTGCTTGTCGAAATCATTAAGTGGGAGAGGTTCGGAGATAATAAACAGAAAAGAATAAGGCCAGGGCCATTTGAGAGAGCCATTCCGGTATTAGTTTCAGTAATTTTGAGAGTCCATGGAAAACCAAAATCCATAGGATCGCCGGGGATCCGCGCAATTACAGACACTAGAGTAAAGGCCTATTCACCGGGTTCGGGTATTTTATCCCATTGTTTTATGGTATTCAGTATGATAATTCATAGTGGCGGTCATTAACTTCTGAACGAACTAAGAACATTATTTCGGGATGGGAAGAGGCGGGTGGAATCGAGGAACAGTATGGAATAGCAATCGCGCTTTACGTTCAGCCATTGCAGCAGTCATGTGCAGCGTTGAAGACCACCTGCCTGATAAATGGTGTCGTTCAGGAGCGTGTTGCATTAAACTTGTTTGCAGTGGCTAATTGAACAGATGGTTCACTTAGTGGTTACACGGTTCACAACAAAATATTGCAGCGATAATAAAAATCAATGAAATAAACAGGTTCTCTGGATCGCTAGCTGTCAGTATCGCTTAGTACTTGAAGAAATCACTGTGCCACTAGTAGTAAATAAAAAACATAACTTAGTCCACAACCCGAAGGAGGCATAGTAAGCCATATTGTCAGAGGTAGGACGGCCAGTTCCTTTCCTCTGGGGGCCTACAGTTAACGTGGAATCCGAATCACGTAGCTCATATGATGAAACACAGCTCCCGAAATTCCTGCGCCTGCCAGGATTCGAGTCCACAACCAGAGCACCGAACGTTGTGAAAGCAAGTGCCTTAACTTTGAGCTATCAGATCGTTACGTGGTAACTATGGCACTGAAAGTCTTTGACGTTGTGAAGACAATTAACTGCGGAAATTTTCCCTTCTTCTATGACTGCCAAGGTCACCTCCGAATGTAGGCGGCCACCATAGGGAGTGTTTACCCCTCATGAATACGTCCCGGGGAGAAGAAACTGGAGTGGCTTTCTCCAGTGTGGCAGTATACGTAAATATTGTTGTAAGTGTGTAAAATTGTGATGGTGAGCAGGGCCGCATTTAGGCTCTGTGGGCCCCTAGGCTATACGTGTGGCGGGCCCCCTGTCGGCAGTGGCTGGATTCTTAAATTCCGAAATATTCGAAATTCGACCTAAAAAATTTATGGGCCACCTTTCTTTTTTTTTTTTAGCTCTACTATCTGCCCAGGCGAGGGTTGTGTGTGGTGAGGGGCCCCTCTTTGTGGTGCGGGCCCCTAGGCTACAGCCTATGTAGCCTATGCTTAAATGCGGCCCTGATGGTGAGTGTGTTCGGTGTGTTGTTTTTGTTGTTGTGGATGAGAGATGAAAGAAAGGAGAGGGTGAAATCCGGTGTAGGCCCATTCAGGCTTATTTCCCGATCCGACGGACGAATTGTCCGTCCGGGCATCCAGATTTGGGTTTTCCATGGTTTACCCAAATCACTCCAGGCGAATGCCGGGATGCTTCCTTCAAAAAGGCCATGGATGGCCGAATTCCTTCCCGTTCCTTGTCCCCAGTCCCGTCACGCCTCTAATGACCTTAGCCGTCGACGAGGCGTAAAGCAGTAAGTAAAAAAAAAAAAATTATCATCAGCAGTGTCTCTCACAGTAGGGTCTCTCACTCCTTATGCACTGCGCAGAGTTTCGGGTTTAACCCAGGACCAAGTGGTGATTAGGAGTTGTGCACCACCTTTCCTACACTCTTCACCATGTCCTGATGATTAACATTTCTTCCACCACCAGGACTCTGTTAACCCGTGTCAGCGCCAGACACCATCTCGGTACCGGAATAAAAACTGAGCCATCGGCTTGATCAACTGCAGAACTGTAACAAACAAATGTGGCTGGTTTGAAATGATTTTCTTCATACTGATAAATTAATTGCGGCGGAAGAATGGTTATATCACCACACTCATAATCTCTATTTTGAGTGGTAACCCATATCTTAAACATAATTGGTTTGTTGTAACTTAACGTTCTATTTAACGCATCATCACCATCATCTTCTTCCGTCTCCAGTTTCCGGGTGCGTGTAAGAGCGCTCGCCACCTTGACCTGTCCAAGTACGTTTCTCTTCTTGGATTCTAGACCATGATGCACCTTTCTCCTGTAGATCCAGTTTCACGAGATCAGTCCATCTCCTTCTGGATCGGCCTCTTGATCTTTACCCTTCAATTCTTTTCCAGCCATATCCTCGATGTTCTTGTTGGGTCTATCCGCTAGACATGTCCCAACCATTGCAATCTTGCTTAGCAATTTTTTCTTGGAGGGTTTCATTGACTGAGATCTGTTAACGCAATATCGCTCGGTAATCGTTTACTCGCAATGTATTACTTGCACACTCTCCATCCTAAAGCCGTTTAGGCTTCATTGTACCCAAGTTTTGTAATGTAATAAATTTTTTTATAGTCTTCGGAGATCATTTGGAATGAACTAATTAAAATTTCAAAAACGTGCCTGAAGCATTCCGTACGGATAAACAAACATACGGCAAGCGAAATTGACCTGACTCCGTGAGGTATTAATTTCTAATTTAATACAAGACATGACCACGACACAAACTAGCACTTGATTTTGACCGTAATGGAGTGGAAGTAACGGAATCAGAGACTGGAATAAATTACCGAGTGGAATACTGAATAATTTACTTGAACAGTGAAAGAATTAAAGAGAAAAGTTCATTAAATGCGAAACTAGAAAAATGAGGCAATTGGCACCAGAATCTGTGCTCCGTCGGAATAAAATTAAAAACAAAAAAACCCAACGCTCTCTAAAATGACATACCCAATTGATTGAAGTATTTCAGATATACACCACAACATGTCAGAATGTTGAAACAGAATGTTGATACAGTGTTCATAGATAAATACCGTCATGCGAACTAGCCAATAACAAAATTAAACTTTTATTAGTCTCATGAATTATGTAAGCCACTTTAGTCGGTTATATTGAAAACGGAACTAACTCCACCTAATGAAACAAACTAAACTTATTAATTCATCTGAATGAAATCGACTATTTACTGTTAGCGCCAATTGCAGAAAAATTTATAAAAAATATCTGAATACGAGACTGAATGTAAGTAATGGTTTTAAATGTGGAAATCTGAATGTACATTTACAAGCGACCATGACAACAGCAATGTGATCAGTCCGATTAACAAAGTTACGATGAGAGTAAATGAATATTATACGTGTTAGTATATCTATCGCCATGGCCAGTCAATTACTTCACAAGGTAATCGCTGTATCTGTCTCACTTTAAGGACATGAATACTCTTTGAAGTAAGCTGCTGTTGAATCGGGAAAAATAATTATTATTGTCACAGATTCAGGATTGAGTTAACAAGCGAAACGTCCAGATTTGTGATGTACGTCGATAGATGCAGGTAATGAATCACTAATGAAGTATGGAAAGGGGCAGTATCAATTTAAAATCCCAAGTTTGCCGCATTTTACGAACTGGTTACAACAGCACAGGTAGCTTTGATGACAGAAAGTATAACTTTTTAATGCCTTTTTTCCTCTGTGCAATTCATGTAAAACTGATGGCCACTTCCGAAAGTAATTAATTAATATTCTGTGCGTAAAATGGTTGTTCCTATCCACGTTTCTTATTAAACAGTCTGTGAATGGCGTGAGTATGTTCTGCAGGGTGAATGTTAATTTGTTTGTGTGTTGTACACCTTTTGTGGTAATTATTTGAATGAGTCTCTATTTGGTAATTAACTTACTGTTTAGCAATCCTGAATGCACTTGGCCTTTGCAAAAACAGTAAATTTTTTTTACGCAAAAAGAAACCTAAAATCCCACAAATGAAAACAAACAGAACTTTCTACTGGAGCATGTAGATAAAACGCAAAGCTCTCCTCTTTTCCTCTTTACTTACGCAAATTAATATAACGTTTTTCATAATTGGTTAAGCTTGCTCTGTACCTTTCATATTATCCCACTAAAGCCGTCGGTCTATTCACTAATGGACTGTAACTCACAAAAATGGCTACCACACTTACTCGCCAGCCACCCTATCTCTTTCTGCAGGCCTGCCACCTTGTGATTATGACAGTACACATTACCTGTATAGACATCAGTTACAAGCCGAGAATCTCTGAGTACACTGAAAAGGAGATAATACCAAATAGTTGCTTATTTCATCATCATCATCCTTGACAGTTTCCAGCCTCTGGCCGGGTCTGCTTTAAGCACAAGCCTCTCCATTTGCTTCTTTCATCCCACCACCTCTCTGACACTACTTGTTCCAGTCCTCTCCTTCTCCTCTTCCACCCCTTTCATTCATCCATCTCTTGGTCTTCCTCTGGGTGGTTTACCATGCATCTTAATTTCATGGATTTTTCTTCGGATTCTCTGAGCCTCCATTCTCTTTACATGTCCATACCATCTCAGTCTGGTCCTCTCTATCCTTTCCTGTAGGGGTTCCTCTTTTATGTGTGTCTAATAACTTCATTCCTTATTCTTTCCATTTTAGTAACTCCCATTCCAACTCTTAAAAACTTCATTTCACTTGCTTGTACTCTGCTGATGTCCCGCTTTTTCATTGTCCACGTTTCAGCAGCATAAGTCAAGATAGACACATAGTATGTGAGATGATTACTCTCTTGCTTCTCTGTGGCACCTCTTTATTCCATATCAGGTTTCTAATGCTCCTTAGGAACGCCTCTGCTTGTCTTTCTTGTCTGCTTGTTATCGTATTTAAACACAAAAATAAGAAGTTGATTGGAGTTGATTGGAGACAAATGCCAAATATGGAAGAGGATATGGCGAACTACCTGCAAAAATGAAAACACCAAATGATGATGCTGATGACTATATTTTTTACAGACAGAGCTTCTAAACTACCCAGCATTAGCCAAGAAGAAGACGAAATATCACCTAAAATCCGCAACGAGACAGGCGCTTTCTGGAGACCATGAAAACTGAATCCTAACACTCTTCATTTCAGGAGCCTCAGAAATATCTCCCGACCTACGGCAACATCCTGAATGTAGATTCTTGGCTGTCCGGGTGGCGCCGCGTCATGTTTCTTGAAATTTACGTTTCGACCCTCATTCTGCCCTGGAAGAAGACCCAGAATGAGGGTCGAAACGTCAATTTCAAGAAACATGACGCGGCGCCACCCGGACAGCCAAGAATCTACATTCAGGATGTTGCCGTAGGTCGGGAGATATTTCTGAGGCTCCTGAAATGAAGAGTGTTAGGATTCAGTTTTCAATGGTCTCCAGAAAGCGCCTGTCTCGTTGCGGATTTTAGGTGATATTTCGTCTTCTTCTTGGCTAATGCTGGGTAGTTTAGAAGCTCTGTCTGTAAAAAATATAGTCATCAGCATCAGCATCATCATTTGGAGTTTTCATTTTTGCAGGTAGTTCGCCATATCCTCGTCCATATTTGGCATTTGTCTCCAATCAACTCCCTCTCGTTCTTATTTTTTGTGTTTAAATACGATAACAAGCAGACAAGAAAGACAAGCAGAGTCGTTCCTAAGGAGCATTAGAAGCCTGATATGGAATAAAGAGGTGCCACAGAGAAGCAAGAGAGTAATCATCTCACATACTATGTGCGCATCTTGACTTATGCTGCTGAAACGTGGACAATGAAAAAGCGGGACATCAGCAGAGTACAAGCAAGTGAAATGAAGTTTTTAAGAGTTGGAATGGGAGTTACTAAAATGGAAAGAATAAGGAATGAAGTTATTAGACACACCATAAAAGAGGAACCCCTACAGGAAAGGATAGAGAGGACCAGACTGAGATGGTATGGACATGTAAAGAGAATGGAGGCTCAGAGAATCCCAAGAAAAATTCATGAAATTAAGATGCATGGTAAACCACCCAGAGGAAGACCAAGAGAAGGATTGTGAAAGGGGTGGAAGAGGGTGTACGGAAGAGAGGAGAGGACTGGAACAAGTAGTGTCAGAGAGGTGGTGGGATGAAAGAAGCAAATGGAGAGGCTTGTGCTTAAAGCAGACCCGGCCAGAGGCTGGAAACTGTCAAGGATTATGATGATGAAATACGATAACTATTTGGTATTATCTCCTTTTCAGTGTACTCAGAGATTCTCGGCTTGTAACTGATGTCTATACAGGTAATGTGTACTGTCATAATCACAAGGTGGCAGGCCTGCAGAAAGAGATAGGGTGGCTGGCGAGAAAGTGTGGTAGCCATTTTTGTGAGTTACAGTCCATTAGTGAATAGACCGACGGCTTTAGTGGGATAATATGAAAGGTACAGAGCAAGCTTAACCAATTATGAAAAACGTTCTATTAATTTGCGTAAGTAAAGAGGAAAAGAGGAGAGCTTTGCGTTTTATCTACATGCTCCAGTAGAAAGTTCTGTTTGTTTTCATTTGTGGGATTTTAGGTTTCCTTTTTGCGTAAAAAAAAAACTACTGTTTTTGCAAAGGCCAAGTGCATTCAGGATTGCTAAACAATAAGTTAATTACCAAATAGAGACTCATTCAAATAATTACCACAAAAGGTGTACAACACACAAACAAATTAACATTCACCCTGCAGAACATAGCTCACGCCATTCACAGACTGTTTAATAAGGAACAGTGGATAGGAACAATCATTTTACGCACAGAATATTAATTAATTACTTTCTGAAGTGGCCATCAGTCTTACATGAATTGTACAGAGGAAAAAAGGCATTAAAAAGTTATACTTTCTGTCATCAAAGCTACCTGTGCTGTTGTAACCAGTTCGTAAAATGCGGCAAACTTGGTATTTTAAATTGATACTGCCCTCTTTCCATACTTCATTAGTGATTCATTACCTGCATCTATCGACGTACATCACAAATCTGGACGTTTCGCTTGTTAACTCAATCCTGAATTTGTGACAATAATAATTATTTTTCCCGATTCAACAGCATTACTTCAAAGAGTATTCATGTCCTTAAAGTGAGACAGATACAGCGATTACCTTGAGAAGTAATTGACTGGCCATGGCGATAGATATACTAACACGTATAATATTCATTTACTCTCATCGTAACTTTGTTAATCGGACTGATCAAATTGCTGTTGTCATGGTCGCTTGTAAATGTACATTCAGATTTCCACATTTAAAACCATTACTTACATTCAGTCTCGTATTCAGATATTTTTTATAAATTTTTCTACAATTGGCGCTAACAGTAATTAGTCGATTTCATTCAGATGAATTAATAAGTTTAGTTTGTTTCATTAGGTGGAGTTAGTTCCGTTGTTCAATATAACCGACTAAAGTGGCTTACATAATTCATGAGACTAATAAAAGTTTAATTTTGTTATTGGCTAGTTCGCATGACGGTATTTCTATATCGGCTACTCTATGAACACTGTATCAATATTCTGTTTCAACATTCTGACATGTTGTGGTGTATCTGAAATACTTCAATCAATTGGGTATGTCATTTTAGAGAGCGTTGGGTTTTTTTTGTTTTTAATTTTATTCCGACGGAGCACAGACTCTGGTGCCAATTGCCTCATTTTTCTAGTTTCGCATTTAATGAACTTTTCTCTTTAATTCTTTCACTATTTCAAGTAAATTGTTCAGTATTCCAGTCGGTAATTTATTCCAGTCTCTGATTCCGTTACTTCCACTCCATTACGGTCGAAATCAAGTGCTAGTTTGTGTCGTGGTCATGTCTTGTATTAAAGTAGAAATTAATACCTCACGGAGTCAGGTCAATTTCGCTTGCCGTATGTTTATTTATCCATACGGAACTGCTTCAGGCACGTTTTTGAAATTTTAATTAGTTCATTCCAAATGATCTCCGAAGATTATAAAAAAATTTTATTACATTACAAAACTTGGGTACAATGAAGCCTAAACGGCTTTAGGATGGAGAGTGTGCAAGTAATACATTGCGAGTAAACGATTACCGAGCGATATTGCGTTAACAGATCTCAGTCAATGAAACCCTCCAAGAAAAAATTGGCTAAGCAAGATTGCAATGGTTGGGACATGTCTAGCGGATGGACCCAACAAGAACATCGAGGATATGGCTGGATAAAGAATTGAAGGGTAAAAGATCAAGAGGCCGATCCAGAAGGAGATGGACTGATCTCGTGAAACTGGATCTACAGGAGAAAGGTGCATCATGGTCTAGAATCCAAGAAGAGGAAACGTACTTGGACAGGTCAAGGTGGCGAGCGCTCTTACACCGCACCCGGGAAACTGGAGACGGAAGAAGATGATGGTGATGAATGCGTTAAATAGAAACGTTAAGTTACAACAAACCAATTAATGTTAAGATATGGGTTACCACTCAAAATAGAGATTATGAGTGTGGTGATATAACCATTCTTCCGCCGCAATTAATTTATCAGTATGAAGAAAATCATTTCAAACCAGCCACATTTGTTTGTTACAGTTCTGCAGTTGATCAAGCCGATGGCTCAGTTTTTATTCCGGTACCGAGATGGTGTCTGGCGCTGACACGGGGTTAACAGAGTCCTGGTGGTGGAAGAAATGTTAATCATCAGGACATGGTCAAGAGTGTAGGAAAGGTGGTGCACAACTCCTAATCACCACTTGGTCCTGGGTTAAACCCAAAACTCTGCGCAGTGCATAAGGAGTGAGAGACCCTACTGTGAGAGACACTGCTGACGATAATTTTTTTTTTTTTTACTTACTGCTTTACGCCTCGTCGACGGCTAAGGTCATTAGAGGCGTGACGGGACTGGGGACAAGGAACGGGAAGGAATTCGGCCATCCATGGCCTTTTTGAAGGAAGCATCCCGGCATTCGCCTGGAGCGATTTGGGTAAACCATGGAAAACCCAAATCTGGATGCCCGGACGGACAATTCGTCCGTCGGATCGGGAAATTAAGCCTGAATGGGCCTACACCGGATTTCACCCTCTCCTTTCTTTCATCTCTCATCCACAACAACAAAAACAACACACCGAACACACACTCACCATCAGGGCCGCATTTAAGCATAGGCTACATAGGCTGTAGCCTAGGGGCCCGCACCACAAAGAGGGGCCCTCACCACACACAACCCTCGCCTGGGCAGATAGTAGAGCTAAAAAAAAAAAAAGAAAGGTGGCCCATAAATTTTTTAGGTCGAATTTCGAATATTTCGGAATTTAAGAATCCAGCCACTGCCGACAGGGGGCCCGCACCACACGTATAGCCTAGGGGCCCACAGAGCCTAAATGCGGCCCTGCTCACCATCACAATTTTACACACTTACAACAATATTTACGTATACTGCCACACTGGAGAAAGCCACGGAAAACCATTCCAGTTTCTTCTCCCCGGGACGTATTCATGGAGGGGTTCCGTAAACACTCCCTATGGTGGCCGCCTACATTCGGAGGTGACCTTGGCAGTCATAGAAGAAGGGAAAATTTCCGCAGTTAATTGTCTTCACAACGTCAAAGACTTTCAGTGCCATAGTTACCACGTAACGATCTGATAGCTCAAAGGTTAAGGCACTTGCTTTCACAACGTTCGGTGCTCTGGTTGTGGACTCGAATCCTGGCAGGCGCAGGAATTTCGGGAGCTGTGTTTCATCATATGAGCTACGTGATTCGGATTCCACGTTAAACTGTAGGCCCCAGAGGAAAGGAACTGGCCGTCCTACCTCTGACAATATGGCTTACTATGCCTCCTTCGGGTTGTGGACTAAGTTATGTTTTTATTTACTACATAGTGGCACAGTGATTTCTTCAAGTACTAAGCGATACTGACAGCTAGCGATCCAGAGAACCTGTTTATTTCATTGATTTTTATTATCGCTGCAATATTTTGTTGTGAACCGTGTAACCACTAAGTGAACCATCTGTTCAATTAGCCACTGCAAACAAGTTGTAATGCAACACGCTCCTGAACGACACCATTTATCAGGCAGGTGGTCTTCAACGCTGCACATGACTGCTGCAATGGCTGAACGTAAAGCGCGATTGCTATTCCATACTGTTCCTCGATTCCACCCGCCTCTTCCCATCCCCGAAATAATGTTCTTAGTTCGTTCAGAAGTTAATGACCGCCACTATGAATTATCAATACTGAATACCATAAAACAATGGGAATAAAATACCCGAACCCGGTGAATAGGCCTTTAACTCTAGTGTCTGGTAATTGCGCGGATCCCCGGCGATCCTATGGATTTTGGTTTTCCATGGACTCTCAAAATTACTGAAAACTAATACCGGAATGGCTCTCTCAAATGGCCCTGGCCTTATTCTTTTCTGTTTATTATCTCCGAACCTCTCCCAACTTAATGATTTCGACAAGCAGCAAATAAAATAAATAGATAGGATAAAGGTATTTCCCACGTTAGATTAAAGAAAACACATAACTATTACAACTATATAGGAATTAGACTATACAATACTTTCATATAGAACATAAAGAAAGGGCAACAATATTCTTAAAAAAAATAATGACTAACATCAAGTATGGCCCACAGAAATTTCAAACCAAATACGGGGACATTAATCAAGTGGAAAAATTTAAGTACCTTGGTGAGATCATTATGAAAAACGGATTGGACAAAGAAGTTATTCGGGAAAGGATTCGCAAACTGGAAATAGCCAACCAAACTTCGCGAGAGGTCTACAACAAAAAATGTCTTTCACAAAATACTCAAATACGTCATCATGAAACAGTTCTGAAACCAGTAGTTTTGTATGCAGTTGAAACCTTATTCCTGAATGCCGATAAAGGACTTCTGGGAGAACTGTCGAAAAAAGAGAGAAAAATTATTATAGGAATTCTGGGTTCCAACTTTAAGAAAGGCTTCCATCAAAAGAGATCCAACAAAGAAGTCTACAGCAAAATAGAGAAAATCACTGGAACAATCCGCAAAAGACTGGCTCGATTTTATGGCCACCTCAAACGGATGGAGGAAAACAGACTAACAAAAAAATCTTTAATATATTTGATTCTAGACCCAAAACTGTAATGCCCTGGTTCGTAAATATTAAAGAAGATCTTCATTCGATGGGGCTAGAACCAGAAGATGCTTTCAACAGTGATATATTTCGGAAGAAGTTAATGACAAGTGGGACAAGCCGAGACGAACACTCCAACGGAAGACACGGTACGCTCTGGACAGAGGAGCGCAAACAGGCACATTCAAAATGAAGGAGTTCTGGGCCCAAAAGAAGAAGAAACTCGCTGCCAAATGCACAAAGGCTTAACGTGGTCCTAGTTGGCCTCAACGAATAAATAATAATAATAATAAAAAACTGTCTATTAGTAATATTTCCAGGATACAGGAATTTAGAGAAATTCTTCTAAAGGAATAAGATTATGAAACTGTCTCTGATAAGTATCTGATTGCAAATATCGTGTAGAATCTACAGAAGAACTCATTACTCTAGGAGGTCGCATAATTTTATGATTGAATTGACTGATGATAGCCAAATGCAGAAAAGAATAGCAGTCAGCTGAAGTGTAAATATTTGATTAGTAAAAGTAAGAATAAGTATATTAGTGTTTTGTAATTGAAAATAAATCTTCAAAATATACTTCACGATTAGCTGACCAGTAGCTGTGGTAGTTCAGTTAGAATTACCCAATATGCAACAAGAGGAGGCGTTTAATAAACAAGGATTTTAATATTCTGTAAACAAATGGTCATAATGACGCCACTTCAGATGATATTTGTATGTGCAGATGAGGAGTAACTTTCATTTGTAAGAATAAATACTATGTTACGATTAATAATAGATTAAAACGCACAAACAGATTAAAATATAGTTCGAAAAATGTAAAACGATATAATTTTTCTCTGAGCAGATTTTGTTGCGTGCAAGGAATGGAGAGAAATTATATCATACCATCTTGGAATTTGCATGGAGTGATTAAACCATTGAAAACCGAAATCTCTATCGAAAATTAATCTCTGTTCAAACTTCTAGATTTAGGTTTTCACTGGTTTCCAGAAATCTTTCGAACTGAAGACCACGAATTCATTTCCGTTCTTCGTTCTAATTACGTACTTCGACATCGACGAACCATAAATCCCTCATTAAGTAAGAGGTTAAAATGACTAGAACCGATCAAGATTGGGGAGGAACAACGTACAGGAAAAAATCTGGCCAACTCGTTTTGGAGGTACCGTATGGCATCCACCTGCAGCTATTTCTGAAAACCATGGAAAGCCGAAATCTAGACGACTGTACCGCAATCGAACCCCTGCCCTCCCAGTTCCCAGGCCCGAATGTTGACCGCTCACCCTCAGGCTCAGTTTGACATTACCCTTCTTCACAGGCAGCGGTCTCAATTTTCAAAATGCGGAATTGGTAGATCTGTCCGCTGTTAGCCTATATCGATATATTTGTACCCAAAATCCGTATATGAAAAAATACCACCCAAATAACCACACTTTGCCGTACAAGATGTGTTGTTGAAGAATTTATTATCAGTTTGACATCAATTTTACTACCAGGCTTGGAATTAAATGATTTGCTACCAATTTGGCGTCAAACTGTGCACCAAATTGATGGCAATCTGCTGTCGCAACTTGAAGACAAATTATTCATCAAATGTTGGAAAGAAAATTTTGGTTTCAACTTGCATTCAAAGATGTGCTTGATTTTCATATTACCCTTTTTAGCTTCGTATAGTATAAATTGAAGTCAGAAGATAGCAGTGAGGGTATTTTTTAAGTATGAAATATATAGTTATTTAAGTTTATTTAAACCTTCATTGCAGTACTAAATTTATTTTAAACTATCCTTGTTAAATAATACGAAAATTGCGGAATATATTATAAATTTAAAACTAATACCAGATTTTTTTAATAAAAGATTTAATATCAATACTAGTAAAACGTAATCCAAAATAACAAAACAACAGACTAAGTAATTTGCAATTCGTTTATTACGTTATTTAACAAAAAGATATTAACTCTTAAAAGGCTTATTCCGTTCGCTGCGGGTGGGTGACAGACCAAGGTTGTCGACTGTGAGAGTATCTCGACACACGTTGAGTGCAAATAATTCACCATATACGGCACATTTTCTCTTACTGCACTTCCCGTCACATTGTCTTTAATAACAAGTATGTACATTTCATAAACAAAATGTGTTTTGTGGTAATGTCTTATTAGAACTAGCTCGGGAATCCCCTAATAAACGTTGATAATGTAGGGCACAAAAGCACAGGGGTAGTCCCCAAAAAGATATATGGAACACAAAAGATAACTAACTACCTAAACAGAAATAACTTGCACAAAACACAAACATCTTCGTCATTAGTACAAAGAGGAGTTCATTATTCTGGTATACATCTGTTTAATAAACTTCCCAAGAGTATAAAACAGTTTGCAGATAATAAAGATATATTTAAAGAAAAACAGAGAGATTATCTTATTACCAACTCCTTCTACTCTATTCAAGAATTTGAAAAAATTAATTAATTGTATTCAATATGACTTTTGCAAAAATCAGTTGTAAAAATTAATGTTTATTGTTATTCTCTTTATTTGTCTTTTGAACGAATAATTGTTTTTACTATGATTATGACTCATATTGTATGTATGTGTATTAACCATGACATGTTTCACATCCCAGAGGTCCTTCCTCAGAAGGGATCCATGAAACAAGATTGATAAATAAATAAATATCATATAATCGATCGAAAATTAACGAAATGGATTGCCAACCTAAAAATGTAAAATCGAGAAAAAAATCTGAAAAATTTCGTTGTATTGTCAGAAATAGTGTTAAAATGGTTACATTTCGGTATTTCGGTAGGACTGACTAGGACAGACTCCATATTGGTAGAAATACCGAAAAATCGGTATGATTGAGACCACTGTTCACAGGTACCCAGTACGGACATGCTGCAGCACGCGATGTCTTGACGAAATGCGAAACCATAAATCTCCAAAATACGGCCATCAAGCGCCGTGGGCCGCACGCATCAATACCACTTTGCGGGGTCGTCCAGGCTGTAAGTCTTCACTTGGTGTAAGCGCGGGCACTCCGTCATCTCGCCCAATCAGAGACGCTCCGTCGCGCCCTCCCAAAGTAATCACTTCAATCTTCTACGACAGCTCGGTGATCACGATCGCGGTGGAGCGTACAACAGATTAATGGCGCGTGCATTCGTTTCAGGTTTTCCGATACTCAAGAGTGATCAGTTATATCTGTCGTCGGCCCGTATCGCAGTAACCCATTAACTCGCTCCATTCTCCACTCTTAGCAACTTTTTATAGCACGTATACACAGTAGTTTAACATATACTGGTATCTGTGAAAATTCCTCGTGAAATATAACCACGAAAACCTGCTAATTACTGAACTAAACAAGTTTTTTCTTCGCACATCATAAATTGTTTTTTCGCAGTATTCTGCCTTCTCCTGCTAAATGCCAACAGCTTTATCCTCACACAGCAATTACAGTCCGTAATCTTCAAATATTGGAAACATTGTTCACCTCCAGTGTTATCTCCTTCGATCTTTTAAGAAATTAATCAGTACTGTTCGTCCCAAAATCGAACTGCTTTATTACACATTTTACATTAATAATTTCATTTCTCCCCGTTTCCAAGCGTACAGTCCGTATCTTCAAATATTTTGACCTTTATTCGCTTCCCTTGTTATCTCCTTCTATCTTTCCAGAAATTAACCAGTACCTTTCGTCCCAAAATCGAATTACTTTTTACACATCTTACATCAATAATCTTCTTCCTCCCAGTTTCCAAGCGCACAGTCCTTCTATCTTTTAAGAAATTAACCAGTAATGTATGTCCCAAAATTGAACTAGTTTATTACACATCTTACACAAATAATTTTCTTCCATCACTTTTCCAAGCGTATAACACCTGAATACCACTCCACAAAAACAGGGTAAACAATACAAATGTTATGATCTAGTCTGCAGTGTGCTGAAATTAAAATTATACAATAGCACATTAAGCATGGCAGTATATCAAGAGATAGTAGGCCCTGTTTCGTTGCTCGAGGATCTGCAGTTTAACATGGGATTCGAATTACGAGGTGATCCCATGGTGCCATACATAAACAAAGCAAGCTTTTATAGAGTTCAATAAGATGTGGATAGATGATTTTAATGATAGAATGATAACTCTGGACAGCAGCTGTTTAAGTAGAATCTCTACCGCTGAACAATCGTGTTTTTTTTTTACTGCTTAACGTCTCTTAACAGCGAGGTCTTTACAGACGGGAAAGGATGAGGGGCAAAGAATGGGAAGGAATTCGGCCGTGGCCTTTTGAAGGAAACATCCCGGTATTTGCCTGGAGTGCTTTGGGAAACCATGAAAAACCCAAATCTGGATGCCTGTACGGGGATTCGAACCGCCATCCTCCCGAATGCGAGGCCAGAACGCTAACCGTTACACCACCACCCTCTGTGAACAACTGTACTACATGTCATCCAATAGCCTCATTAATACATACAGTCAACAGTAACAATAACCAGCTCATTCTGTGCAGATGAACCAAGCTTGCTTCATCTGGACAGCATCGGGAAGGATTCATTTGTAAACCTCGCGTATAAATTAGACCGCAACAGTTGCGATATTTGCGCCAGATTCTGTAGCTTCTGGAATCACACTAATCGTGTTTGTTCGGACCTGCATATCGGCATGCAGTATCTGAATTGCAAATTGCAAGGCGTTTGCGTGATTGGAGGCCTGTGTGGCGTACCTCAAGAATTTGTATCGAGCCGGATTTGTCACATGTACCATTTGTTTGGTTTAGGCAGTAAGCAAAATACGAAATCTAAAACTTAGAAATAAAATGCTGCCCGTATTTTCTCCAAATAGTCTTGCTCACAAATTTTGAGTCCTGTCGAACAAATAATGACAATTAAATGACTATTTGAATTTGATTATTTTACTTAGAATATTTTGTGGCAATATAGTAATGATTACCAGCAAGAATTTTCTCCCACATACGTCTATGTCTCTCTAATATTTACGTGATATATATCAAGTCTACGCTACCTTCTTAAACTTGTTTCGTGTGTGGCTCATCTTATCTTCTCGGAAAAGGCTTTATCTTTGAACAATACAGAGATTTTAGGGCCTTCCTATACAAGTGTCAGATTAGCTGAGACCTTCGTCACCTTTTTGTCATACCGAGAAAGATATGCCATTTATCTTTTGAAACTAACATTTCTTAACAAAACCATTGTGA
Source organism: Vandiemenella viatica (assembly GCA_031002005.1). Classification (NCBI taxonomy): domain Eukaryota; kingdom Metazoa; phylum Arthropoda; class Insecta; order Orthoptera; family Morabidae; genus Vandiemenella; species Vandiemenella viatica. The sequence goes on from CM061914.1 coordinate 99,798,759, forward strand.
CATGAGTCTCTGCAGAATACTTTTAGCTGAAGACTAACCTAACCTAACCTAACCTAACCTAAACAACCCTATTGTGAGACACAAACAACACGTCCGCTGACTATCCCGAGTCAGGTAGCGCTTTCAACTGTTACTAGAAGTTACATCGGGTTGTACCTCAAGGAAGTGTAATAGGACCACTTCTTTTCTTAATTTTTATAAACGATCTCGGAGACAAAGTGAAAAGCCTATTTAGATTGTTTGCTGATGATGCGGTTATTTATAGGGAAGTAAGAAATTTGGCCGATTGCTTAGAAATTCAGCGCGATCTGGATGTTATTTTGGCTTACTGCGCTGAGTGGCAACTTACTGTAAATTGTAAAAAGTGCAAGACAATGAGCATAACTAACAAAAATAATCCAATTGTTCAGAAATACGAGTTAAACAATACAGTTATTGCAATGTAGTCTTCACGGGTGTACCGCCGGATAGTGTTTCCACAACACTATCCGGCGGTACACCCGTGAAGACTACATTGCAGTCATACGCCGGGAAAGTCTTCGTTCTTACAATACAGTTATTGATATTGTCGATTCTATGATATATTTGAGAGTAACAGTACAAAGGAACATGAAATGGGACATACACATTAATTCGTTAGTAGGTAAAGCAAATTCTAGGCTGCGATTCATAGGTCGAATCTTGAAAAATTGTAATGAACAAACAAAGGAGATAGCGTACAAATCTCTTGTGCGTCCACATTTGGATTATTGTTGTGCCATTTTGGACCCGTTTCGTTAGGGGTTGATCGAAAGTATAGAGAAAGTACAGAGAAGAGCCGCTCGATTCGTTACCGCTTGCTACAGTCCTTATGAAAGCGTCACAGAACTGATTAGTAGATTAGGTTGGGAGTCTCTGGTAGACAGACGACACACGTTTCGTTTAAACTTATTAGTAAACATGCGTACTCCCACTTTCACTTTTGAGTATAGTGAAAAACTTCTTCCACCAACCTATTTGAGTCGGAAGGACAGGAAAAATAAAATTAGAGAAATAAGGTGCCGGACTGATTCTTATATGAATTCTTTTTTCCCTCGTACCATTAGGGATTGGAATGCACAGCAAAGAGATTAGCTTTGGTGCTGAGCACCCTCTGACACCCACAATTTTGTGAATTGCAGAGTATATATGTAGATGTAGAAATACCATTTCACTGCCTATATCTGTGAGCTTAAATTTGCTATCTCACTCCCGGATCTTTACACCGACAGTTTTGCATATCCCTTTCACATTTAAATTAAATATTAGAACATGTAGGGTACGCCATGCGTTAAACATTGTGTCTTCTTCTCTTCTCCACATGTATCAAGGTATTTCAGAGTTTTCTCTAAGTTCTACGACGAAGACCAACAGAATTTGTAGGAGAAAAAAAAGAGAACAGATTCATTATTTTACTGAATAAAACACGTAAGTCTAGAGATTTTTCATCGACTGACGTCTCGATAAATTATTTCGCACCTTACTCATTCCATCAATGCACGTTTTAACTCGATCGTCGTCTCGAATTCGACGATCAACCATCAGTACCTATCGTGACGAATTTAGGAGTGTTAGCCTCATCGTGTTAGTAATTAATTTTTACTGACAGCGAGCGACTCAGATCAGAGTTTGACGTAACGGAAATTCTGCGACACTGCGTTCGTGACTGAACTTTTGTATGGTCTGTGTACGCAGTATTGACCTTAAATGCGTTAAGCGTCAATACCTTGTAGACCACAGAAGTTATTATGGCAGTCACCGACATTACTGCTAAATTTTTTAACTAGTCGACAATGTTGGAGTGCTGAACAAAGTACGACTGGCAAGCCGGGAAGTACTTTAGTAGCACGATATTAAGGTCTAGTAGGCAGAACGGAAAGTTTCCGGCTTTTCATCCCGCCGCTAACTCTGTGACATTCGGCCGCATGAATATTCACAATTGAGTAGTGCGTCCGCCAGCGCTGTAACAAGTGGTCGTGTCTTCTCACTAGCGGTGCTAGGGACACGGTATATGACACCGCAGACCTGGCATCACAGATTCACACCAGCTAAGTCAGGTGTAATGGTCCGGCCACAGCTCTCCTTTATTAGGGTTGTCATTTTATTGGAGCCCCAGTGAGAAATAATAATGGATTCAGCCGATGTCACCTGAAAGAAATGCGTCCCAACAGGAGTCAAACGACAGATGAACAGAACGTTGTCGACGAGAGGCGAGCTAGCAGCGTTTGCAACTAGTTTGTTGGTGCATTCGTTTACAGCGTACATTCGCTCTACAGAAACAACACATATATCACACGATGTATTATTATTATTATCATCATCATTTTCAGGGTTCCTTTCCCTGAGGGCAAAGGACTCTGTTAACAGCCCTCAGCCCTAGACTTTAAATTGAATTGTATTTTATGAAGCATTTGTAGCAAGTTAAAGTTTGATCGAATATGGTCTTGTATGTTTGTCTTGCAATTTACTGTAAAGTTGTGTAAATGGATTTTGTTTTATTAAAATAAATTATGAAAATGCCATTTAATACGTTTAAGGACAGAACTATGCAAGAGAATTACTCAAATGTTTGTAATTCAAAGTATTAAGGTGAGCTACGATGTTTTAAGAATGATTTACTATAGTTTAAATTGATTTATGTGCATAATTTTGTGTTTAAATATCTTTAATTTTCATTTCTGACCTTTTTGTAATGATTGTAAATTATTATGTATTAGTTATGATTGCTTTGAATATGTTTTAATTGTTTAAGTATTATTAAAGTTCGAGAAATATCAGTCGGAAAACTTTGTAATGTTCTAGAACTTTCGATGAAACTTACATAAAGCGAGCGCCACAGAGAGTTCCCAGTTTATGGACAGAGTTTTATGAGTATGGCAGTATTGTCTTTGAAAGGAGTATTGAATGTAATCGCTGGAGTTTGTGTATACATGTGACCAGTATCTTTGAAAACATGTATGTCTTCGAGGAATAAAAAACAGTTAAAATTTGAAACTGTACTGTGTACTAATTAATTTATATAATAATATACCACGAGACACCTAATAATGTTCCTGAAGCTCAGCTATTTGTCTGTCTGTCAGTATGCTATGGGTCTCTATCTCAGAAAAATCTAAAAACTTTAGGCTTAAAATTAGCACATAATATCAACACAACTTGCTGTTACCCGCGACTTCTTATGCGTAAAATCAGAATTTAATTGCTACAAGTGGATACGATCGGACTCAGAAAGGTACAAGTTACGTAAAGGTGTCTCACAAAGCACGTAGCCGGGGTAATATGACGAGGAAGCCAACATCATACCATTCTACAATTGAACCTGTCTCACAAAAGAGAACCTATTTGCAACAAGTTAAAATAGGAAGGAACTAAAAAGGCGGGGTTAACCGTGGGAGACTAGCTACCATTGTTCCTAAGGTAGATTTTTGTTTTACAATAACCTCAGTTTCTGTGGATACCTTATGTCAATACCGTTTTGTACGCATTTTTTTTTTTTTTTTGGGTTTTTTGCTGTTATTTGCTAAGATATTGTAATGATATGAGAACATTACGATTTCATTATCTTTTTAGTGTGGTTATGAGCGGCAGGTAACAATTATTCTCTGCTGACGTTAACTGCCAGCGACACAGTGACCAAGGGGGGTCAGCTACCTACCTGATCCAACTTCCAGGAAGCCGGCGAGGCGTTTAGCCGCTAATAAGAGGTGACCCTACTCACTGTCAACTAGTGAAAGACTGTGTAGGAACATCGTCTTAAGAGCGAAATTTATGTGGCTCCAACACTCATAGTAGTGATTTGTGCAGTCGCGACAATTTATGAAGACAGACCGTGGCGAAATGCAAACACGGCGTGTTTCTCGAACAATGAAAAACCGAGGAAGTGGCGATAATATGCAATTCCCAGAAACTTAAACTCGGGCCAATCAGGGGAGCCTGAATGTAGAGAGGTCGTGTGTGTGTGAGTGTGTATGTGGGAAGGACAGTGATTCTCCAATATAAAATGGGTTACTATTTTATGCAAAACATTGCTTTCATGTCTGGACGTTTTCCGGAGATGGGAGGGAGAGAGAAGGGACTGGATTGGCTGAACCGACGTCCGTGGGTCTTCCCGATCTGCGGAAGTGAGCGGCTATGATGGCAACGAGGACTCGTTCGGCAGATCTCGAGACGAGAGGTGATTGAAGCGAGCGGAGAGCCGGCAAGAGGCGACCCGTGCAAAGTCATAAGTGTTTATGTCCACACGGACACAAGTTTGATTGGAAGTGGTTCATGTGAAGACAGGTGCTGGTGTATCTTCCCCTGTGCAGACTCACGGTAAACACCTTCATCAGGAAAGTGCACTAATATTCGAAATCACTCTCTCACCCAAATAGCGACCCTGGCAAGGAAACTTGCATATAACAGTTTCAATCTGCCAAAACCCAATTAGTTTTTAGCCGGAGCATAAATTAAAATAACTTCGTGGTTACAACAAAAACAATGATGTGCCTTTGTCCTTTTCATTATTAATTTGTTTATATCATATATATTATTTCTATAAGGTATTTTTTTGTCACAAGCCTATATCTTCCTTCATACTTAACCGAAATCAATGAATGAGGTGTCATTTTAAAGCTTAAGGTCTCCACTTTGGTTAAATCGTATTTTAAGCAAGAAAGTTTTCGGAATTCGACCCTTAAAGGGCAAAAATGTAAATTTTTCTAAAATGCTGTTTTCTGTGTTACGAGTTAGTTATCTCCCTGGATAAGTATCTGAAACCGTTTTATGAAGTATCGTTTTAAAGATTAAGATCTCCGCTTTAGTGACGTCATATATTAAGCCAGAAAGTTTTCGGAATTCGACCCTTAAAGGGCAAAAGTATCAATATTTTTGCAATGCATTTTTGTGTCACGAGCGATTTATCTCCCTTAATATCTAATAGATATAGATAAATGAGGTATCATCTTAAAGAATAAGGTCTCCGCCATGGTAACATTATTTTTTCAGAAAGGAATCTTTCGTAATTCGACCCTTATAGGGCAAAAATGTCACTTTTTCTAAAATGCGTTTTTTGTATCTCGAGCCATTTATCTCCCTGGATATCTAACCAAAATCGATAAATGAGGTAGGATTATGAGGAGTAATGTCTCAGCTTTGTGACATCATATTTTAAGAAAGAATGTTTTTGGAATTCAACCCTTAAAGGAAAAAAGTATGAATTTTTCTATTACCTATTTTTGTGTCACGGGCGATTCATCTCCCTTGATATCTAACCGATATAGATAAATGAGGTATCATATTAAAGAATAATGTCTCCGCCGTGGTAACATTATATTTTAAGAAAGGAATTTTTCGTAATTCGACCCTTAAAAGGCAAAAATGTCAATTTTTCTAAAATGCGTTTTTTGTATCTCGAGCCATTTATCTCCCTCGACATCTAACCAAAATCGATAAATGTAGTAGGAATATAAGGAGTAATGGTATCAGCATTGTGAAATCATATTTAAGAAAGAATGTGTTTGGAATTCAACCCTTAAAAGGAAAAAGTGTAAATTTTTCTATAACGCATTTTTGTGTCACGAGCGATTTATCTCCCTTAATATCTAACCGATGTAGATAAATGAGGTATCATATTAAATAATAAGGTCTCCGCCATGGTAACATTATATTTTAAGAAAGAAATTTTTCGTAATTCGACCCTTACAGGGCAAAAATGTAACGTTTTCTAAAATGCGTTTTTGTTTCTCGAGCCATTTATCTCCCTGGATATCTAACCAAAATTGATAAATGAGGTAGGATTATGAGGAGTAATGTCTCAGCTTTGTGACATCATATTTTAAGAAAGAATTTTTTTGGAATTCAACCCTTAAAGGAAAAAAGTATGAATTTTTCTATTACCGATTTTTGTGTCACGGGCGATTTATCTCCCTTGATATCTAACCGATATAGATAAATGAGGTATCATGTTAAAGAATAAGGTCTCCGCCGTGGTAACATTATATTTTAAGAAAGGAATTTTTCGTAATTCGACCCATAAAGCGCAAAAATGTCAATATTTCTAAAATACGTTTCTTGTGTTTCGAGCCATTTATCTACCTGGATTTCTAACCAAAATCGATAAATGAAATAGGAGTATGAAGAGTAATGACTGAACTTGGTGACATTATATTCAACCTCACTATTCATCTTATTTTATTAGCGAAATTTTCGCACGGGTCGTCTAGTGTTTAAATATTTCGATGATGACCGAAATGATATGTAAATTTTAACATGAATAAATGTCCAGGTTATGGAACTTTTACTGACGAACAATGATGTCATGCATTGTAATTGATTACGACCCGTTCTCAAATGAAATAACTTTAAGCTAAATTTACCCTGAGATTAAGAATTCAATTTATATGTTTTTTTTTTTTTTTTTAGTAATAAGGCACCCAAACCCGCCACACGCTTCAATATATAATATAGACTTTTGAGATTAGAAACATGCCATGGCAAAAACACGTCTTTTTTAAGCGTAACCCTTCTACTTATCCCTGGGCTTTACTATTAGTCATCGCACGCAGCACAAAACCACATCTACACTATATACTTGCGTCTATAGAAGAAATTTATGAACATACTTACACAGACTCCCAGATAAACAAAGCCTGAGTCACCGTTAAAACTTTACAGAGACTTATATATCTGCCTATCTGTCATTGTTCGGTTATTTTTCAAAATTTCATGACGAAATATATTTTTATCTCCACAAAAAAAGTATCTTATGCTCTTTCTGACGATACATAGTATTTCAACAAGATCAGTTTAGCCGTGAAAACGTAAAAAAAAGACAGAGTTTCTTTCGCATTTATAATATTACTGAAGAAATTTGTCCGAAACAAACACCGAAATTAAAATTTTGTAAAATTATATTATAGAGAAGTGTATGGAAAAAAAAATCTATTTGAGCTAGTGAAGTTTCGATGTTTAGAGCTAAGTTATTGGACTTCAGTTTTTTCACTGCAAAATAGAGACATTTTGTCGTCAAATGAGAACTTTTTTGAACCATTTTTGTTGTTGTGATGTAACACCTGAGTCGACGAAATAAAGCGCTATAAAAGGTGATCAATTATGAACTCTATTCATCTGCATTTTGTACCGAATGAATGGTGTGGCTGAAGCAGATTGTTGGAGGTATCATCAGCAGGAAAATCGGCATAAACTATCAAAGAGGCAAACAAAGATAATGTTGGAAAAGAAGCTCTGAGAGATTGACAAAAGTGTTGAAGACAACCATAAGCCTTTCGTCTTAACTGGTACACAAGCTAGAGATTGTTGCCATGCTCCAGAACAAGACATAGTTAGCCTATGCGTCGAAGGTATTACAGTTTTGTTCCAGGGCATACAGTTTTTCTTGTAATTTGAACCGGCCACGCAGCAATCGTAGCATACTTAACATTAAGATCGATGAGCCTACACCAATTCTGCTTCGTTTCAGAAATCCAGCCGTAAACCTGTACATTCAAAATGAAGTGCTCTACTACTAATACATATGACTCTCTTTCATTCGTTGTATAAGTTACAGGTGCTATTTAAATCTCTTAAGCAAATTACACTCAATAATGGCATATCTCTTTTCGAAAATGATTGAAAAATTTGCTACGCAAATTACCCTTACGACCATATACCAGCAGGTCATTAATGCCAGAAGATAGATGTTAACAAGGTTCCAAAAATCAGTATCGACCAAAGAACATTCTTTGCATTGACCAGGAGTAATTTTTGGGAAGTATAAAAAAAAAAAAAAATGTATAGCCGGACGAAGAATCGAACTAGGCTCCTTCCAAGCGCTAGACACAAACGTTACCACTTGCCCACCAGATACTGTGCTGTTTTTTAAATATATTTTTTTAACTGCTTAACGTCTCTTAACAGCGAGGTCTTTAGAGAAGGGGAAGGATGGGGGGGGCAAGGAATGGGAAAAAAATCGGCCATAGCCTTTTGAAGGAAGCATCCCGGCATTTGCCTGGAAGGATTTGGGAAACCATGAAAAACCCAAATCTTGATGCCCGGACGGGGTGTGCTGTTATTAAAGATCCTAAGTAAAGTGTTTAAATTATATTAACCATAACACACTAAGTAATTTGACAGAGATATACAAAATTTCGCCAAGTTTCTAGTCATTTATATTTAAGTTCGCAACTTACTAAACCATAATTGAGATATTAGACGCACACTTAATCTAAATAAGACAAAAGAAAAGAGTGCTCTTCTACAGAAAGATTTTATATCGTTGCTATGCACTATCGAACACAGAAATGTTTCATTTAAATTATCCACAGTGGAAAAGTAGTTGGGAAAGTAATATGTGCAGTACGTTAGAGAGATAAAAGATCTCTGTATTTTTACGACTTCTGTCGACCTTGTTATTCTTGCCGTCTCCCACCGGATTGTAACATTTTTCCCTGTATGAGGAACCTTGTAAACAAGCTGAGATAAGATTCCGCGTATATAGTTCAGCCAAGGTTCCCACTACTTGCCAAACAACCCACGACTCACTACCAACCACAACACATGTCGGAGTATTCAAATAACAGCCTCCACGCGTCAGACGAGACGAATTTACCACGTGTGACTCGTTGACATCTGTGTTTCCTGGGACGTGCACTTGACTTCATATTCACTGGTGATCGTTCAATATAAACAAAATATCTTTTTCCTTTCGACCCAGTAATAACCTATACCGCCTAACTAGTGCATTCTATAATGCGTAATGGTTTCAGGGAGCTCTTTTCCTCTCCATGTTTTAACATTTTATGTTTTATAGTTTTTTTTTATAAATGGTAGCCTCATTTCGTGTTTAGCCAAGGAGGTTTGTTAAAACTGCTAATATTTTGTCGAATCTCCATCTGTACTTTCTAAATTAAGGATTTTTCCTTTTTTTTTAGTAAATGTGGCGTTTTTTAAACTATGAATTTTTATAATGACAAAGTTAGACACTATGAGCATGTAGCGTATTATACAAATCCACACACTATTAAAGACACACACCAAGACGTGTGGAAATCTTTCCACAGTTAATCATAGTTCACCAGTTTCAATGACTGCAATTTTTTTTTTTTTAACAGTTTAACGTCCCTTTTTAACAACGTGGTCTTTAGAGACGGGAAAGGATGGGGGCAAGGAATGGGAAGGAATTCGGCCATGGCCTTTTGAAGGAAGCATCCCAGCATTCACCTGGAGTGATTTGGGGAAACCATGGAAAACCCAAATCTGGATGCCCGGACGGGGATTCGAACCGCCGTCCTCCCGAATGCGAGGCCAGAACGCTATCCGTTACACCACCACGCTCGGTCAATGACTGCAAAGAAACAGCCGTTGATATATGGTGAAGGTTTATTTCAACGTGAAACATGACTATTAGTTGGCTTAAATGAAGATGATATGTGTATGATGGAACACAGTTAGCTTCTGCTTCAAGTAATTTCACCAAGGAAATATCTTCGTCTTCTATGTCGATATCTATTATGACTGTGATTTATAAATGAACTGTGTAACGAATACTTCTATTGATTCAACGCATTACTGCTGCTGTTGTTGTTTTTATTCAAAAATAAGGGAAGGGGAGGAGGGGCGTAGTGTTATTCGCAACACCATCTGTTTGTGTCTGTACTGTAAAAAATTATCAAGAATACCATAGTTCAAAAAGGTTCTAGGGCTTTCTTCAATGTTTCTGTCTCATTGCTTTTGTAACGGTATTAACTGTAAACAAAAACTAGTAACTAAGAAATATTACAATCTGAAAAAAATTTACTTATTACAGATACCGGCTGGAATAAATTTGGTACTGAACAAAAGAGAACCGATGTTTCTTTTATGTTTTATTATTAAACTAGCAGAGTTCCCGGCGTTGCCCGGTATAGTTGGCGTAGATTTACCCGTACGCTATTTTTATTCCCGCAATGAGAAACATTTGTACAAAGATTAATAAAATTCGTGCCAAATTTTTTTTTTTTTTCGGAACTAAAGCAAACCTAGATTCATACTCCCCCTTCCAAGAAACGGGTGGGTTGAAGTTTATTTGCACGGACAATATCTTCATTCCTCCGAAAAGATTCATGTGTATCAAGCTTCATTAATTTGGCTAAGAAATTGCATTACTACAGTACTAAACAACGCTAGATTATGTTAGAAACTCACATTTGATTAAATTGCGAAATGAATGGATATACGTTTTGCTTAAACGCCAGATGCATTTAACTCCGCAGATTCAGCCTCTTATACAGATATCAAAAGTGAATCCAGAATAATATTATCCTAAATAAATGATTTTATTCAAACAGAAGACTAATGCTGATGGCCAGAGACAATGTAGTTGTAGGTCTATTGCCAGAGATCATGGTTAAACAAAATTTCTGTTGTTTTTACGTTTAAAAATTGAATATCCATAATTAAAGGAAAGAATACTTGTTTAATGTGCAAAATAGTAAAGCTATCTTATTGCTTTCATTAAAGGCTATGGTCAGAGACATTGTAATTGTGTGTTAGTGCGAAGTATGCTGCATCGAGTGGTTCCATCTGTGGTATTCCTCACCATACGTTCAGAATTTCATTTAATGTTATGTAACGTAGAAGCATAAGACATACCAAACAACTGAGTTGAGATTCTAAGCTTTAAAACGGTGAAAACCCCATCAAAATCTTCGCAGCAGTTTTTTAGTTTTTCTGGCACCAATATACCCGGTTTTCGTTTTTTATATATAGAAATAGATAGATATATATATTGTAGATAGAAGATAGATTAATTGGTACATTTTTATTTTCGTATATTTGAAAATCGCTTGTCAGGTCTTTCGTTTCCTTGAATTTCTATTCTTTAACTGGTATTCACAACAGATGTTATTTAACAGAGGCTAATTCATTAACTATATACATTATAATTAGCAAATATGCTCAGTGATAACTAAAATCGAGTCCTGTGTGTGAGGGTTAGCGCTAGGTCCAGCATTCTGGAGGGCGTTGGTTCAAATTCCCGTCCTGCTATCCAGATTTGGGTTTTCAGTGGTATTCGGAAATTATTTCAAGCCAAGGGAGAGATAATACTTCTAAAAGTCCATGGTCTAACTCCATATCCCCAACCCACTCCCACATTTAATGACCTCGATGTTGTACTGTATCGCCATACTACATGGAAATATTTACGACATGCTGGGCTCCTAGCTCGCACAGGTGGACGGAGCTGCTGCGGTATGCGACCTTGAGGCAGGTAGCAGGTGCCGTTAGGGTGAGGGGAGAGCACAGTGGACGGCCAGCTGGGTGGTTGTGTGCATCGCCAGCCGACGGACAGAACATGATGTGCGGCGACTACCGTTAGCACGGTCTGTGGTGGTGCTCTATGTTAGATGTCGTCATCGGAGTGGATGACGCTGTCCGACGGCCAGCAGATGGATCATCCATCGCCTGGAAATACTGCGAGCAGTAGACTTGGCGCCTTCTGCAAAATGGTAACTCCACAGAGATGTTGATGGTCACCGCAAAGAGTTGTCGTATTGATCAACCCAGTGTCGCCCTAGATACTCTCATCGCCTCGCTGAGCCTAGTGAACGGACATATAACAAAACTGATAGATATTGAACCTATCTAATTACAAGATGATTGTTTAGTTGTAAGTGAAAGGTAATTTTTTAATAAATGTTAATATCAAACGCACGAGAAACGGTGTTGCCAACATGTGAAGTAACATCCCAATTCTCCTTCTCAGAAATTTCATTCTATAATAATGTTTTTGTTGATAAAATAATTAAATTCAAAGGTAATCTAATTCATAAAAAGGGAGAGTACACGTTGTACGCTTCAATGTCGAAGAATCGTAAATTCCTAAACAAAACAAAATAAGTGACTGAATCTATATAATAAAGAATTCTAAGTTTCATGTTTACGACTTTTTTATTGATGTTATTGGCTAGCGAACATGATGGTGTTTGCTGGTTAACAGAAAAGATTCCATTTGGACCCATGCAGCTTTGTTTGGAATGTCAGAATTTAGTGACATATTTTTCATGTGGTTACCAATGTCAGACGAAACTGATCTGGTACACAGAAACAAATAAGTTCCATTTAGAGGCCATTATAAACATACACTGTGTTTTGCACCATAGCCTTTTTGAGTATTCGTAGAGTTATTATCTGTTTCTGATTTATTATAGTAACATTAATTGCAGCAGCGTACAACGAAGTGTTTCACAAAGTTCATATCTGCTGAAATCAGCTAATCATATCAATTACATGAGGTTCATTTAATATTGCCGTGGATATCAGAAATAACATCAATGAAATAACGATGATGTGGGCAGAAACCATTATTTATTTATTTATTTTTTTGCGTATTATGACATTCATAAACACTCCATCTGGAGACTGTAACAATTTTGATCTGTCTCGGCAGGACAAAGAGGAGAATATGAACTTAAATTATAAGATTTATAATTTATAATAAACATGTCATATGTTTTTCAAACTCCCACATATGCGTGGTATTATTATAGGACCATTCTACCTGTCAATAACAGTTAACAATTTGCAGAGAAATGTTTTAAATAATGCAGTTACTGACAGTCCTTCTTATCGATACACTTTTTATCAGCAAAATATAACTGGCTGTGGACGTACTGACAAAAGAGTTGCGATATATCTATTGCTGTCACGTACTTTAATCTGCGTGACTGATGTAAAAATTAACACAGTCAATAGAAAATAAAAAATATGTTCTGACACTAACTTTTGTGAAAATACTTTCAAACACAGCAGTTGGTAACAGCAAAATGTATAACAGTGCAAGCTGCACATATAGTTTTCGAGTAGATGTAAAATACATATTCCTTTTTTTTTTTACGAGATCACTCCAGAAGGATGGCGGTATGGTTCCTCCAAGCAGACCATGGCCTAATTCCTCCCCTTGTCCTAATCCTTTGCCGGCGCAAATGACACTGACAAACCGTGGGCCCAGTCCTCATAATCGATAATAAATGGTAAAGCTGTATATTTTGGACTGCCTGCTCGAAGTATTATGTTTAGATAAAACATAATCATAGATAAAAAGTCTGGCAGAAACAATAAGGTTCGATCACCGTAATATAAAGCTCATCTGAAATCTCTAAGCAAAATTTTGTACTGTTGCTCTATTTTTTTTATATATTTAATGATTTTTTACCTGTCGGCAGGTCCTTAGAATCATAACATGATTTTTGAGAAGGAACGTGTATGAAAGAGATAATGTGTTGATGGAGGGATCCCAGTATTCGCCTGGGATAACTTCGGGAAGGCAGGGAAAAATTAATATTTAGATGGCCAGATCAGGAATAAACTGGGTGTCTAGTCAAATTCGAGGCCCGTATGTTGTCAAGCAACTACCAGGCTCGTTTTTTCTTTGGCCACAGCCCGGCTGTGTCGCCTAATGCATTACCGTGTAGCAGCACAGAAGGACGCAACAAACGTTGTTTTAAAATCCCACCAAAGCATGATTATTGAGCGTTCTACAAGAGTAAACAGTTTTTTAAAAAACGATTTATAGTAATCATCTATAGTAATTCTGAGGTCTTCATCAAATATGGATTAAGAAACTACATTACTTTTTTTTTTACAGTCAAAGCAATACAAAGTAAGCATATATGATTCTCATACAAGTACATTTCTCCACCAGCAACAAGTTATGTGGCAAATCGTTTGGTAATAGCACTGTAACATCCATATGTAAAAGCGGACCAAGCGAAAAGTTCTAAATGACGCTGGCTCTACTTTCTCTGTTATATTGTACTTCTGGCCTCGCATTCGGGAGGACGCCGGTTCGAATCCCCATTCGCGTATCCAGATTTGGGTTTTCAATGGTTTCCCCAAATCACTCCAGGCGAATGCCGGGATGTTTCCTTCAAAAGGCCATGTCAGAATTCCTTCCCGTTCCTTGTCCCAAGTCCCCAGTCCCCATCCAACCTCTAATGACTTCGACGAGGCGTAAAGCAATAAAAAACAGTATATTGTACTAGAAGAGAACCCGGCGTTTCTCGGTGTATAGATGTGAAATTTCTGATATTTTACCTTGTTTCATCGAAATTGTCGTAAATATTCTTCCTCACTATCAACCTCGGCCAATTTCCCTACCGTTTACGAGATATTTGTAAACAACTGAATCGTTCGTTGTAAATTTTCCTTATGGGATTGACGAGGGAGAGGCAGTGGTTATATAAACCTCTCTTTGTTTCAAAATATACGTGTACAAAGTGCCTTCAAAATTGGATAGAAACTGTAGCTTTATATAAATAACATGGTTTGTCACATCATTTGTAGAAATGGCACGGAATAAACTCAACACAGTCACACGTTTCGAAAAAATATTTAAAAAATCAATATCTCGAAAATGGTGAGACTTTTTTTTTAACTGCTTTACGTCTCTTTTTAACATCGAGGTCTTTAGAGACTGGAAAGTATGGGGGGCAAGGATGGGGGCAAGGAATGGGAAGGAATTCGGCCATGGCCTTTTGAAGGAAGCATCCCGGCATTTGCCTGGAGTGATTTGGGGAAACCATGGAAAACCCAAATCTGGATGCCCGGACGGGGATTCGAACCGCCGTCCTCCCGAATGCGAGGCGAGAACGCTAACCGTTACACCGCCCCGTTCGGTGTGAGACTTTTACTATAATAAAGTTTCGTCATATAGTTGGAAATGATATGGCCTATCTGCGGTTGCAGCATTATCCTTTCATTCCTGGATAGCACGGAATAAACTGAAGAAAGTAACATGTTTCGAAAAAAATATTTAAAAAATCAATATCTCGAAAGTTGTGAGACTTTTACTAAAATGAAATTTTGCCATATAGTAGGAAACGATGTGACCTATCCTTTCATTGCTGGACTCCCTGTATAGCTACTGAGTAACATAAAAGGGACTCAAATTAATCATCTTACTCGAGCACAATCCCTCCTCCATACTGGAGGAAATACCTAGATTTGCTGACGACATTTAAGAGGGACGCTTTGAAGGTGTATAATGAATGGGCCAGGAGAAAGTTTGAATCAACTTGAAACCGGTATTCTGAGTATTAGGCGTACCGTAATAATTCTTGATCGTAGTTTATGGATGCTGGTAGTAGACATTTTCTCAACACAGAGAATAGAAGCAGGAAATCCATGGTCGACTACGTAATACGGAACTGTTTTGGAGACCATGTGAATGCCACGGAACTTTATATGTGGTGACGTCCAAATACCAGTTTGCAGAAGCATGAATCAGGGGCGCTGAATACTCCAACGAGGCAACTGGTCAATCTCAATCTAACCAAAACCGACCCTACATCCCCAGCATTAATTAACACAAAGATTCACAACCCGAAGCTGTATTTTTAGTTCTGAGGTCTCAAACCGTGCGTGGTGGGCGAGCGATAACGCTCTGGCCTCGCATTCTGGAAGATATGGGTTCGAATCCCCTTCTGGGTTTTCCAGGTGAATGACGGGTTGGTCCCTTCAAAAGGCCATGGGCGAAATCGTTCCCGTTCCCAGACTCCATTCCTTTCGCGCCCCTTCTGACCTCGTTGTCGACGAGACCTAAAGCAAGAAACAAAACAAAGGTCTCAAATCAGGTAATTGGTTGTTGTAAACATTCATGTCTCCCCAAGCCTCTGATACGTTTCTCGTGGCACCATGAAACGAAAAGTTGCTGTATGTAACCGTCCGATTTGCAGTGCTGGAAGCAATCTTGCTTCTCTTAAAAACAGACTCGAAACTCCGCTGCCTTCATAGTGTAAGCTATTTGCTTTTTTTATTCTTTATTTTACCTCTCTCTTAATTTCGTACTGGTAGTATACTTCGTTGTGAATATACGTAGCTTCAGTCCTCTTGGGGTGGTATTTGCCACACTTCATCTAATTCGAAGGGAATTTAGCTAGAGAAGTGAGAGCAAAGGAACAATAACTTTCAACAAAACACACAACTTCTGATTCAATAAATTATTTATTAACGATCTTTCAATGAAAATACTTCCCTTTTCCTTTTTTTATTAACACAAACACTTGCCATTTCACAATTTTACACAGCTTACTTTTTTCACACAATTATTGCACACTAAACTTTTTTTGACAATAATTCACAGTTTACTGCTAGCGAATAAAGCGAGATACTTCCTTCTGCTTTCTTCGCCATATCTTCTTCTTGATAACCGCCTACAAACAAAGGTACTCTTCTTCGCCAACATTCATGGTCAGAGATGCTAGACCATTCTCTTAAATAAATACACTGTCTGCTTCATACTTCTGCCACATTAGAATTAAAAAGAACATTGGATTTAGATCAGTCAGAAAAATAAATATAGATATATGAAGCGTAACCTTGTTTCCTTACAGTAGCTAACATGGCAGTTCTGTTCAAACGAACAGCTGATTCCGAAATTGCGGAGAACCTTCTTTGCGTAAGGTGACGCCTGACATTGACGAGGGGCTTTTCTGATTGATATCGGTAAACAGCCACCATTCAGCTATAACCAAATCCCATTCATTGTTAGAGTAGAACATGATTGAACCGATCGCTCTCCTGACCATCTGGAACCTATACACACATGAGAGAAAATTTACTGCTCTTCTGAACTCATATGGTACATGAAACCACGTAAAATTTATTCGTATGCAGTGGACCTCACTTCAGAGTGCGATATTACATATAACTCAGTCATACCGAAAGTCATACGTAGATGTGAATGTGGAACATAAATTCAACATGTATTTTTCTCAAGAGCGGAGCTACTAGAAAACCTTGATGAAGTAACAATCATCGGACTTTATTCCAAATTATAGTACCAACACTAATCACATCATAAAGTTTAGACTATTCTGCACTAAATAAGGCGGTGATAAACCACGTCGAAAGCCCAATGCGATTTGATCCACAAATTAAGTTATCTGTTGTCTGTGAAAGTTGTAGGTCAGCATTAGACGAGCGTACTAACCATAAATAATTGAACAAAAATATAAAATTTCAAAAAATCATTGAAAATGTCTGAGATAAACTGTGTCGTCATACAATGATCTAAAAAGCGATGTGGTGAATCTGTGGCTAAGGTATCTAATAGGTAACTGGAAGGACTTCTGTTCGAATTCCGGTCTCGGCTGTGATTTTAAAATGCCACTAAGCTGACCTTCACCTCTGGCAATGTGTTTTTTGTTCACGTGAAGTATACTAGAATGCTCGTGGTACAAATTCCACGTTAAACTGCAAGTCATCTTTACTCGGTAGCATGACTGAGTTACGATGACAAACGCGGATTGCACAACCGTTAAGACTCGGTCACCATAACATCAAACCAGGGGAAAAAGGATACAGTTTTCTTTTCTCTCTCTCTCTCTCTCTCTCTCTCTCTGGTAACATGCAAAAGAATATTAGAGCACCTAAATTTTTTGGTAAATTCATGTTGCATTAAGATAAAGTGGCTATTAAGTAGACCCGTATTAATCCTTAGGCTTGATACTATAGTTTCGAATCACTTTCCCCAAATCACTCCAGGCGAATGCCGAGATGCTTCCTTCAAAAGACCATGGCCGAGTTCCTCCCCGTTCCTTGTCCCCAGTCCTTTCTCGCCTCTAATGACCTCGACGAAGCGTAAAGCCATAAGTAAAAAAAAAAGTTTTGAATCACAACCATGAAGCGTCTTTCACAGGATGACTCTTTGGGATATTAATGTCATGTTAAGCGAACGTACTGTAAGAATTCCTGATAGGATCGTTATTCGATCCTGAATTTTCAAGTTGAACGTTTAAACCATTCAGCTAACAGACCTCTCATTGATATTGTGAATAATTACGCTATTCTGCAGAGTTTCGAATCGAATAATATTTTCAAGTTGTCAATCATTATTTAATACCTTAATAACTGAGATAGGGTATTTTTCGCGAGAAGTAGTGAAAAAGATACGGTTAATTAGAGTAATTAAAAAGTTATATTTTGTAAGAAAGAGCTATCATTCATGAGATGAAATGCATGCTACAACAACAATCGTAAGATTTAAAAAAAAATTTAAATTAAAAAAAATAACATACTCATTTAAAGTTAATCTCGATAAATGCTTGCGAAATTTTAAATTTCTTGTTTGAGCTGTTAATAAGACGGATTTTATGATACATGAATCACCAGTTAAATGTGTAATAAAGCAAAGCTGAGACGCATTCAATTTGAGGGAAAATATTCGGGATAATTAGAGACCGAACAGCAATAGTAAGTAGTCTATCGAATGATGTCTGTGTCTGACCAAACACTGTTTTTTTATTTTATTTATATCCTCCCTTTTTTCTTTTTTTGCTTTTGGCTTTACGCCTGGTCGACGTCTAGGTCATTAGAGGCGAAAAAGTACTGGGGGAAAGAATTTGGCCACGATCTTTTAAGGTAAACATCCCGATATTCGCCTAGAGTGGTTTGGGGAAATAATGGAAAACCCAAATCTGGATGGCCGGACGGGGAATCGAACCTGCAACCTTCCCAATGCGGGGCCAAAGCGTTACCACTTCCCAACCACATTAGGTAACACTATGCGGGTCACGGCTTATGATGGCAGCAAAGTTAACCGTTGAACAGTTCAATATTCTCTGACTTGTGGAAAGCTTGAGCTGACTGTTTATGTTAGAAGGAATTCATATTTCCAGGAATGGAAATATCAGGATTATTTTTCTCCGGAGTTCTATCAGCCTTCGGGACTGTTACGTCAGCCATTTACCGATCCATTAATCAAAGTCGTCCATTACGGAGCTCCGAGGGCGGAGGATTGGCTCGTTCGATCACGGCGGCGCAGCCAATACCTGCGGAGTGGTCGTGCCCAGGGGGCGGCTTGGCTTCACTATTCATGACCCCGGCTGGGCCTCTAATTGAACCGACAACTTGCTGCCCTCCCGCAATCACCGAGCGCCGCTCCTTGCCCTCTCGTTCAGGGGCTCGGCCCGCAGGGTAAAGAGTGGAACCACTTTCCCAGAAATCGCATCCCTTAAATCAGAGGTCGCCAATTACATTCAGGACACGACCAGCTGACGCATCCGACATTCCCTCCGACTACTTCCCATTGTGCAATCCTTCCATTTCCCTAATTAAAGCTCTAAAATGAGTCAAGACAACAATTTCAAAGCGTTATATCTAAGCAGAGGAATAATTTATTATCCATACAACTATGTTAGTCGATTTTTTATTTATTTGTTTATTTTTATTTTTTTCTCTTTCCTTTTTTTTAGTGAAAATTTCTAAAGGCGCGCTAGGCGAAGTTTGGGGGAGGGGGGGGGGGAGCAAGGAGGGGCTAAATCTATGTGTTCGCGACTTCCCGTCGGCAACATGCTATGACTTGTTGCGCGTGTGATTTGCGCGTTCGACGCTTTTTGGATGGGCAAAAGCTTATGAGTTCGTATCAGCAACAAGCTAATGTAACCAGTATATCTGTAGTTGTAAGTATGACATGTTGCGCTTGGACAGAGAGAAAGTATAGATTGTATCTAATACATAAAAATGAATGTTTATTTTTTGTTTTCGTTTTTTTCCCCCAATGTTCTTCATACAAACACATAGTTTTCATCCGATGTTGATGGAACTTCGCAATTATATTCTTTAAAACAAATAGAAAACACTGTTTACTTTTGATTTACAAAAACCTAAGCACTTTCCTGCTTTGTCCCTTCACCTTAATTTTTGTCAACGCTGTTCATAATTTTTATCCGATTTTGATAGTGCTTAGCACACGTATTTCTCAAAACAAGGCAGTCTGGTAAATCGGTGGTTAAGGCGCTTATGTCCGAAAGTTTCTGTCTCCAGTCGCGGGTTCAAATTCCGCGATGAGCAAGAATTTTCAGGAATTGTATTTGATTATATGAGCAATGTCGGGACGTTCCATGATTCTGATTCCACGTTATTAAACTGTCGGCCCCTGAGGAAAACAATGGACCTTACTGCCTCTGGCACAAAAGCCCGGTACATCGGGAAGATTCGACCAACCTTCGAGTTGTGGACTAAGTTACATTTTTAGTTATTAAAGTGAAAACTTCTTTAGGTGCGTTAGGCGATTTTTGGAAGGGTAAAATCTTACGAGTTCTTATCATCGACGTTCTAACGTTAACAGTGTATCTATAGCGCTTTGGTGGCTCAGTAGTGCTGGGAATCACCTTCCATAGAGACATGAAAACTATGATAATGAAAAATACGGATAGTGTAATATCTAATGTAGTTGCTGTTTTAAAATCATTTAATAGGAAAAACCTAAATATTTTTCAAAGAATTGAGTGTATTAACATGTTCGCACTATCAAAAGTATGGTTTGTAGCACAAATCATACCACTAAGTCGTCAGGGTGTGGCAAAACTTAAAAAATACACCGGGTGGTTTCTATGGAGAGGTTCGGTCCTAAAACTATCGCGACGGGAGGTAGAGCTGCCGTTGAGCGAGGGAGGCATGGGACTGACTGACATAGAGCTAAAAGCTCAATCATTACTGATGAAAAACCTGTTACAGACAATCATGACAAGAGGAAAGGAATACGACCTCATGAAAAAGGCATGGTATGCGCCAAGAAACAGCAGAAGTCGAAGTATGCCAATTGAGTTCCGAAGAGTTATGAATGAGCTAGAAAATCTGGTTTCTAAATTACCAGTTAACTCCTGTATAAGCAACAGACTAATCCAACAACACCTCAAACAAAGGAATGACCACCGTACCAAAATAGAAACAAAAATATTCGGAATTTATTGGAAAAACGTTTGGAAAAATATATCAGATAGACAAATTCCATCAAAATATAGGGCCACTCATTACAAAATGGTGCATAATTTAATACTTACGGCGGAGAGAAATCACAGAATAAATAGGAAATTGAATCCATACTGTACAACTTGTAACTAAAATGACACATGGCAACACAGAATGACAGGCTGCGTACAGACAAAATCAGCCTGGAAGTGGCTCAGATGGAAGCTGGCAACAATTTTAAACTTGAAAGAAAGTGATTTAGAAGTAAGAAAGGTAATATTTGGAGATATAACGGCGTTCCCAGAGAGCAGAAGGAGAACAGCTTACTTGGTTCTCGCAATATACGCCCACAACATTCTGCAGAAATGGAATCACGTTAGGTTGAACGAAATAAAAATTCAAATTGAGAGAGAAAAAAATAGAATTAAAAAGGACCCAGAATACAAAAACAAATTTATGCCTTATTTAAATATTACATGAATAAAAATAAATAAACTAAGAATCAAAACAGATGTATCACAACAGTTCAAAAAAAATATTTAAAAAATTGAGAAAATAAAAAATTAATAAACAAAAAATAATAATAAAAAATTTGACACAAGTACGAGACTGCCCGTGGGGGTGAAGTACGGCGGGGACTTCGTGAGCCCCAAGACCGCTACGGTAGCCGAGAAGGCCCCACGGGAACTCCGAACAAGTGTCTCAGTTTAAACAATAGAAAAAAAAAAAAAAAAAAGTGGCGCAATGGTAGCGCGTCTGACTCCAGATCAGAAGGTTGCGTGTTCAAATCACGTCGGGGTCAAACGTTTTAGTTTGAGAAAAATTACCTTACCATGCCAAAAGTACGATTAATTTATTCGATTTGAAAAAAAAAAAAAAAAAGTGGTTAAGGCGTCTGACTGGAGATTGAAAAAAACAAAAAATAAAAAAAAATAAAAAAAAGTGGTTAATGTGTCTGACTGGTAAACGTAAGGTCCCCGGTTCGATGCCCAGTCGAGGCGGAGATTTTCATAGACCCTCAAACCGACATTCACCTTCTTGGCGGGGATTTTCATAGACCCTTAACCGGACCATTACCCCTGGCATAGCTTGCGGTGTAATGTGAAGTACGCCACAACGCTTCCGTAGTTCGGAGTCCACATTAAAATGTAGGTTCGCCTGGTTAGGTTAAGGCGGCTAATACAGGGATGGAATGCTCAGCCATTAGAAACCCTGTCACCAGGTCATTACGACCAGACGGAATTATTATTACTTAATATATCTGTAGCTATAAGTAAGACGTGATGCGCGTTTGATATGTACTCATAGCATTAAGTCCCCAATGACTACCAATTTTTTTTTTTTTTTTTTTTTTTTTGCTTCGTACTCTACGACTTTTTATTAGAGCTGTGAGAACAATGGGGGTGGGAAATGAAGGGTAAGGAATTTGGTCATGGCCTTTTGAAGGAACCATCTCGGTATTCGCCTGGATTTATTTCAGGAAACCGAGGGAAACTGAAATCTGTGTGGCTCGAGGGGGTTCGAACCCATGTTCCCCTGAATGCCAGGCCCCAGGGATAGCACTAACCCATCAGGCTTGGTCATTAATATTTGTTAATAAGTTTATTGACTTAACTCTCCAGGTCGAAGTACTTGCTTATCAAATGATATTTTGTTGAATAATGCGGATATGCTGTGATCAACTATTCTCTTATTGTCTTTTTCTGCTGGTCAAATCTGATTTTGTGTGATTAACTGATGAGTGTTAACTTTTTTTGGGCACAGCAACAACAAGTTACAATGTTTGATAACTCCCAGTTTCATTAATCTTTTTTTAAATGATTACACTTTGATGTTACCCTTTTTCTTTAGTCCATTACTATAAAGTTTGTTGGTTCAATCTTGTAAATTTTCCTGCAATTCATTGTTCAGGTTTTTAAATGTGTATGTATTTAATGTAAATAATTCGTAATATCCACGTAATAGTAAGAGTAGCTTATTTCTCAGAAATTTGTATCTCTCTCTTGATCATGCAGACATTCGCTGTTGTTGTTATTGGTGCTTAAGGCCGTGTCGGCATCTAGATCATATTCGTAAGCCTTTCTGACAACAAAAACTCATAATGAACTGTACGAATTCTCACTACAGTATCAAGTGACCTAACTAATCTCTTTCATATATCTTTCCCGTTACTCAGTACGATGAACTGAACTTAAACAAATGTGTGGAAAATAATAGAGGCTTTCTGAGAAAACATCTTTATAAGTGTTTTTCTATACAGGGTGTCCCATAGATAAAGGTAGAATATCATCAAGAATATTAAGAATTGTATACAGCCCATGGCCGAAAATGTCGCCTAAGAAGTTGTTTGGCTCAGGCGGTCTCCAGATTTAAGTAAACTGATTTTCATTCTTTGCAGATTACTTAAAACTTTTGTTTGAAACGTCGATTCTAAAATGGAAATTAGTTGCAAGTATCTTCTGTACTGTTCCCGATATCCAAGAATATCCAATCGTATGCTCCAATACATTGTCCGGAACTGTAACGTAATAATAGTGGAAACTTCACACATCTCCTGCTACGTAATTAAATAGAAAAAAATGTTTATCCCATAATCACTTCCTAGTGTCCTTTGGTTTCTTGTATTATACCTCTGCTACCACTTTCCCTTTATGTTTGTGGTCATGAATCCCTAAGCAATTCTGAATCTCCTTGCTGTGCGCCTGCTTTTAATTTTTGTCGATCTATTGCCTTCGACATATAATTTATTAACGCAAAGGAAAATTTGTAGCTCATTTTATCAAAATTTTACTAGGCGCTTAAGAATAGAACTTCAGTTCAACGCTTTGACAACCGAAAGTTATTCTTTCGCCTCTCTCCGTTTTCGTCCATGCTGTGTGTCAAATCAAGTAACTTAAATTAGAATTGTTCAAATGTCCGTCACTTTTTGCATGCGAGAATGACTCCAAACAGCTGAGCCCTTCTGATATTACGGTAATTCAATCGCTTATTCGAGAGTCAGCAAATAACGACATAGTTTTTAATGCAGTTGCGAATGGTGAAATAGTGTTTAACACGACCGCAGGAGAAAGTAAGGTTAGCACACACGAATTTTAAACACGCACTCTGTTCAGTCAACAGAGGGGTTTGCGTATGCGAATATTTGAGACCGCTGAGTCTTGCGTAATCTGCGAGAAATCGAATGTGATTGGAGGCGTTCCAAATGAGCGTGTTCAGAAGCCAAAGAAAAAAAGTGGTTCTAATAAAAATTAACATGAAAAAGTATAAAACTAGAGTTAACATACATAAAAAGTGGAGCAACCATCGAGAGATTTTATTTAGATTTTTGACTTCATGGTTACAGTGAGAAGTAACGTAGGCTTTTATCAGTACTTAAAAACAAAGGCGTGGTGCCGTAGTTTGACAGATTTTGTGTGTCCAGTAGTTAATATCGATGAAACCGGCAATCATCACGATAAGCCATTACATATTTTTAAGATGATTATATCAAATAAAAGGTCGACTCAAGTCTTTTCCAAATCCCCCGAAAAACGTTGCCTCAAAAATGACAAAAACCATCAGAATGTTACACATTGCTGCAAATAAAAGATTATATAGTTAGCTTATTCTAAAAAATCTACCTTACACTTATTTTAAAAATGACTTAGTGACTCACCTCCCGAAAATTGACTGACCTGATATGAGATTTTTTTTTTTCATACTCATGACAAATATTTTCTAAATTTTTCACAAAAGTTGATTATTTTTTTCATACTAAACAACAAATTTTTACTTTGCACACTCAGATTTCTGAGGCTGTTTCACCCATTAAAAATGTTTTTACTACTAATAAATAGATATTTCAGGCTAATATTTAAATGTCTTTCACATATCCTGAATCCTCTGTCGTGAGGGTAGATCACTTTAAATTTCGAGTTTTTTTAAAAAAAAAAAAAAATAACGGAGTACTCCTAAGTTCTTGATTAGCATATTTTATAATTACGATATTTTCTACTATAGTTTTCAGGCGGGAATTTTTGTTGGTGGGAAGAAGGTTCAACTCTGAAAACTTGAGTAACTGGTTTCCAATAATCATGTTTTATGCTCCCTCATGACCATAACTATGCGTTTTTTTTTTAAGGAATTACTATTTTTATTCATACGTCCGGTACCAACGGCACTACTAACTTCAGTATTCTATTTCTCATTCTAAATAGGTTTTCCACGAATAAAAAAATGAGTTTCCATTTAAAAAATTTTCTACTTCCGTGTCGAAAATTCATTGAATACAGCTTTGGCAGAATTATCTCTTTGGGGGCATCCATAAATTACGTGAGGTGAAATAGGGGAGGGGCGGGGGGGTCCGGCGAAATCTCACTAGATCTCACCAAGGGGGAGGGGGGGGGTCTACGGAAATCTCACGTGAGATTTTGCGAAAAATTTGGTTACAGTAGAGCAAAAAAAAGTCTACAATTTGCGGCGAAGTCGATTTTAGGAGGGTATTTCGTCAAAAAAGTTAGGGTGTGACCTAAAAAAAAAAGTTTCCAGGGCGATTTCTAGGGGGCGTTCTCACGGACCAGATCTCACCAGAGGGGGGGGGGGGGGGGAGTCCACCCATCTCTCACGAAATCTCACCAGGGGGGAGGGGGGGTCCAGAAATCCGGAAAAACACCTCACGTAATTTATGGATGCCCCCTTTGGTATAAATATGACGACTCAATTTTGGGTTAGTTACCGTCAAATTTTGATTATTCGAAGAAATTGTAAAAAGCGTTAAACCTTTATTTCGCATGTTGTGTAAGATACATTTTTCATACCAATCTTTCGGTATTTACAATTTTAGGAACGGTTTTTTTTTCAAATTAATCGTTTAAATTAACCACCGAGCGTGGTGGTGCAACGGATAGCGTTCTGGCCTCGCATTCGGGAGGACGGCGGTTCGAATCCCCGTCCGGGCATCCAGATTTGGGTTTTCCATGGTTTCCCCAAATCACTCCAGGTGAATGCCGGGATGCTTCCTTCAAAAGGCCATGGCCGAATTCCTTCCCATTCCTTGCCCCCATCCTTTCCCGTCTCTAAAGACCACGTTGTTAAAAAGGGACGTTAAACTGTTAAAAAAAAAAAATTAAATTAACCGGTTTCAGAAAATGGTTGTTTCTGTCCAACCTCAAATTAAAAACAATTTTCAATTTGTTTCGTCGAAATTTATTGTTTTCTTTCAAATGAAACAACGAAAATTTCACTTTATACTTCCAATTTTCGGACACTTTTCTCCTTCTAAATACGTTTTTCAAGGATAAAAGTATACAGTAATATTTAAATATTCTTTTACTATAACAAATTTTTAAGTTATTGAAATTTCAGGAGAATGCTTGGGAAATCTTCCTTGTAATAGCAAACTATAATGGTCAGATTTTAAATGCAAACAGCAGATGCTTTGTTCCAACAGAAATATGATTACAAGTTTCTTAAACTGTATTAAAGTAGTGCCCTTGCACACGAATAAATAAGTAAAAACCAAAGGAATGCCATTTTCAATAAGTACTGTTCATTCATCGTAAACAAAGTTTCACGGGAACTGAACCATTTGGAATGCTACACCGAGTTTTCAATTAGAAAAACTTACGGGAGCGTGTAACATACAATGGGGGTAGTGGCTCTATGATGGTTACTTCTTTATCAGCAAGGCAGAGATCCCAGCATGATAGAATTAGTTTATCGCTCAAAGTCGCTAGGCAATATTTCTGAGGAAGTGAAGTTTCATTAATTGAAATGACTGGACCAGTATTCATGGCCATCTCAAATTTCCTATATCTTTAAATTGTGATAGACAGCACTAAGTGTTCTCACGCTCCGGCAACTGTCGTAGAAACTCCACCGCAGATAACTGACTTTGAAAATTTTCGTGTCTCGGAATTAATTAGGAAGTTGCCAAGTCGATCTCGGCGAAATTATTGCGCCTCTGCCAGCCCGCCTAACTCAGGCCGGATGTTTCCTAACTGCTGTCTGTCGGAAACTTTGCGGAGTTCTTAATTGTCGGAGGGCTGAAGAAGGACGAGCAGCCGCCGGCGTGCAGCCGCAGTTCCTCCGTCCAATCAGAGAACGGCTCCCGCGGAGGCACGCACAGTACCGAGAACTCAGGCCGCCTGGTAAGGACACGAACCAAGCGATCACTTAAGGGAGGTCCATTAATTACGTGAGGTGAAATACTGGGGGGGGGGGAGGTCCGGTGAAATCTCACCAAGGGGGAGGGGAGGGAGTCGGCGTAAATCTCACGTCATCTCTTTAATTTCTTGCTGAACAGTAGAGCTAAAGAAAAGGTCCAGAAACGACCAACTTTAGGGGGGGGGGGTTAAAACCGAGGTCGGCCAGCAGGGGAAGGTGGTCCCTTCAAGCCGGGGCGGATCCAGAGAGGGGGGCCAGGGGACTCAAGGCACCCCCAAAAGGTTCTTGGTCCAACCCCGACATTGTAATTTTGTAGACTTTTTTTTTTTTTTGGCTCTACGGATTTGAGGCCCGAGGAGACTATAAAGACTACCCCTTGCCCGACCCAAGCCTTCCCCCCCTCCAAAAACCTAAATCCATTGGGGGCAAGCCCTCCCCAACCAAAATCCACTCAAGCCAAGCCCCCCCCCTCAAACCGAAGTCCGCTCAAGCCCCTCCAAAACCAAAATCCTGGATCCGGCCCTGCCCTCAAGATCTCACGGAATCTTGGGGGGGGGGGGGGGTCCGATCTCATCAAATCTCACCACGGGAGGAAGGAGGTCCTGAATTCCGGAAAAACACCTCACGTAATTAATGGACGTCCCCTAACGATGTATCGAGACTATTTAATCTACAAGTGGGAGGAGATAGTCATACGAAACTAGATCTATTTTTTTCAAAAATCTTGTATCTGACAGATCATTGTTAAAATTAGTCGCTTTCAAAATCGTATCCCCCATATGCGATTAACTTCTTAAGACGTTTTTATTTTGTGTATATGTTCGTTTGGGCCAACTAGAACCTCGTTAAGCCTTTTTTGGGCTTGAATTTGTTCTGGATGTTAAACTTTGAGGAAACGTTCCAGCATACTCCACATTATACAGCAAGATGTGGCAGAAATGAAGGGTGGATAAACGGCTTATGAAAATCCCCGCCGAGACAGGGATTCGAACCGCGGAACTTTCGATCTACAGTCACAAGCCTGAGCCACCAGGACACCTCGTATTTAACGTTATTTTTAAACTTCTGATATACCGGGTAGGAGTGCAATATCGCTCGAGGTTTTCATTAGGTATGACGTTGCTACGATTCCCAGTCCGATCATCCGGTTCGAATGCCTGTCCGGGCATCCAGATTAGCGTTTTCCATGGTTTCCCCAAATCACTTCAGGCGAATGCCGGGATACTTCCTTCAAACGACCATGCTCGAATTCCTCCACGTTCCTTGTCTCCAGTCCCATCATGCCTCTAATGACCTCGATGTCGATGTCGTACATCCAGTAAATACTTTTTTCGCCTATTCTCAATTCTGAAAATACTTCCCCACCAGATTTCTTTTCATTCTTGGAATAAATTGTATTGGCAGGTGAGCTGGCCCAGTAAGTAGGATTGGAGAGAAACCATTGTAATTTGTTTTTGCCAAAACTGGTTAAAGCTGCGTTCCCACGGCGCGTGGTTTTGGATGCCTTTCAACTTTGCCGCACCTGCTGGCGGGGATGGCGCGCCTCTACCCGTCGCCGGGCGGTAAAGATGAAAGGTCCGGCCTGCAAATGTGCGGATCGTGAGAACCCACCTTTACTGTGTACGCAGATGCTTTGTGGTGATGATTGAAGCCAATAAACCAAGGTTGGCAGAGAATAATTTGCAATTAAAGTAACCTCTTCTCTGTGTATTTGCTAATCTTATCTATTCTGTCGTTTCCACGCAAGTACGGTAGTCTTCCGAACGTAGGCGATTACCATGGTGGATGTTTATCTCTCCCTGGGAACGTCTCGGAAGATCAAATGACCTTTCCCAGCGTGGCAGTGTTATTAAATGTTGTTATAAGAGTTGATGACTATGATATTGTGTGTGTTCCGTGTAGAATGTTGTTTGTGTTGTGGATGGGAAATGAAAGAAGAGAGAGTGTGAAACCCAGTGCCAGTCCAATCAGACAGGCTCTTCCGAGAGATACCAAGAGTACCGCCAGGCTTAACGTCCCCGTCATCATCAACTGTGTCGTACGCCCTCACTGCACACGCCTTACGGAGTGGTTTGGGACTTAGCGCTGAACTTTGGCGCACAATCTGGTGATTAGGAAACATGAACCACCACTTCTCCTACTCTGCCGGCCAAGACCTGAAGATGAAAATTTCTTCCACCACCAATACTCAAACCAGCTAACGTGTCAGCGCCGGATATCATCACGGTGCCGCAGCCAACTGAGTCAAAAGGGCAGGCAAAACACTTTAATAATGAACTTGAATGTTTGCAATAAATTCAGTTATAAACGACGCCATATGACTGATAGACAATCCCAGTATAACTCCTCTATCAGGTCTGATATCATCGTACCATGAAATTAGCTCAGCACTCACAATACAACCAAGCAAAGGCTCTCAAAAAGGAATATAGATGTACCTGAGGAAAACAAGAGCCATTAATGATTAGGACAGTACACATGCCCACCTGTACTATAAATTTAAATTGTAAGGGCTTCAACGTGAATTTTTTAGTTACGAATTATGTTACAAGGTAAAAGTATTAAGGATGGCGTTACTAAAATAAAAACGTGAACGGAGTTATATTTCTCAAATTATAAATCATTACAACAGATTGAAATTAGATTGGCAGAATATACAATTTTATGAGAATCCCATTTTTGTTACTCTATTCCTACCTATAAAAGGCACTCATTGATTACCATTAAACAACAGTTTTTTCTGTATAAATGTATTTATAGTGAAACTTTAAGAGTAAGAAAAAAAGTCCATAAAGGGGAGACAAACGAAGTTACTCTGAATCCGCTCACTCATGCAGCTTGGAATAAATTGGTATTTAGCTGCTTGAGTTGACGTGTTTATAAAAACTTCTTTGGCAAAAATTCAGCTGATTAATTCTATATGCAAATAAATAATTGAAATGCCGTTTTCTTTTTCCAGAATACGAAATGGACTTGTCTGTTATTATCTCTAACCTTGAATCTGTTTTCGTTCAAATTACTGATTCTTTACTCTTCTCCTTTTTATTGGAAGTTAATAATGCGATATATGCAAACGAAGGAGATGGAGCAGTGATAATGATATCTCACTGAAAACAGAAAATGTGCATGTATGGTTCACAGATCGGAACAAAGACGGAACAATATCTAACAATATAACGATAGTTAAAAATACGAAATTAATAGCG
Source organism: Vandiemenella viatica (assembly GCA_031002005.1). NCBI lineage: Eukaryota > Metazoa > Arthropoda > Insecta > Orthoptera > Morabidae > Vandiemenella > Vandiemenella viatica. The sequence goes on from CM061914.1 coordinate 99,828,836, forward strand.
CGCTAAATACTTTGAAATTCCTAAGCTGAACTGAACTTCAAAACTGATTCCATATGATACTTCCTGACAGGTATCTGGAATATGATTAACTTAACCCAGGTATCTTGTTATTTTTTCGAGTTTGTATAAAATCTCAGAAACTAAGGAAAACGTAATAATCCAACCAACGGAGATGAAAGAGGAATAAACCGCATAGAACTAATTGCATTCAGATCCAATTTTTGTTTCAGGCGAGATATAAAAAGTCATTGTTTTGCACTCTGGTCTCTAATTCATACACAACTACGAATATTGAGGGACTAACGCCAAGCCGCATCCCTTCCAGAAGACCATTCTGAAGACGGTACAGTGGCTAAAATAATGTTTGGTACTAAAAGAACTACCGTAATATCCTTCTCTCCCGCTCTTTGTTATCTTTGTAGCCCAGTTCCACTCCCTAGGATGTAGTCTATTATTCGCTTTTCACAGGTAGCTGGGTGATGGATATCTTTCCACTACTAATTGTCTGCTTTTAGTTCCGTCACTCCGTAAGATCCTCATTAAAATCTAGCGCCGTGGGGGATCTCGCATCCCTAATGTCACAGAGTATATTTTTAATTATGAATAAGCCTTAAACTGGTGAGTAATGAGAATATTCCAATTGATAAATACTTCGTTTATTCCTAATCAAATGTGTTCTTTATTTCTGTTAGTCTAAAACTAATACCACAATTCTTATTAACTTAAATATTAAACGAAAAATCTTATCTATTAGGTACTAAATGACTTTGTTTGTAGAATCGAAACAATCAATAAAAGCATAATTTCATGTTTATCCGTCTACATTACATTACCCGTAAGACTCGTTTAGATTAACTACTGAAAACATTCAGTAATAATTTGATATTTAAAGTTCACTGAAATGTCTCAGAGAGCTCTTACTGATTTGTTCCTTTTTTTTTTTTATATGACTGGGCTTTGCGACTATTTAACCAGCTCCAATTTATATGGTACTACGTATTATATTTCCTTTCAAGAAATTTAAGGACACAATACTGAGGACAACACAAGACAAACACAACACGAACATAACATTTCATAAAAACCACCCATTCCCGAGGATAGCGTGCTGGCCCCTACACTGCCGGTATTATTGATTTTGCTGGCAGAAAAGTAATTTTTATCTCTGAGTTTGTATTTGACGTAACAAGATTGTAACAAATGTATATTTCTCAATCAACCGCATTCTGACAACGTTAAATAATTGCAACCATTACAGATGTAGATCTGATCGAAACATTTTCCAAAAAATAGGTTATAATCTCAAAAGGTTAAACACACGTGAGTGGAAAGTAACTGCTATAGAACTAGCAGCTATTTTTTTTTTTTTTTTATGGTCTTTGGCTTTCGCCAATTGACCAGCTAACAGAAGAACATTACTTCACATCAAAATTTACAGACACTTGTAATACAGTATTTAGCAACAAAAGCATTTGAGCACTTGTACTTCATTATACTATTTATCATTAAAATTAAACATTGTTTAGTTGAAACCATATATAAATTATTTAATACATTATTGAGCCATCATTAAAATTATTTTTCAGCAATCACTTTCAAACATTTTTAAGATATTAGCATACATAGGCCCATATTTTAACCCTTTTTTATTAAAAAAAATTTTTAACATCAAACACATTACAATACATTATTTCGCCATCATAAGAACATAATTTTTTCAGTAACCACACTCAAACATTTGTAATAAAGCTCATTGTGTTGTAGGGTATCATTCTGATCGTAGAACTAGGCTGGGCCACAAAAACCGTAAGGATCTAGTACTTTGATTTCTGACATATTTAATGTTGTTTCTATTGCGTATCCCAGAAGGTACGAAGGTATAAGTATGATTCCTTCTTATTTCGTAACTCCATATTATATTTTCCTGTTGCATTTAGCAACGTATTTGCATAACTGTTTCATTTTGGCGTCGGTTATTGTCGCAAGGAAGTATCGTAGATCCTCATAGCTTGTGATTTTGATGTCTGCATGATTCTGTAGTACTGTTTTCCTTTGTTGAGCATACTTGGGGCATTCCAAAATGAAGTGTAAAATGTCTTCGTATACACCACAATGTTCGCATTCCGGTGATATTATATGGCCTAGGAGCAACTTTTTAGAATTTAGCAGGGTGTTTATTATTGTTGCTTCTTTTTTATTCACCTTTATGTTGAACCATGGTTGCTTGGAAATGTAGTGTTGAATTGCATGGTACCAGGCACCCTTAGATCTGTATTGGATCTCTCCTACCTCTTCCCACTCAGACTTCAGTAAATTTCTGATTTTACTTAGGAGATCTCTATATGGCGCTCTAATTCCGTTGGCTCATAGTCCTCTGTCCTCCTTGCGAGTTGGTCCGCCTTTTCATTTCCCTCGATTCCCACGTGCCCGGGAACCCATTGAAATTCTATATCCTTTCTTAGGTGTTGTGCTTTGTTCAAATTATCTATAATGTTATGTACTAGATAGTTTTTCGTCTTCCCTTTCGGCCCCATTCTTATGCATTGTAATGAGCTCAGTGAGTCTGAAGCAGCTATTTTTCTGTAGTAAGATTTGAGGAAGAGGTCACAGGAAAAATTCATCCAACCCTTGAGATTACCTTCCTGTAACTAACGTAGTGTTACATCTCCATAATACCTGGCGGCTAATCCTTTCACACCAGAAACATTACTTATGTTTCTGATACGAAATAATAATAATAATAATCTCCATAATGGACGTTGCAGCCATGGTATTTTTCAGTCTCAAGACCCAATTGCGTAACAAGTAAGCTCAGAATAATACATGGTGAAGATCGTTAACTGATTTACATCTAGGCATCTAAGTGATAGACACGACTCTCTAACTTGTCCTTGACGCTGGCTATTAAACGTAAAATGTGCGATCAAGACATGTTAATTACTTGCCAATACAACAAATTTACGAGCATCTGCCAGAGAAAAACAACTGCCCGATAAAATTACGTACTTTCGATCGAATTTACTTGGTACTCTGTACATACCTAAAATGTTCTTACTACCGCCTATTGTAATTATAGGTCATACTGAATGTGCTTTTTAGGCGATTATCCTGTAGTGAAATAGGAAATTTCGGGTTTTCTATATTCACATAATGTGAATATCATCACAGCGAAAAGAAAATACGTTTGTGATGATTTCGACGTCGAAGAAAATACTTATTTTGTTAATGAACAAATTATTACCAGCTACCGAAGTTTAATTAGTTTAAAATCTTGAGCATAGCTGCGTGTCAGCAACGGTAAAAAAATTTATATTAGCGTAAAACCACGAAAACGCCACCAAGTTGCTTAAAAGTTTTTTTATTCTTTAAAACTTTACTGCAGTATCGACAAATACAGGTTTGTCTTCTTCAGAAGCACCATCTAACATATTTACGAAGTTCGTTGATTCACATCTAACTGATCAGTTGGCGGAAGGAAGAATCGTGACGATGTACAACTTTCGCACGAAAGTGACTGAATTGTGAAAATGCTTCCGCCTATGTAATTTTAACGTATGCATAATGTCATACTTTAAAGATAAAAGCTGTATGTATATATTTTATCATAGTGCAATTTTAACATGAATTTTTGTTTAGGTGTCACACTTCTGAAGAAGACAAACCTGTATTTGTCGAAACTGCAGTAAAGTTTTAAAGAATAAAAAAACTTTTAAGTAACTGGTGGCGTTTTCGTGGCTTTATGCTAATATATTAATTAGATTAGTTTATTGAGGTAATTCGTCAGATGAAGAGGTTAGCACAAGATAGGAAAGGATGGAGGATTTTCGCAGTTAAATCATAAGGAAAATAAAGTCGTGAGAAAGTTCTCATGCAGCGTTCATTGCCATACTGTACCAGATGAGGTGACTGGGTTATAGAGCTGTTTCTTATAAGCTTTCAAGTTATTGATGTATATAATCCTTTATTCATCCTGCAACAATAAAATACAATTGGAATCTTCTTGTTTGCTCTGGATAATTTCTCAAGTCAGGTAGTGTTCTTCAGTTTTTATATCAATGGTTGATGACCAATCATTAGGGGTTAATAGTTTTAAACCGGAATTCTTTTTAACCTTGGATTTTCAGTGCCACCTCCTAGTAATTCCGCGTAAAATTTTAGGTTTTCAGACATTACTAAACAGAAAAAGTCCTATTTATCCCTGACAAGACGTAACATGAAGCATGTTTGAAATCTCGAAGAATCATTGACTACACGAAAATGAACGTGGTATCACGATTTGAAGATACAGTCTGAACCAATCTCGCGAAGAGCTGTTAACATAGTTCAATATTCCAATCTTTTACTTTCTGACAGCAAAAAGAAACAGCTGAAATACTTTTGGTAAACAAACAAAAATGATATTTATGTTCATCAAAGATGCAGCCAACGGTGACATTATAAATTCGAAAAAACAAATAAGATTTTACTATGAACTGAAATTGACAAACATTACATGATTTCAGAAATTTGATTATTTTTCTTTATTGCTCTGGACCAGTGGTGGCCAATATTTTCAGCAGCTGGGCCAAATTTAAGAAATAGAAATTTCCAGCTAGCCGCACACACTATTTTCTTGTAAAAAATATTTTTATTTTTTTAGCAAAAAAACCCACTAAAAGTGAAACATACATATTTGATGAAGTATTAAAAGTATAATTGTTTTAATACGACTTTTGACTTTGTTTGACAGGATGACCTTGTTTGACAGATGAATATTGATGTCGAAAGAAATGTTAGCTGTTCCTAAAAAGTTCTCCGAATGAGCATCAGTAATTCGTGTTTTGTGATGTGGCTTAATATTTTCCATCCGACTGAAAAGCTGTTCACACTCATTAGTTTTTCAGATAGCTAAATCATCCGAAAAACAGGGCTATAGCACCCAGGATATTTTTCCTTGTCAAGTTTTTTTTTTTTTTTGTAATATTCTTTCAAACCAACCAGGTGGAATTTCTTCTTCAGCTGTGCGTCACACTGCATTTCACAATTTTTCATTTGTAATTTTGCTGGCAATGAATTTAACTGTACTTAAAATGGAGTTGAAAATGCAGATAAAAGAATACGAAGTTTTGGTTGTAGTGTTAGAAATCTTGAAATCGGTTTTCAAACTCGAGGTTGAAGTTTGATATCAATAAACCACGTTTATTCACCGACGCCTATGTCACGTCCGCTTATAAGTGAGTAAATTCTCGACATCTACGTTGGTATTTTATGTGGTTCAAAATGACGCCCGATAAAGTAGAACTTCTTGTTGAATAATTGTTATATTTTCCCAAAATTCCAGTAACCTGAATGATTTCTGTGTCGTCACCACAACTGAAAATTTTATGATACGAATACTAATGACCAGCATTGTGCAAAATTATGTTTTTAGAAACTCAGATGTCTCCTCTCCCGAAACGTCACTCTTTTACTTCTGTTTGCCCCATTTTTCAGAATCAACTGTTACCTTGTCGGTGCAATCATATTCTTCACTCATCCGGCTTAACGTATAATGCTGTCGCTGGTTACTGAACTAAGGAGAGAATGAGGGGAAACTTAACAAGTTTGCCGTATGTTTGTAACCAATACAAGTTTTGTTGTAAGTGATTTTATTATCATTATTTTTAAATGTGTAATTTTCGAGGTTCCACTTTTGTATATCTTATGTACAGTATACCGGCGCGTTAACATGATTGGTAAAAGTGGTGTGTCTTTATACCATTTTATAATGTAACCAAACTGCATTGAAACGCGGTATATATCTAAAAATACTACTCCAAATTCAACAGCAGACAGAAAAATAAATTGGAACTGGAGTAAAATAATGAGGATGACATACAACAAGAGGATTATTAAGATAAATGTAACGGAGTCAATAGGAGCAGCGATGATGAATGGTAGTGAAACCTGTTCCGCAGACAAAATTGGAAACAGAGAAAACACGAATTCTGATCTGAAAGTTAGCAAAGGCAGTATAAGTAACGAAAGAATAACACAACGTGACTGGAATGACAAATTCTTTTTTAACTGCTTTACGTCTTTCAACAATGAGGTCTTCAGAGACGGGAAATGATGGGGGACAAGGATGGGGGGCAAGGAATGGGAAGGAATTCGGCCATGGCCTTTTGAAGGAAGCATCCCGGCATTTGCCTGGAGTGATTTGGGAAACTATGGAAAACCCAAATCTGGATGCACCGACGGGGATTCAAATCGCCGTCCTCTCGAATGCGAGGCGAGAACGCTAACCGTTACACCGCCACGCTCGGTGGGAATGACAAAGGTTTCAATATATCTCAGATGGCTCCAGTAGAACTGGCATGATAAGAATAGCGCAAAGTTATATGTTCAATGAATATGCAAGAGATGGCATTCAAAAACACTGATGCAACAAGGAACAGATACGAGAATTTTATTATACCTGATTTGAAAGGGAAACAAGTGTTCCAACATAGGAAAGACTGTAAAAAGTAAATAATAAGCTTAGTGTCCTTGCACTTTAATTATTAGTCTAGCAGACTTCTGTTTTACGAGCTGAGAAAGTAAAACTTGTTTACCACTGCGCAAGTAGGGACGTTCTAATTATTGTTGCCAGTAAACAGTTTCATAGTTTGTTTACCATCTACGATGTATAATTAATCTACATAGCTGTACGTCTGCAAAACCATGTAACGAAGTAGATGAAATGTTCTCGTGAAACTGGCAGAGTGGGAACGTTTGTAAAGCTCGACGTTTTGGCGGTCATACGTTCTCACTCAGTTAGTTTCACGAGAACATTTTATCTATATACCACACCGAGAAAGCCTCCACACATGTAACTATGTGCTGCTAATTTCGTATAGATCCCTGCCCTTCAAGACCCGAAGTAATCTTCTTCCAAAAGAAAATATGTGATAAAAAGTTCACCATTTTAAATAATTTATCAATATCTGTGTAAAAGTTCATCACTATTCTTAATTTAGACTACTATTATTCAATAATCTCAGAAAGTTTCTTATCATCTAAAATACACCGTTATTTCAAAAGATTGAAAGTTGAGAGAGATCAATAAAGTAATTAACACCTAACGATGTACGTGATGATAAGCTTCTAAGCATCTGTTGATGTCATATAAAAATTCACACTTTTCGCCGGGGGGCGGGGTAGGAGTGCCAATCATACTTAATAATAAAGTATCATACTTTATTTCTGATTGTTATACTTTTTCCTACCAGTAAAGTATGCAAAAATACTTTATTTGGAGTAAAGTCTACAATACTTGGAACATTCTTATGCTAGTTCCACAACTTCGATCAGGAATAAGCGCCGATCGGCCAGGGATGTTTTGTCCACTCGCGTCTTTTGCTTTGTGTACTTAACCACCCCGGAGCCGAGGCAACAAGGGTGGACCATCCACATTGTTGCATTCGCCTAGACTCGTGTCCACTCGCCGATATTTCTGAACGGAACATTGGACGCAGGCAATACTCGAGTCTCTTCATCCTTTGTAAATTACGTTGCCCCTACTTTTAGGCTGGTTCTTCGAAAATTAGAATTAGGTGTGGAATTCGTGATCGCCTGTTGGCTCCCAAACATGAAACATACAGCTTACAGTTAATAACAATATTAAGAGGTTCCCGGATTGGTTGTGCCACTTCTGTCATGGAGGAAGGAAATATATGAAGGAGAAGTGACGTTAAATCGGCGAAGCAGGCTCTAAACTCTCGCGCATGCACAGTGGCGGCAGCGTCGATATTGCGCTTCCAAACAATTGCGATGTTCACATTGTGTTTGATGCAGTGATTATTTCATTTTGTAATGTGTGTAAGTGTTTTCTAATGCCATCTTGTGTTGCGTACGGTTGCACAAACAAGCCAGACAGGAAAGAACCTGGAATATCATTTCATAAGTAAGTTGAATTCTAATTATCGTTGTTGAAGTGGGCGGTAGAAGTTACAAATTTTGGAGCATGTCTATAAATATTTAGTCATAGCTCTCAATGGGATGACTTTGTTCTCAAATTTTTGTTGGTGTAGTGTAGAAAATCAGCATACCTTGCTATTTTGCACATAATAGACTAGCATTACTTTTTAACGAGTGTTGAAAATAAGATTTAAAGGGGTGTGTTTTACATCGCGATTCAGTGAATTTAGAATTGCGTTTTCTTTCGTCACGTTGCAGTTTATGCTGACAGTGTATGATGAAATTAAATGTGTTAAATTATGCTATGCAATCTAGGAATCTTGATGAAGCAAACGATGTTGTTACTGCAAATACAGTTTGCGATTCAAATACGCGTGTGTGGGTATGTCTACATAGTTTGATTCTATAGCGGCAATTTAATGGAGATTGTGGTTAGGTCTAAATGCAGTCTGTACCAGAATGGTTTTGTTGTTCCATGAGGGACAAAGAATTTATATATTACTTTTAGTAATTTCATGAGAACCAAGTTAGTGACAAAACGTATATCGCGATGGAAACTACTTCCAGCCATTTCCAATTAAGCTTACGATGTATGTTAACAAGATAACTACTTTTATTCTGATCTAGGCCGCATTTCAACCTAACCACAAGTGGTAGTAAAAAAACTGAAATATCCATTCTGCATGTAATTCATTGTAGCTTTGGCATAATTAATTTCTGGTCCAGGCCGCATATCAACCCAATCCCAGTATATCCCGAAAACTAAGCAAGCTATCGAAAAATTTTATTCTTTATTTTCGATTTTTCTCGTCGTGTTACATAAGAATCGATCATTAAATTTGACTTTTGCGAAATTTTTCTTCTCCATTTCAACTCAAGACACCTCACTTTTGATACAGTATATCTCGAGAACTAGGTGAGATATCGAAAATGTTTATTCTTTATTTTTCATTTGTCTCGTCTTTTTAAATAAGAATCCATCATCAAATTTGACTTTGACCAAATTTTTTTTCTGAATTTCAACCAAAACCATTTCACATTTGAGACAGAATTTCTCGAAAACTAGGTAGGATATCAAAAAATTTTATTCTTCATTTTTTATTTGTCTCTTCGAGTTACATAATAATCCATCACCAGATTGCGGCGTGACGTTTATCCTAGAGTCCCCTTGAGGTTTTCGTACATATTCCCCGTGTCTGTATGGAAGCGGCCATGCCCCCTCCCCCCACACCGGCCATACCCCCCCACTCCTCCTCCGCCCTGCTTCATTTCAATGCGTGGTGAAGCTCTCTTGCGTCGTCTCCATATATATCCTTCCTCCATGACTTCTGTGGCCTCTATTCACGCGTCATTCTTGGGAATAGTTTTTATTTCCTAATAAGAACTGTATTAGGCATTGTTGTGACACAGTTCTCGACTGTGTCTCCTACATCCCAACTAGTCGTAAATTATTTCTTATGAGCTGTAGTCTTATCTGCCTACACGTGCAGTGGACAACAGTCGGGCCACATCTACACGCTGGTCACAAAAAAAAGACCATGCACCCACATGCCGCCAAGCTGTTCCTTACGATCTACTGCGACCTGTATCAAATTGAACGACTGTAATGTTCTGCCAATGATTCGTCTTTTACCTGGATTAGAAAATATATAATTTAGAGAAGTCAATTTTACTGAGTGAATGTTCCTTGTCCTAGTGGATTGACCTGTCCAGTTTGGTAACGCACAAACTTTTGTCTAAGGTAAGTTTATAAAGATGCATTAGACCATCACAACACTTCTTTACAATGAAACTAAATGATAAGCTAAGGAGATACGTTTTTCTGCATACATAATATCTCCACACATCTGTCGCGTCAATTATCCGGGTATTTCTTACTTCACTTTTTCTACGCCTTCTTTTTTAATACAGTTATTCAATTTATAGGAATATCTTCTTATTACAACCAACAAATTGTATTCTGGGGGTAAGGAAATGAGGGAAATCAGGAGAAAGAAATTTAAAATAAAAGGCCTAGGGGAGCGATTAAATGAATGGAGCAGTTAAACACACAACTACATTGAGCCAGCGATATTATTGGAACAGCGAGTACTTTCATACGTATTTATACATTAGTTACGGATCTGAGGAACAGAAAGACAGTTTTCAGGGTAACGTTGCTGTGTATACATGTTTCGTGCGTGCTGTGTGGGAGTTACATCATCCCGTCACTCATGCGATCGATTGAGCTGAAATCGGAGGACAAACCGAATGACTAACATGAGCAATAGCGATTGACGTAAAATTCATAAACACGCAGAGAGCGGTCTGGTCGCTCAGTGGTTAAGACGTCTGACTGTAGATCGAAAAATCCCGGTTCGAATCTCAGTCTGAGCGGAGATTTTCATAGGCACTTCACCCGGCCTTCACCTCTGGCACAGCTTGCTGTGTAATGTGATGTACGCCAGAACGCTTCCTTCCTTCGGATTCCACCTTAAACTGTAGGTCCCCTATACCCGGCAGGATTGGCGGGTAAAGTTAAGGCGGCTACGACAGGGGCGGAATGCGCAGTCACTGGAACTGGAACCCTGTCACCAGGTCACTACGACCACACGGAACTATTATTATAAACACGCGTTATATTGAAGACGAATTAATGTTTTGCTATGCCATTCCAATTTTTCGCAGTAATTTTAGATTTCCGGACTGCAGGAATGGCTTTCGCATCTCCCACCCTCATATCTGTAAACACAACATCTCCAACAAATCCATTACAATGGAATCTGCTTAGAAAAACTAATGTTTTTCAGCTCTAAACTCTTCAAAATTCAGTTTTCAGAGTTTCTTTTTTATCCATTCTTTTATTCCGAAAGTTATTTTTCAACTTTTACTTTGAACTCTCACAAATCGGTGACGTCTGAAGCTTTAGAAGTTTGTCTCACAAAGTAGGTAATTTGCTTCGTGGTTTTGTAAATTACTGATCACAGATTGGTTATGATACGTTGGTCATTTCGGAAGGAGCTGTCAATCTTTAGAGAGATGAAAGAACACTCCGCATGGATCTAAACGTCTGTCATGTGGGGAATCATTTTTTTTTTTTGTCATAATAGCATTTTAGTTTTTACAGTTTGGTTCACAGTTATGCATCATTCACTTCAGATTTTCAAAATTTTCGCATAAAAATCAATTTCATTATTTTTCCTTTTATAAGAAATTAGCGTATTGCTTGTGTGTATGTTCAGAATCATCATCACTGACTCGATTTCGATTGAGTTTTAACAATTTTTAAGCTTCTGCTCTAACTTAAAAACCCTACGTAAGTGGTGGACGGAGCAATAAATGATAAACTTCGATAGAGATAAACGCATCTCTATTATCTTGAACAGATATCAAATAAAGATTACACTACCTCAAAAATGAGCATTCGACTCTACACTTTCTGTTACAGTTGCTGTTCACTATGCAACTTTTCGCATTTATTTCTTCAGTTTTATGGAATTTAGTACATTAAAATACACGAAAAATGTAATCACGCCTATCAGGGAGCAAAAAGAACCCTCGACCGACATACGAATATAGCTCGTAACGAGGAAACTTCCCACATAAAATTTAGGTATTTTTTGCTACGGGATGTTAATAACGCTAAAAAATCTGCAGGCAATAGAAATGACATGTATATTATTATACTCGTAAATCTGTAAGCAAGCTGCGTGTGTCTCTTTATTTGAACGGGAACCGCACAAAAACTACCGTAGCAATTTGGATTGGGTTTTCAAATTTACGTAGCTAATGGTCTGAATCAAAATCTGTGGAAATAGCTAATGACTAATATATATGATGGGAAGGAACAAGCAATTTAAAAAAGTTTAAATATGGAAAATTGTGGGTCACGGTTCATTATGCACTTAAGACGCGCACTTCTAGAGCAAAAATCTGACAAAACTTAGGATTCAGTTTTATTTTTTTACTACCATAAATATTAACAGTTTGTAGTTTTTCCAGAACTTCTACAGAACTACCCATTTTTCTATGGGCATTATTCCATTAATGTGTATTTGGTGGATCTAATGTGTAATATTCTTGAATAATATCGTCCAAGAAAGTGTGTACAAATCTTGGCTGCTGTTCAAACCACGGCCAGTAAAATAAACTGTTATTTCTTTCAAATGACTCTCATAACCCCGATTTTATAATGTTTATCACCATACGTGGTATTGATTTAATGACTTCAGCAACATGCAACCAAAGAAATTAAAAATTAACTAGGCATCCTAAAAGCTTATGTTACACCGCGTGGATTATAAAACTAAATCCATTATGTCTTATGCTCTAACAAAGCGTGTCAATTGTCGTTATGGCTGCATTTCAACCTAACCACAAACTTGGCTAAATATTCCGTTCGAAAATCATAGACTCTGACACATGCGCATTAATACATTCACTGTTTTGATATCGAAACTTGGCCTGCTGGAGGTACATGTGACTGAAATAATGACATCAATAATGCGGCTATTGACAGCAAAGAGAATTTAAAATGATTAATATCCTAATGCTACATCACATTAATTATAAAGCTAAATCCGTCATCGTTTATGTTTCAACAAAGCATTTCAGCTGTCATCATGGTCCATCTCCGTTTCAACAAAACCATTACCTCCAATAATATTGTCGTTCTAAAATCACAGCTTCAGTCACATGCTCATTAATACATACACTAGATCGTGATCAAATCATGACATTTTAGAATTACTTATATGTAGCTGAAATAACGGCATTAGTAATATGGCTATTTGAAAGTGAAGGAAATTAAAAATAATTCTTAACGTGTTATACCGTTCCATTTTAAATCAGAAATAATAGATCGTATCAACATATCGTCAAAATAAAACCAGTATCCTAATAGCAAAAAGAAAAAATTATATTTCAGAAAATTAAATATTATTGAATTTTTTGCTATAGAACATTAATAAATTTTTATTATTACATTGAAATATTTATTATTAAAGAAAACTCTTATACCATAACACTATTCCAAGTGCACGAAATAACAGGTAACTGCTACATCGATATAAATTTGCGGCACCACAGTTATCGTGCAGTCCACCGTACCAGTCTTTGAAAATGGCCCATAGAGGCATTACAGTGACCGGCCTACCGAGTAAGGTAAAGGACTCAACTGCTTCACTTACTAATACTACAAAAATAAAACCCTTTCTAAACATTCTTTTTTTACTTTGCACAATAATTATCTCTATGAATTAGTACAGTTACTTTTTTAGATAGCTTTTCTACTATTTCATAAATTGTATTACATTAAAATATGAATGAAACAAAACTCTCGGACATCAGTGTGAAAACCGAACCTAAGGCAATAACTAAAGGAAAGGAAAGTTTTAAGAAGTCATTTAGAATTCATGCCTTTCAACATTAATATTTGTTAATAGGAAAAATCGCTAAAGAATTTCTACACATACCAAAGGACTCGCGGGCGAAGCAGCGGGCAAATGCTAGTCAATAATATAGCACTCATGAAGGCAACTACAACCTATATTCGTCGTGTCTAGTGCCGCAATACCGGATGAAATTTCTCATTCTGGTCCAAGCTGAATTTCATCAAAACCGCAGCGTCTGCTAATATTGCCGCTCGAAAATCCAACCATATACCGTACGCGCATTCGTCGACACATATGGGTACTCACGTGGGTAGCTGCAGGAAAATTCTCGTTTTTTTTATATATAAAACGAGGTAACCAGAATGCCACTACCCTCATAAAGCATGGAGAATATATGCTGAAATGCAATATTCACATGAGAGAAAAAAATGCTCTGGTGTAGCTGGCGGAATTTTTCATTTTCCGTATAGTATTATACGCAGTACGTATTTATCCATAATTTTAGTGCGTCATATCAGCAGATGTAGGCCTGGATCCAACGAAGGAGTCGTTATTGTTTACGTGCACCTTTAAAACCGATGCGATGCCAAGATTAGTTCGTTTATTATCCAAAAAAAATGTGTTTCAAGTTTCAAAGACTTATTGCTGTCACTTTGCGGATTGTTTAGCGTTTGTTATAAAGTTATATAATTTGCAACATAGATTTTTCGTATGTCAAAATCGACGTCGAGGTCATTAAAGGCGGAAGAGTACTGGAGACAAGGAACGGGAAGGAATTCGGTCATGGCTTTTGGAAGAACCATCCCGGAATTCATCTGGAGTAATTTTTGAAAACCTTGGAAAACCTGAATCTGAATGGCTGGATTGACGATCGAACTCGCGTCATCGTGAATGCAAGGTCTGAGCGTCTAACTCGCACCCGTCCATTTTCGCTTATCCCAATACTCCTGAATGAAATGATTTCAAGTGCCTATAAATATAGACGTAAGGTGCCCAGTTCAGTATGTCTAAGTTTTGCTGTGTGTGTATGAGGATTGTGGTATATTAACTCTTTCGTGCTGCGTATTACGATGAAAAGGGAAAGGTGATAGAACCATTGCCGATCAGTTATACTTCATTCCCCTAAGGACATATCATCACAAATAGTAACAGTTTCGTATATCATCATTCCATACATAATGCAGGACAAGTTTATAATCTAAACCAGGCGTCTGGTACCCATTATGCTGATTTGGTAAGTTTGATCACTACCTCTCCTATCCAGCAAGGCAAGTAGCGAATGATGGAAATGTCTTGCACTATCGTATCTTGAACCAATTAACCTCCGTCAAGCGCCAAACGACGTCTCACTGTCTTCCCATCTCGAAAATGAGGTGGGAATCAATAGAAACAAGGTCACGTAATTAAGAAGAATCAGTTTCTAACCGGATGGTGCATCCTTTCCTGTGCCACTGTCACATTAGGAAATATGAAATTCTACAAATGTCATTCTGTATGTAAGCACCTGTGATGTAAATGTATATATAAGATCTATGTAAACTGCTATAATATTTTATCTCAAGTTTCCCCAAGCGGAGTATTTTGTTTAGTAGACGTAAGAATATGACTGTCAGTGATAGAGCCACTCAGCTGTGTCGGGAGACAACAGGAAGTAATATATAGGCGTGATCAGCTGGGTCGGTGGTCGCACCCTGCTCGAGAGCGAGAAAGGATTGTCTACTACACTGTTGGTCTGGAACTAAGAGCGGCAGATGAATAAATGTAGTGTGGTGTATAAATAGTGAATCATATTGTATAAATTTGAGTGGTTGTATATAAACGTTAATTCCTTTGATGTTATAAGTGAATTAAATGGATTATAAAGTAAAGTTGTAATCAGTGAGAATTAGTATGAGTACCATATCCTTTAAATCACATGGAAATATTTAAATTTGTATTCTGCAATCGTTCGCAGCCGTATTGGTTAATTTATTTGGCCCATAACGTGCATAATACCAAAGGAAATTACAAACAACAAACTAAGAAACAAACTTTAGTAGCAAGGGCAGCTAAAATCGTAATCTATTTTATTATCACGTGTGAACTGCTGTTTCAACAGTGTATGGACCTTATAAGGTAACCAAACAAACTGAAGGACGAACTCAAACCCCGATACCAGCTAAATTACCTTTTTCAGCAAATTTGTTTCTCTGGTTCCAGCAGCTCACGACAGGAAACTTCAGAAAAGTGCTGCTACGTTCCCGGAATTGTGCCCACGCTCCGCTCACGTGACTGGAAAACGCAAAGCTGCAGCGGAACTGAAAGCGCTCCACGAATATTAGAGGTCTCGGGAAATTAATTACGCAACTCCGTTGGCCGGAACTACCCGAATTCGACTGTGGGAGTAATTGAGCTAGCTATTGCGCTCTGCGGTTTCAGACTCCCGTCAAAACTTTCAGGTGTTTTTAACTGTCAGACTGCCGAGCAAGAGCGAAGTGCCTCCGTTTTGAAAATTAACGCAGTATGCGTCGTCTTCAACACAGGAAGTAACCCAAACGGCAATGAGAGTTGACGCATCTGGAGCGGCGCTTTCCAGAGGCATAGTCGTCAAATAGGTAGTTCTCCACCTGCCACATGTAGGACATGCCTTGGTAAGGAAACGAAGTCTTAACTGTACGTCTGATAATGAGCGGTAATTAAAGTCTTTAGTCACAGAAGAGATAGTGGAACTTATAACCAGGCCCGGCGCTAGGAGTTTCGGGCCCGGGGTAAAGTGGGCGACCTTTTTTTTAGCTCTACAAAGTGGCCAGACGACAATGGGCGTAATCTTGGTTTCATGACCTAAGGGCCCCTATAGTCGGTGATGGGCCCCCCATCAGCCCGCGGGGCCCGGGTACTTTTGACCCGCTTACCCCCCCTCCTAACGCCGGCCCTGCTTATAGCAGCCTTAACACCTAGTCCTTGTATGAAATGTTACTTAAAGAATTGTGTATAGGAAGTTGGGTATTGATTCATAAGGGAGTTCTATATATTTTGTGTGATTAATGGTGAAGTTTGTAACATGACGCGCTGTCGCCACGTTACAAGGTGCACTTTTTATTATATATGTCATAATGTTAGAATAATTTACATAAATCTTGGACGACCACCTAAATAGATTTTTGTTGTAATTTTATAAATTACGCAAGATTCCAAGTGAGGACTGTAATGAAATGGTGAACATACAGTGTATCTTGGTAAAGCGAATATTAAAGAATTATTGCGATGTGTAGGCTTGAAGTTAATCGTGGTCTTCCCGAACCATGGCGACAAGAAGTCGCGGATTTGGGGTTTGCCGGACCACACACTCTGCTCCCTGGGGATGGGTGGTCAACAAGGTCACTCACCGGGCGGGAAATGCCTGCCGCCCGAACACAGAGTCGTCCCCGAACGCAGCCGAATATGTCCGACCTCTGTTAGATACGCTGGGCAAATCAGATATCGGGGATATCACGTGACATTAGGTGCCGACCTGAAGATCCAATCCAAATGAGCGTATAACTTAAAATCCTGGGAATTTCTGTTATATGTGAGCTTCGAGACTACAAGGGGGGAGCTAGAAGCTTCCTCGCGAGAGAGAAGAGCGACGAGCTTCAATTCGATCTTCGAGTCCATGCTATGCGAGTCTAGTCTGAGGTTGACTTGGAAAGTTGACTTCTTTCGCCAACTGCTGCGATACGACTTCTGGCTGCCAGCTTGCCTTGCTGGAGCAAGCTTATCACAGCAACACAGCCGGTAATGCGATGACGCGCATTGTCAGACCAGAGATGCCTGTAGCTGCCTCGTGAGATAGTCTCACATACCGTGGGTCCGCTCCAATCACCGCAGACATCAGACGCAGAACTACAATGGTAACTTATTACGACCAAGCCATCTGATTGTACATTCCGTGAAACAGAAACCTTAAACGACTTTGAGAGGATAGATTCATGTTCTAACTTTGTAATTGAAAAACCCCTTAGCTAGCGGCATAATTTGCCAGAACTAGTTATTTTCGAATGATATATTGTTCATTCGTGGCGCCCATAATTTTCTTTTAACTGTAAAGTCACAGTATTATGATACCTTTGTCTGAGGTCGTCATAACTTGTATTTTCCATTGTTTCCAGCTGTCATTATTTCTTGCATTTTGATTCTGAGATATATTTAAAAGTAAATATACAATTGTTTGCTTGCTCATGACGGCTAATTGTACCTCTGAGCGTTGCTTTTATGATTTTGCCAATTTGTGTTAATGTTAACGGTAAATTCGCTGAGACTTGTAATCGCCAGTGATAAGAAAATAAATGTCATATTGTGACAATTTTTCCTAAATTCCAACTAACGTCGATATTCTTGCAAAATTAATAAATTTTCACTCCTTCATAAAAATTAAAATTAAAAATCCACAATTATTAATTATAAAGGTATGAAAGATAATTGTAACGTAGTTTGCCCACCAAGGCACCCACTACAAGTTGTGTATATTTGTCATGTAAATGAACCTCGTTTTATGGACAAAAACTATGTAATGTGTTCAAGGACTGTATTATCTATGAAACATTACTTAAAAGTTAGTTATTGTAAGTGTTGACATGAGCTACGATGTTCGGAGGACATTTTGCGACGGTTTGGGTTGGTTTATGTTGATAATTTTGTGTGTAAAGCATGTAAACAATATTAACTTTCATTTCAAGATGTTTTCTTATGATTGTGAGTGATTTTGTACAATTTGTAATTATTTTGGTAGGATTTAATTGTTAAAGTATTGTTGGAATTCGAGAGACGTCGTCTGAACTCTTTGAATTATTCTGGATCTTTCTGTACTGTCTACATTAACAAGTGGTAGAGACGAGTTAGTTGAGCAGTTAAGTTGCAAGTTAATTGAAAGATAGAATCACTGGAATATTTGTATTATTGTATCTTTGGCGAGACGATACCTATAAATGTTATTGTAGAGCGCACGGAAAAGTAAACATAAGTGAAAAGTAATTCTTCGGAGTAGTTGTTTCAGGCAACCAAATGCTTATCATAGCTTCCGCGACAGGAATAAACTTTAAGAAATAGTAACTAACGAAAAGCTTATCAAGTTGATATATCAGAGTAGATAATCACTAATTGTTGCTTATTAACGTGTGACATTTTATTACTCTGAATTTTGATATATATTGTATTTCTTATGAAATTATTACTTTAATGTTTATATCTCGTATGACAAAATCCACCACTATCGCTACGCTAGTTAAGGCGCCAAGATCAAGGAGGTAACTCGGGGTAAGGATCAATTCCTAGACTCCTGATTGCGGATTCTGGGTGGTTTTCCGCAATTACGTAGGTTAATGCTGGGACGTTCCCCAATCTCCTCCACATAAATTACATATTTCACAAACAAAAATACATATATCAGTTACATATATAAGTTACACGAATGGCAACGCTAAAATCTCCGCCCATTTCTCCAGGAACTGATACTCCCTGGGTCTAACAACCCAGAGGAAACATTGGACAAATTCTTGACAAGCCACGATAAAAATCAAGGCTTTGCATAGTACGACAGGGTCCATTCGCAAATATAATAATAATAAATCAATGACAATCGAGTATTAAAAATAAAAGATTTCTTTCACAACAAAGTAATTTATACTATCTGTAGGCTATTAAATAGAAACCTCATCTTTTATCTATCCAGTGACATTTAAAATATTAATAAAAAGTACATAAGCAAAAGATTACTTATGAATGAATTATCAAGCAGCTTTCATGATCATTGAAACTTATTAGTTGCATACCAGGACAATAAATAAATACCAATGTATCATCACATAGCATAGATAGTTGTAACACATTAAATTTGATACCAGGGTAGTTAGTAGAATTACGAGTACCTTGAAGTGAATGTGGGGTGGCTTTACTTAGATCGTAAAACTCCGTTAAACTCTCGCGTCGACGGTTCAACAAATGGAACGGATCGTTACGTAAATTATACGAAGATCACATCACAATACTGCGTATACTTGGGAGCGTTGAACGCTGACATCAGTTGGAGTGTCGAGTCTCCTGGATCACGCTATGCTGAAAGCGGAAATGGACGCTTTAGCCGGAAGGGATTTTCGTAGTTGTGCAGTGAAAATGCATCACTCATCTGACCAGATAATAGAAGCTTACACCATAGCATCAGACTGCAAGTACCCAGTGAGATCTTATGTCAGAATATACAGCGTGAATGTCTTCTTGGCAGAGGTATATATCTCCCTCGTCCGTTACGTTCCCTGGCCTTCGCGAATCAGAGAAGGCTCCAAACACAAAAACACGCACTGTTAGTACTTGTTACTTGCGAGTGGAGGGATGGCGAATTGTAACTCCTGGTTTGTTTTCTAGCCGTATGGCTGTTTACAGTGTCCTTCGCAATGTAACTCGAATTCCCACACATAAATCTAACTTCCACTGTGAGGGGCACAGCATCCTAATCTGCTCTCGTTCACGTGAAGATACATCGACCTGTGCTAACTGCGGCGGTGACCACGCCGCATGCTACGGTGCCTGCTCTGCTAAAAGGAAGATCCAGTCTTCCTTCAACAGGTGTCATCCTCCAACCACAAACAATCGCCAAGCAGAAGAAAAGAAACACCATGGGAAACGAACACCGCATCATCCATGCCACATAGTCCACCCGAAACATCAGGCATCTTTTGTTGAAGATCACCCTAACAGCCTCAGGACAGGTTTAACAGCAAAGCGATTATCAACTCAACGATGCTGCAGACATTACTACCCAGAGCAGCTGCACCGTGAGGATCAGTTGACTAACATCGCCAAATACTGACGCAGATGATCTCGAAGTTGACATCTTGCAGCTAATTAGAGCATCATCACAACCTTGGTTGAGGCGCTGACCATTCCTGCGGACAAGCGGCGTCAGACTTCATATCTTGAAGATACCAAAAGAACAGTCAAATTGATGACGCACCTAGAGTGAAGATATGCCACATTGTACTGATCTTGGAGTAAATGTCCGCCGACGAAAACTCCTCTAAACTCTGCTCAATGGAGCAGATACTTAGCTGAGGCTGCTAAATCTAGCTTGCGATACAGTACTTCACGGTAGGTTGTGAGCCCTTGTATGTCACGCAGTGAACAGAGCTGTCATCCGAAACATATATATCGGTGGGATTCCTGATCTTAGTATTTCGCAATGGGTGGTGGATTCTTATTAGCTATCCAGTGAAAAATTCTGTCGCCCACGACACATATCGCTGAGATTTCCGCTGTTTGAATGTTTCAGAATGTTTGAAGTGCAAAACATTCTAGTAATAGAAAATGGGAGACATAGACGACAGTTACTATAGTTAACTTGAATGAATTAACCCCCATTTTTAGTACATAAAACAGGCCCATCTGGCTCTTAAGTATGTTTGATTAACCAGAATAAATAAAGAGAGAACAAATACATGTTTTGACAGTGAGCGCGAGTGGAAGACCAGTCATTTTCCATCCACAAACTTTTATGTTTTTTTTTTATGCAGGATGTGAGGTAAATAATAGGTTTTCACAGCATAGTAGTGTGTATAGGAATTTGTGGTAAGTATCTTTGTAGCAGTATTGTAAGTTGGCAGTACTGTGCCCACTATGAAAGAGAAGGTGGAGAATAATATGGCGGCGTAAGAGAGAGAGACCGGGAGGAGTGGTGATGGTAGAACTATAACAAGCCTGTATTTGTTGGTGTACCTTAAAAGGTGATTAATAAATTGTGTACTAGAGAGTAGACTACTGGTGGATTTCATTTAGTATTGATGTCTGTTATGCAAGATACAGAGTGTAATTGAGAACTGCGTGTTTGTTTGTCATTAAAAATTAATATGCGAGGAGGTAGCGCAACCGTAAATGCAACACTTTGGGCCATGTGTCGCCAGTAGCGGGGTATCTGCGTTCGGCTAGTTAATTTATTAATTAGTAAGGAGGACCTCGCAAGGAGACTTTCAGTAATGCTAAATGCCAAGTTGCATTGGTGGACTAAACTATATCGTAATGAGCAAATAATGACCCATTCTCATCCTGTCTCATAGCAGCAGAACAAGAGCTCCATTTTGAACATTTTATATATATCCCTGTGGACTACATTGTTTGTAGCAGGCTCTTTGTTTGCGAGGAATACCTTCGCTGTCCCGACTCCCGCGTGGCCTTTTGTCTGAAGAAAACCTGTGTACGGTTGGAAATTTCAACAAAATTCCTCAAAAACCCAATACACATCAGTTCCGCTGAGAACACAGAACTGACGAGCGAGGCAAAATACATCCGTTCTCGTCACATAGCGGCTGGTAGCCGCATAGCATGCAAGTAACATGAAACCACGCTCTTCTTCCTGTCATAGAAAATACTGAAAACCGCAACGACCTGGCAAGCTGAGCATTCGGATTTCACTGTCGAATTCAATTGTTACTTCTTCTGCTTTAATTGAAATGAAGACGACAGATTTTAGATCGTGTTCTGCGGTACAATCGTACATTCTTGGATTTTTTAATTTTTTGTTTTTTTTTGTTTTTTGTTTTTGTTTTGTTTTTTTTTTTTTGTTTTTTTGGGCTTACGCCTCGTCGACAGTGAGGTCATTAGAGGCGGGATGGGATTTGGACCATGAACGGGAAGGAATTCAGCCATGGCCTTTTTGAAGGAACCATCCCGGCATTCGCCTGGAGTGATTTGGGGAAACCATGGAAAACCCAAATCTAGATACCCGAATGGGGATTCGAACCCGCGTCCTCCCTAATGCGAGACCAGAACGTAAACCGTTCACCCACCACTCTCGGTGATTCATGGGAACAATACAATGAAACAGAGCCCGGTGACAGAGCGGAAACGCTCTTGCCTCGCAATCAGGAAGATGCGGGTTTAAATACTCGTTCGGCCATACTGATTTCGGTTTTCCATTGTTTCACGAAGTCGCTCCAGGCAAATGCCGGGATGCTTCCTTCAAAAGGCATTGACCCCAATCACCTTCCGTCGAGGGGGCGTAAACCAATAAGAAGAAGAAGAAAAGCTCAGTGTTCTGTGCATGGCAGACCCGGAACGGTATGGCAGTACGGCTGAGAAGCGGTCTCCATCAGTTTGTTTTTCAAATGCGAAATAAATAAAATTCGTAAATTTATTTCTCTAAAATATCTATGCTTCCTTCAAAATGCCATTGCCGAGTTCCTTCCCGTTCCTTGTCATCAGTCCCATCCCGCCTTCAATGACCTCGACGTCGAGGAGGAATAAAGCTGCCACTAAAATATCAAATTATCAATTATTTGAAAAAGATTGTGACGAGCCAGATAGCAGTAGGATATGTCATGGAGACATGGATAAAATGTCTATGTTTTCTAGAGAAAGGAGCTTTTCGGATATTTTTGTTCCTGTTCGGGAAATATTTCATCGTTTGTAATTGTTTCGTAAGAACTTGTCAGTGTTTTGCAACGAAGGCCTACCTGTTTCAGAAGACAAAATAAACAATGCTACAAATTATCCGGTTCTCCTTTCATACTATTAAAAACCGCCAACTTTGCTATTCATCATATATCACTCGCGTAATTTTTGAACGAGTAGCACTAGCCTAGTTACAATTAATCATCTAGCTGTTTGTGTTAAGTGCCATACGGAAGATGTTTCCTGCCATTTTACAGATCCGCCATAGCAGCCGATGTAGGTACAGTACAACACGACGTGACGCAAAGCTATAGTGCACTACGAGACAAACATATGTTTCTAAAGAAGTTTCGTAAATTCACTTGTCATGTACAGCTTGAATTAATTGTCGATGGTGGAAACTATTTAGTATATGTCTGACATAGAGAAAAAGATATAATTATCACTGAGGTATTTAACTGTTATTTGGAAATCTAGCAACTAATATGTAATGATATACGATTAACATAAATTGCTTACGGGGTTCTTCTTCTTCTTCCCGACGTTTCGAGCAGGGTTTAGGTCATCTTCAGGGGCCGTCTACCGAATATGCTGCATACTGGGATATGCTGGAGACTGGCGTGGCTGGTTGTTTAAGTATTTGTACTGTCGATTGTCTGACAATATCGATTATCCAGAGATGCTGTTTACGATTTACTGTCTGTGGGTTCAGAGTTAATTATTTATCTAACACACATTTCCAAGCCTGGCAAAGACCATAATCACCATACTTGTTGAGGTTGTTTGGCTGTTTGAATATTTCAATAGCCTCTCTTACTTTTCTTTGTAAATGACCTTTGGTTCTACTCTTGTATTTTCCCACAGTATTTCACGTTCTTCTTCCATCTGGTGTTCAACAATAGCTGATTTCGTGGGATACCCTCAGACGGGTGTGACTCTTATGTTCACGTATCCTCACGGCTACGACTAGTTCGGTTTCGCCTATGTATACCTTTCTGCAATTACAGGGTATTTCATAAATTCCTCTGCTCTTCGATCTTTGAACGTTCGCAGTTTTTCTTTCACTTTGTTTCCACTTCTAAATATGGATAGAATATTAGATTTCGTTAAAATTCTCCAATTTGTTCAGAGACACCTTTCACGTATGGCAGCGCAGCTTTTTGTTTCTGGTGTCATCAAGACAGTTTTTCTTCTGCTTAGTTGTCATTGCCTTTATATCATATTAGACCATAACCATTATGTTTTAGTGCTCGTTTAAGATGTTCTTGTTCGTTCATTAAATGTTTCTCGTCCGCGATTCCTTTTGCCCTGCAGAACAGCGTTTTAATCAAGGCTCGTTTCTGGATGGGTGATGATGTGATAAAGCGTGGAGGTACCTGTCTGTATGGGTTGGTTTTCTGAATACCGTGTGTCCAAGCCTGCCTCCTGAATGTTTTTTCATTAAAACATCTAGTAATGCCTAAACCTTGGTCGAAACATCGGGAAGAAGAAGAAGGGGGAGTATTTCAACGCAGCGTTAATCCAATAAGCAATTTATGTTAATATGGCGGCTGCGAAAACAGCAAAATCTTTTATGATATACGATTTTTGGAAATTATTCACCTAACGTGATTTGTGGAATACAGTAAACGTGATTACTGAAACATGGATTTAAATTACTAAGTAACTACTTTCTATATTTTTACCATTTCTTACTGATATAGTCATATACGTATATCGTTTTAAGAATCAGATTAGCTATCTCTGCATGTGTCCGAAATTAATCCCAAAAGAGATCAAAGCCATTAAATCTAACCTACACTGAACGCAGCGCCACGTTTCAGCTGTCAAGTTCCATGAACAGTTATACGACTCCAATTAAGTCTCACCGATTCGAAGCCAATCCAAATCGCTGTTGCTGGTAGAATATCAGCTTACGATGCTTCGATTGGCTACGCAGGAACGGACGTTCCATAGCTGACAGACATAATTTGGCTGGACGCTAATTAGACTGGGGCCGCTCAACCAGCTACCTATTTGTCAAAGTTA
Organism: Vandiemenella viatica; assembly: GCA_031002005.1. Taxonomy (NCBI): domain Eukaryota; kingdom Metazoa; phylum Arthropoda; class Insecta; order Orthoptera; family Morabidae; genus Vandiemenella; species Vandiemenella viatica. The sequence continues at coordinate 99,853,546 of CM061914.1, forward strand.
GTTGATTCAGTCAGACGCTGCTGTGGGGGAATAATATCGCAGAAAGCAAACGCGTGAAATTTAAATTACATCGTGACTTACATACTGTAAGTATTTAATTCCACTTTGACGTTCCAATTGCCTACAGAACATTATGTATAAAAACGTCGAAAGTTGTGGGGTGAACTCTCTTTAAAAAGTAAACACGCTATAACGGAACTCGTTTTTTTTTTTTTTTTATCTGTTTTACGTCTCTCAACAGCGACGTCTTTAGAGACGGGGAAGGATGGGGGCAAGGAATGGGAAGGAATTCGGCCATGGCCTTTTTAGGAAGCATCCCGGCATTTACCTGGAGTGATTTGGGAAACCATGGAAAACCCGGACGGGGATTCGAACCGCCGTCCTCCCGAATGCGAGGCCAGAACGGCGTAACTCGTAAGCAGGCTCTATTGCCAGTGACACTTTTTATGCTATCATCAGTCTTTCGACTGGTTTGATACAATCCTCCATCCATTCCTATCTTGCGCTAATCTCTTCATCTTAGCACATCCCTTACAACCCATATCCTCAATTATCTGCTTCATTTTTAATCTTTATCCATATCTGCGGTTCTTACACTCAACTGTTCGCACAACTAACAAATTAACCAGTACCGCATGTCTTAAAATACGACTCACCATCTTATTTCTTGTAAAACTCTTCCAGAAACTACCTTCCTCAACTATCATTTTCAAAACCCGTTCATTTCGTACTTCATCTTTCCACTTCATTTTCAGCATCCTTCTATAACACCACATTTCAAATGTTTCAAATTTCATTCTTTTTGGCATTCCTTAAGTCCATGCTTTGTTACCATTAAGTATTACAATGTTTTTACTGAGCCCTGGATCAATATTTGAAACTAAATCAAGAAGGCACTTTTTGCTAGAGCTTTTCTGCTTTTACCGACAATCCTGCTTCTGTCATCAGTTATAACAGTACTTCGCAACAGAATTCACTTACTCCTCCTATTACACCCGGTTATATTTTTACAGTTAATTTATTAGTATTGATGTCATTTCTGATACATTTCATCACGTTTGTCTTGCTTTGCTTTATATCTAGTACAACATGTTTCTTCAGTATATTTTTCATTCCATTCAGTAACTTCTCAATAACGAAAATATTAACGGAAATACTTTTCGAAGATGCGAATTTTTAGGTCGCTACATGGTTTATAACTCAATTAAAGTACTTGATTTAATTTCTTAACTTCTTCAGTGATAATGTTGTTTCATAGAGATTAATTTCTCCTATCAGCTTTTAATTAATATTTACTCGCAATAACAATAAAAGTATTACAGAGGGACTTCTCTCAGAAGTTACTTAGCCGCCTACTCTATTTCCTAGACAACTCTCTGTAACTCCACTCCAGCCGAGCGTTGCAATATCTACAGCGAAACTTCTAGAAGACAATAAAGATGTCGCCAGTTAACTTGCGTTGTGATTACGAACTGTTCCAGGAGAAAAAAATATCAATGACTGAGGAGTCACGCAAATAATCAACTATTATTAAATTATGCTTGAGAATAATCAAACTATTCTTAAAAGCATTCAAAATTATCTACTATCTAATTTTCTAAGTTCATGCACTCACTCACCTTTACAGCTATTGGCTGGAGAACGGTGACGCCTTCGCTCGGAAATTGACAGCGACCGAAGATATTTTTCAGAATTGGAGGTTAAGTGCACAGATTAATAGCTAAACAACTGCAATGTAATTAATTGCCAGAATACATTCATTAAGTTTGATTTGCAGCATACCATTCTTTAAAAAATATTGAAAAACTTTACGCCTGAAAAAAAGGAAACTACGAGTACTTTTCAGTAACATGACGCTAATGGATGTAAAAAAAAAAAATTAAAAATTAAATTACTCATGGTCTCTGCTGTAACCACGAATTACAGTTGTCATTCCGGCCTAGGCTAAATTTCAATTCAGTTAAAACTTTCGCCTATGTTGTTGCTTGACCAAAGTTTATACATTACGGTTTATTTGCTTTTTACGTATTTTACTGACCTCTTCGTAAATGGTATTTGTTCAAGTTCGCTGTAAATGAGTTATTAGGCTATTTAAAGTGGACATTAGACCAAATATCGAGTATTCTGGCAGTTCATTTCTTTCGTGTTGCTTAACTATTTAATAATCTGAAATCTGTATTAAGTTCTCTGGCCGTTACGGACACTATGACCAAAGATTACATTATCAATGTTTTCCCAGCCTCAATCAAAAACAATGTGATGTTTTTGAAGCAATTACGCACTCCTTTTAAACAGAAAATCTTCAAACTTTGCAGAGAGAACCTTTAGGATCAAATACAAGTCAAGTTTTTATTTCAGGAAGTTCGAGTCTATGACCAACGATCTTAGAAACAATTATACGATAGCGCTATTGTCTCTGTTAGCCTTTAATTTATGTATTAATACTTCTCAGTTCTTCAAGCTCAAGAGATTTTATTCACCCTAAGGCTGAAACACGGGTAAATTTTATATTCGGTCAGATCAGGTCAAACTGTCATAATCTTTACCCTAAAAATTGGAACTATTCTAGACCCGTGACGATACGCATAAAACGGGCACGGGCTTACACTAGTATGTAAATAATTTTTCAAAGTATAGATTGTGGTGTGACAGAGTCACCCACAATGAATATAATTAAATAAATTAATTAATATTCAGATTTTCTTTAATAATATTCAATTTTGTAAGGTGTAAATACCGTATATAATAGGGATATTGTATGGATAATAATTGTATATTAAACCCGGGCAGCCAGAGGTATAATTATTATGATTTTAATTTCTGCAAAACTTGCTGCTCAGTAACGTAGTGAATATGGGAAGCTGGACCTTCCATTTTCGAGCGGTCGAGAGCGAGACAATAGCTGGGCTCCCCGACTTGGCGGCGCCGTCGTTCATAACAGCGATGTTCCGTTAGATGAGGCCGATGAACTCACCCCTCTCCGCGCTTGCTCGAGGTCAGGCAGAAAGTGCGCGAACGGAGACAGCAAATGCTGGGCGCGATATAAAACACGTGACGACGGACATGTATAGATGACCAATCGTGAACGTTTATAGGGGTTCCCAAATCTTAATTCAAGGGGATTCTCTTACATGTGGTGAGTGGGAGACAACTTGGGAGAAGAAGAAGAGAAGAGGCCATTTTGAGGACACTTGCTGCCGGGACGAGCTACTGTACAGACGTGTCAGCCGACACGCTCTCGTCCGGTGATCACTGTCTGGTTCTGATCACTCTCTTGCTCTGGGAAGCGAGAAGTTGTATGGCATGCCTGCCATTACCTGGAAGCTGTTTTGGTAACGCGGTCGTACCCGCTAACCTGGCTTTCACAGCTGCAGTGGCGCTGTGCGTGTCACGCTACATCACGGCGATGCATTCATGGTAAAGTACCGGATGCTTACAGTCACAATTCATTGGGTTTTGACGAGACTTGTGAGCCCTTAAGCGGCACTGAGATAAGACTCTGCTCCCGTCACAAAATCACTGAGCTAGCTGATTTTATGTTTCATTGCAAATTTCAAGCATCTTGCTAATTGTAAATTCAAGACGATGCTTTTCTTTAACTTTATATGGCGCCCCTGGGATACTCCTTTGTTGTAGTAAATGTTAGCTTCAATTTGATGGCCTGTGTTGCCACGTTGATCATATGTTAACTTTGCTATTTGTTGAAATATTTCATTCAGTTTTGTTTGCTTTCTCATGGCGGATTGTAAACGTCGGGTATTGCTTTTTTTTTTGGTATCTGAATATGTTTAACGTAAAGTTAACTATTACCCGGCCTTGTATAAGCCATAAGAATCAATAAATGGGATATTATTTTGTGTACAATATTCATGGTTCTGGTTCCTTTAGTTCACCCTTATATAATTAAAATCATTTTAATTATTATTTTAATCAATAATAATCCGCCCTCCCTTTTATGCAGATCAATTTTCTACGAAAGTCCCCTCAATACAAGATACTTCAAAGATTTTTACCAGTCCTTGAATTTAGTAAAATAAACGGTTCATAATTACTGAAAATATGTCAAAACACGATAGCCACCGCAGACGCATCCGTATTATGAGCAGAAAATAATTATTACTAACAGTAATGCGCACTTAAAGCTATTTTTAATTTTTCAACCTTTTTTAATCGGTCATCCTCTTGACGCGAGGTAGTTTTATGGATACTCTCTTGGTTGAAACCAAAAATAACAGGTAAAAAAGAAAGAAAGACCGCTTTACTATTTACTCAGTCTCCATTCCAGTTTTTAGTGGTTCCCACTGTGTAATTTGTGTAATTCAGTGCATATAAATCGGCTAAACATAGCTCGTCACCATACCCTGACTACTTTCGTTGGTAATGTATAAAATAAAGCCTTCAACAATTCTGTTGGCTTTTCTCGTCTTTATTTATATACTATTCTTAACAGACAAATATTAGTCTTAACTTCAAACACAGTTAATCCAATCTAAACAGACGATACAACTCTTAACGACTACTTTCATACATCTTGCTGCCTATTTTTTAAACTTTGTGGTAAGGTTTCACCACATATTGCATACTCTTCACGCAAAGCGGTATAACCTGCATAATTAACAAATATCAACTAATACTGAACTTGTTATTATGTTATACATGCGCTCATTTATTTTCGTATGTTTCATCACGGAGCACTGTCACAGATATTTTACATTATTTTGAAAATGGACTACAAGGTCAATACCAAAAGCAGTAGGAATAATTTTATAAAGAAAACAAAATATTGAATATATGTTTACAATCCCTTACTTCTCTTCGAAATAGCACCCTTGGGCAGCGACACACTTAGAATTACACTGCTGCCATTGGTAGTACGCCTTTTGGAAGTCAGATTCGGGGACGCTGTTGAGAGCTTTCCGATGCTGCTTGAACTTCCTGAATCGAGTCAAACCGCTGTCCCTTCAGCTGCCTTTTCACCCGTGGGAATAAAAAAAAAGTCAGTTGGAGCCAGATTGGGACTGTAGGCGGGGTGCAGCAACGTGGCAACGCCGAATCGGGCCAACAGATGCCTTCCACGTCCTCCCGTCCAACGAAGGCTCGCATGAGCAAATCAAAGATCAAGACAATTCTGACCGTTGTTTTTGGCCGTTGTGGGGTAATTGATAAGGAGTTCGTTCCCCCTGGGGAAACTGTCAATTCGAACTTTTAAGTGCAAGTGCCAGCCCGCCTGTGAGACCGAGTGAATCGCGTCCGACAAGTCATCTCCGCCAACTGGACTCTGCATCACGACAATGCGCCGTGCCAAGGCGCGCTCTTCATGGGGCAACTGTTGAACCGATTCGACATTGCCGCGTTGCTGCACCCCGCCTACAGTCCTGATCTAGCTTCATCTGACACGTTTTTACTCACATGGATGAAAAGGCAGCTGAAGGGATAGCGGTTTGACCCGATTCAGGACGTTCAAGCAGCATCGATGAGGGCTCTCAACAGCGTCCCCGAATCTGACTTCCAGAAGGCGTACGGCCAATGGCAGCAGTGTAATTCTAAGTGTGTAGCTGCCCAAGGGTGCTATTTCGAAGAGAAGTAAGGAATTGTAAACATATCTTCAATAAAAATTTTTTTATAAAATCAGCCCTACTACTTTTGGTACTGAACTTGCATAATATAATGTTCCACAGATCTCAAACAACAAAAATATTCTGTCTATTTACATCAAATTATTTAACTAAATAAGGAGCAATCAGAAATAAAACCATGTTACGATTACGTTAGAGCGAGTTTCATTGTCTAATTCGTGATGACATAGAACTGTCCCAGTTCAAGATGACAGAGTTTCTATTTGCTTTACTCTCTGCCACCCAGTAATCCTACCGGTTAGAGGGACATTCTAGCGTACTTCATATGTACAATGCAAAGCTTTCCCTTTATCACTGAACGTATTTGCATATTTTTATTCACTCCTCGGTTTTTACATTTGCTACAATGTAAGTTCATAACATGTACAGATATTTAAGTTGCAAAACATGCTCTAAGAATTTTTTTAATGAATGAGACTAAAGACATCGTGCTGAAATCCGTTTATAAATCAAGATATACATATATCGCGAGTACAATACTTATACTCTCTAATTTCCTTTACAGTAGAAAACTCCAAAAAAAAGATAAAAGTTATAAATTTATTCGCAATCACTCTTAGGGTGTATGACTTCTTGAGACTATATAATAGTATATGAATCAGCAGTAGTCTCTACAATAGTGTTCATTTGATGCTGGGTGTGAACTCTGCATAATATTAGTCGTTAATATGGCTTCCTCACGTTCTATAGTTGATATGCTGATCGTAGGTAAAATCTACTTTCACCAAAGTATTCCTCTTTATTTCCTTAAATTATCTTGATATAACTCGAAGCAACTTCGCCACTAATAACAGGATTAAATACCTACAACTTTAGTTATATAGTTAAATTTGTGTGTTAAATCTTAGTACAGTCTCAAGAACATTTTCAAATGTACATTTAAATAACTCTAAACACAGACAAAAGCATAACGTGAGACTAATATTAGTTAATGCGGAATTATTACTTCCAGAGAGTGTGCCAGTAGCCTAGCGGACTGTTACGAGGTTTATACTTACAGTAAATAAGCGTAGCACACTAGAATACTATTACGAGGTAAGAACACATAAAGCGTGAGCTCGGCAAACGGTTACGAGGTTTCTACATCTAATAAATGATCTCGGCAGACTTTTACGATCTTAACACTTACAGCAATGAGCCCGACTTCGAAAAGTGACTATGCATTAAGAAATCATAGTAAAAAAGTAAAAGGTATTAGTGCGAATGATCTTCGTAATACAATCTATTGGTAGAAGTGTTTATTTTTTACTTTGCAGTGGTGGTGTAAAAAGATTCTTCAGTAGCTTGTTTTGTTAATAAGTTTATTATCTTTTTCAGTTTAGTAATTTCTTGTACCACTTATGTAGTAATCTTTCTTGAATTTCGGGTTAAAAGTTTTATAGAACAATCCTATTTTCGGAGTAATCCCTGCACATGCACAAAGAAACTTAATTTCTTATGTTGAATTTACAAACGCGTTATCGATTAATTTAAATTAATTTTCAGAGCTACCATTCTGAGATTATCTTCTTTTAACTAAAATAAAAATTCCCAGAAATTTGATTATATGAGTAAAAATTTATATGCAATCGTAGGTTTTCCCTGCGATTCTGAAATTATTAAAAAAAGATTGATTTTGTTGAATTTATATTGAAAAAAATTACGAGACCAAATGTGGATGAAATTTAAATGGAAGCAATTCGAAGGATTCCTCTTTCACCTAAAAAGAAAAAAAAATACACTTTGCGAAAATTGAGAACCCATTTTTTTCAATTCCATTGAAAAAGAACCAGGGAAAACGATAGCGGAGTTTTCGAATGAGAGGTGTGCAAAATAATGTAATTTAGTGCACAATCGGCAGGTTGGATGGAGCCTCTCGAAGGAAGGGGTACTAGGCCAATTTGTCAGATGTAAGACGCTAGATCCTTTCCTACGGACCTTAGAATTTAACGTAAAACAGGAAACATGGAAAGTACTGGCGTACCTCGAATTAAGAAGTAAGCCCACAAAAATTTATGTGTTCTATGGGTTTCAAATATTGAAGTTAGAAGTCCGACGGCAAGCGCCTTATGCACTGAGCTACATACAGACCAGATTCAGTTTCCGGGCATTACAACCATCTTTTTTGGTTGCCTTTTCTAACAAACAAACAAAAAACAATAACAACAGACACGAACCAAGTTTGACAAAATTTATTTAAGAGTATGATTTTATTTGTAAAGTATCTTATTTCAACCAACAAAAGATTAATGAGGGATTCTTCATCTTACAGACAGAGCGTGGTTGGTGAGCGGTTAACGCTTTGGCCTCGCATTCGGGATGACGCCGGTTCGAATCCCTGTCCGGACATCTAGATTTGGGTTTTACTAGGTTTCCCCAAATCACTCCAGGCGAATGTCGGGATGCTTCCTTCAAAAAGGCTATGGCCAAATTCCTTCCAGTTTCTTGTTCCCAGTCCCATCCCGCATCTAATGACCTGGACGTCGACTAGACGTAAAGCCGTAATTAAAAAAAAAAAAAAAAAACAACAACAACAACTTTACAGAGAATTCGGTAATTGAAGCAATGTAGTTAACCTATTATTTGCCCGAGAGTTGCTTTTAACAGCTTCAGCAGGTTTCAAGAGTTTTTAGTAATTAATTAAAAGCTCCAGATTGCAGTCAATTATCAAGTGGATTAGTTAGTTTCGGATATTTATCAGTTATGTATTTTTGTTATTGAATGAGATTGGAATGAACATCCGTGGAGTGTTAGAAAAAAAAGTGAAGCACCCAAAAGGGGACGAGGAAAATAGATGAAACTTCACTGAATCAGAGGGTATGAGATAATATTTCAGTGATTTACAAAAGACTTGGCAGTAAGACCCCACTTATCAGAATGACGTTGCACCCCCTCCAGCATGGATGCATGCACTGATTGGGTTGAGAAGGGTATCATAAAGCCTCTTCTGAGTCAAGCTGGCCCATAATTGTTGTAACAGATCCTTGATATCATGGATACTGGTACTGGGACGAGATGACGTCTGAGCTGATCACACACATGTTCTATCGGGTACAGATCTGGGGATCTTGCTTGACACGGGAGTACCTCAACATCAAGCAGACAGTTCATAGAGACACGTACAGTGTCTGGGCGAACATTGTCCTGCTGAAAAATGGCACCACGAAACTGTCACATGAGACATAACGCATGAGGAATCAGGATGTCCGTGAAATACCGTTGTACCGTCAGAGTATCCTCAATCACTAACAGCCGTGACCACAAATCATACCCGATGGCTCAGCACACCATGAAGTCAGGAGTCCGGCCCAGGGCATGGGTGGTTTTAATTATGTTTTGTGTTCATTCTGTGTTGTACTTTCACTTGAGATTATTAAAAACACTGAAAGAGCCTAACACAATTGAGAATAATGGAACACAGGTGATGCTGGCTGAATGGCTAAAAAAACCAAATGCCATTTTTAAAAAAATATGATGTCTCCCAAGGTCACCACCATACTCGCCGATGATGGTCATCCGAAGTAGTATAGAATCGCCGAACAAAATAAATGACGACGGGAATGCATGGTTCTAAATTTTTGGGTTTCAAGTATGATAGAGTCGACCAGCCTTTCCTTAAGAATAATATTAGAATTAAATATTATTTCTCAAATACAGTTCATACAGATTAATACCACAGGCGGCAATATTAAATTGATAGTTAAATTCTTCAGGAATAAACTGATCCCGAGGGTACCTATATTTAAGGAATATTCTCATTACATCAATCACCCTACTTTTGAAACATATGTACAATCAGCAGAAACCCAACGTCAATAATGCAGGAGTTGTCCCCAAAGCTTTGGCTGTCTATCGACCGATGATCATTTGTTAGCTGTGACGGACTGATTTGCACTTATATGACGTGGTTTGTATGCCAAATCCTCATCCTTCTGCACCAGTCACGTCATGCATATTCAACGAGTTTTAATAAAATTATCCTGTCGTTCGCAGCATGTGGACATTTTTGCGCCTCTAATAAGCATATCTTGTCAAGCGACAGCTATGACGCATATCAACAAATTCTCTACACCAATTCTATGAAAACTTTTCAGCTTTCTGTATTTGCTTTATATCATAGTAATTACAAAATTCCAATAGTTTGATGAAATTGTTTTTAGTTGGAACTCAATGAAAGAGTCACATATACATATTCTTCTTACTGATATACTTCGCATCGAAAACGCAATGATTTCAGCCGAGATAAGATTCACCTGGGTTAATTTCTGGAAACCACAGAAAAAAAGAGACCTGTATAGAAGGACTGAGGTTCAAATCCGCGTCCAAATTTTAGCATTCAATAACCACGTATGCTAGCTAACAAATTAGAAGACAGCATTTCAAAAACAGTATATAATTATCACTCTTGCATCTATGCATATGAGTGATATCCTGATCCATTAAACTAAAAGGACTGCTCAATCAAATTGCAACTTCCTCTCGTTGAAATAGTAACGGAAAAGTATTTTTGCACTTGGTTTACTGAGATTAGCTACACCCTGCAACGAAACACACACAGATGTAGGATTTACCGCCACAAAACAAATATTTATGAAGTTTTAATTGAATCTCTTAATATTTTTTGTTTACTACATTCCAGCAGGAAGTATAAGAAAGGGTTCTAAAGCGTGGTGACTGCGTTGAATAGGCCTGTACATCTGCCAGGAATTTATCAAACTCCGATGAATATATCTCCGCAATTTCGCTGTTTTGAGACACGAGTTTGGTCCTTGGTCTACAGCACTACTGAAGAAATCGGTGTTTCCATGACCAGGTCTGAGAAAACAATCCATTTATCAACGGTATAACTATCGTTTGACCTGGCGTATCTGTTTGGCTCATTGCATTAATCCAGTCTTACTCTAAGTTTGATTTGACCGGCCTCGGTAGCGTAGGGGCTAGAGCACTAGCTCCGCGTGCCGAAAGTCGCCGGTTCGAATCCGGCCGCGGGCATGGATGTTTAAGTGTTGTGTGTCTGTGTGAATGTCCTGTCCGTCCTGTGGTGTCTATACTTAAGAATCACAACGTACTGGAGAAAACTAAATCACTGGATGAGATATCATAAGCACATTGAGCTGGCTAAATGGCTTAGTTGCCGAATGCCATTTAAGAAAAAAAAAGTTTGATTTGACACAGTCATGCTTGATTAAAATCCTAGAAAGAGTAAGCTGGCAATTTTTATTATTATCTTTATGCCATTTTCCGTAATCAAGTGACGGTTGGCATAATATTTAAAACTGTTTCTAAAATTAACTCTTTAATAAGTACTGGAGTAGTTAGTTAAAAGCTTGTAGATTTGGTGCGCAAACGTTGAAAATCACACCCCTCCTTAATAACAATACTGTAGTAAAACCATGTCCATTCTTTACCCTCCAAACATTAACCATTAACAGCAAATTTAAAAAGATCGATAATGCGACTTTTTGTATTAAAAAACTGTTTTTCTAGTGAATCAGCAAAATCTGGGTATAATGCTTGCTGAAGAATGGATGCAGTTCTAGTTTCAGCATTGAGTCTTTGGTTGACAGGTAACGCTCAGGCCTGGCATACGAGAGTACATGGGTTCAAACCATCGTCATCCATATTGCGGTTTTCCATGGTTTCCCAAAATCACTCCATGCAAATGACGGGATGGTTCCTTCAAAAGTCAATGGACCAATTCCCTCCAATTTTTTGTCCCAAATCCCATCTCCCCGCTAATTACCTCTATGTGGACGAGGCGTAAAGTTCTAAATAAAAGAAAAAATAGAGTTTAGCAGGTAAGAATAGATATTTCTACGACTAGAATTGTTGAATTATCGTCTTCGTAATATTTTTCTCTTCTGCAATGTTGTTGCCAGCATAATAGAGTCATGATGTTATTCCTGGGAACTGGTTGGCCTCGACTGGTGTCATCTGATGGATTGTGGCGTTAGTCCGGTTTAGACCACACGTCAAAGATTTCAAGGATGACTCGAGGCATTATGTAACTATAAAATAATATAGCTGGTGCAACACACACAGTCGCCAAATAAGAACCTCGCATCTCTTGCCGGCCTAAAATATGATCACTTGAGCTGGCTGAATGGCCTTAGCCGCCGAAAGCCAATAAAAAAAAAATAAAAAAAAAAACCTCGCATCTCCAAAACTAGAACTGAAACGAGGACACCTACCACACACTAGTTCGTAATCATTACCGCCTCTGCAGCTCTGTGACGTCATGCAAACGCATTTTTCCTAAAATAAAATTACCACTGTATTGTTTCCCTTAGCCCAGTCGATGCCGTTACTATGGAAAAGCCTCCTTTCCATTTGTGTGTTCTTCACCCATTATCTTTCGCCAGTCTCAGTTTCAAAGCTGGTCGTTTTGGGTGTTGGATATTTCTATCCTCATCCTTGCGATCATTTAACTTGGGGTTGGTCGTCTTGTTGGCGTGTTATTAATTCTTTTTATAGCACTGTCATTGCCATTGCCCTATTTGTGTTTGTCAGCGGATTTTTCATATTGGCCGAGACTTTTGACCAGTTGATTGGCAGGGCGATGTGCTCCATTGTAGAATCTATTGGATAATAAACAAAAATTTTATGTGACCTCACGGATTTTAACTTCACAAATGCAAGATTTTATGCGTACAAAATAATAAATAACAAATTTAAAAAATCTTTTAACAGGAACAACTTTTAGCCTTGAGAAAATTCGGCGGGTTTCCACTGATCTAGCTGATCTAAAAATTGTTGTCAGATGTTCAGTCATATTTTTGCTATATAGCTGTAAGTTGGGCTAGCAACGAGCAGAACAGCTAATTAAGTTTACCCGTCCCTCAAGCTGGACTTAAAAGGCAACGCGAAACAAGCGTGCTAGCGCGTTTGGTACCGGGTCCGCACAGAGCCACGTAATGCTTGATTATCTAGGCCAGTGTTTCCCAAAGGTTGGTACTTGCCAGCCTCGGTAGCGTAAGGGCTGGAGTGCTAGCTCCGAGTGGCGAAGGCCGCCGGTTCGAATCCGGCCGCGGGCATGGATGTTAAGTGTTGTGTGTCTGTGTGAATGTCCTGTCCGTCCTGTGGCGTCTATACACTGAAAGCAATTATAATTACCTTGAGCTGGCTGTATGACCTCCGTTGCCAAATGCCATTAAAAAAAAAAAAAAAACCAATTGATCGTAGGGGGATCGCGACAAAATTTACGTAATGGTAGACTGGCTGTCTTAAGCGTATAACACGCACTATGATGAAAATCGCTCATTGTTGCCAGTAGTGGAACTAAAAAAAAAAAAAATATTTTTTTAAGAAGGTTCGCCATTGCCTGTGAAATTTTATAGGGGTACGTGGAGTTAAAATTTTGAGAAACACTGATCTAGGTTATTGTTTCAAGAACCATGATGTCGAAAAGGTAATAACTTTGTTAAGGCTCATTTTGTTTGTAAAGTTCATTAAGCATTTCGAACGCATCTAGTTCATCGGCTTCTTATTGAATCTTGTATATGTCGTACATAATGTTTGGACCTGTAAGAGGATAAGTTATGTAATGCTGTTTTAACTGTAAATTTTAAATAATAATTTTAATATAATTTTTACTATATATTTTATTTCATATGTAAATTTATATGGTGCCATCAGTATTAACTTATTGGATGTATTCGATGTATTTTGTAAATTTTAATTTTTTAAATCACACTTATAGCATTATAGTTGTGTAATATTGTATGTTGCTGTAAAATACGGTACTTGGGATGGCTATATACTTATGTAACTGAAAATAAATAATAACAAACAACAAAAAATACACATCATATTCTTTAGAGCATTACAACACGAAGAAGACACTGTACTTAAAACGCGAAAACCATTCAACTGTACGTAAACAATAACTTAGAATTCGGTTAAGAGGAATTGTCCAAGATATCACTACGTCATAGTTTTGTGCGACTCCTACGACAGACTAATATGCCTCAGGCCACAGTATCTCGTATACAGCGGTTATTGTAATCGGATTTCGTTGCTGTACCAGACACATAACAATTGGGTGTCATTCTCCGCTGCATGGTGACCCGACGTCATCAAAGTCGGTGTGCAGATAGATTCATCAGCCTGCTACTATACGGGCGGCAACCTTCACCTTGATCGCCAATGCGAGACGTAATTGGTGATGGCGGCGGACCGGATGTTGGAACCGGAAAGGCCGAGGACATCTCCTTGCTCTTGATCTTGCACTGCGTTGCTCGACCTTGGACCCGCATCTCGTCACACACAACAAGTTTGACAGAACAAGCATGCTTTTTTGTTCTGTAAAAAGTGAGACAAAGTTAAGGCCGGGCGCACATTGACGCGCAGTTGACGGAGGCGGCGTAGCACAGTTTCTGTGTGTCTATGTTTTGGGGCGGAACAGCGCGTATTGAGACGCAGGGCACGGCAGCGCAGTACTGCGCCGCACGTGGCCTGCGCCACGTTGTGATCACGACACAGAAACTGTGCCACGCAGCTCACTCGTGCCGGTTTTTGCCGTAACATTTCTTGTGTTATTTATAATCTTGCTTTACTTATAATGATTTTTAACTATGGAATAAGAAAAATTGAATAACCTGGTGCGTAACCAACCTGCGATTCACAATATCAGTCATAATACATACATAAAAAATTAAATTTAAACAAGAAATTTGGGTATGAGCCCAAGTGGCGAGTAAATTCAGCATTTATTTGTCATACAATTGTCCACTTACAATTTTCACTTTTTTGTTTTGGAGGTTTCTTGTGAAGAAAATTTCCCGAACAATTTGTTAACACTGCTTTTTTAGTTTCGAGTGTTTCTTATGTTCTGTTATGTAGTTTTCATAAAAATATAATATGAAATAAAAGAGAAATACAGTTTATAACTGTCATGTACCGTCAAACGTTAAATAATTAAATAAATAACCACGAAAATACTGCCAGATTTTCTTCAGTTCTAATAGGTATTTAAGCGTTTTCGAGAAAATAACAGGTTAGATTACGCCGTGAATCTCCGCTCGAGTCGTCCGGAAATAATCTTTTGAGAATTCTCTTGTCACTGCAAAAGCCAGATGAGAGTTTCTTCTTTTCATACACTCACTTTTGCATAGTTTTATCTAACTCAGCTTCTGTTAAAGTAATAACACTTTTCCAAGCTCGGCATCCCCGTCTGATTCAGAACATGTTTTTGGCTACGCTTTTTTGTCGGTTTCTCGCTCGCTTTGTAAATTGCCTCATGAAACTGCGCTCTAATATGCGCGGGCAACTGCCCGACACAGTTTCTGTTTCCGTGCTGCCCTGTCCTTCTCTGCGCTGCCCCTACTGCGCCACACAGCTTAATGTGCGCCCCGGGTAATGGGCACTGGTGGATTACGTGCAACATTGTAAATACTAATACTGTTTTGCCTTGCATCTCATAGAGAGAAGTTATTCTTAGCGCTTGATGAGCTATCGATGATCCGGTACTACTTCTCACTGTACGTTAGCTATAAACTGGTAACATCATTAGATTGTTGGACGGAAATCAGAACTGAAGCAAAGAAACGGACAGCTGACAATCAGAAATAAAACGACTGAACTAATAACGAGGTTTGATAAATATTTTGTGTGAAGTGTAGTATCATTTTTGATCACAGTCGTCGCCAGTTAAAAATAAGGAAGAAAAGTCATTGGTTAAATTTGGATGTAGAAAAAAATTCTTAAGTAAAATGGACGGACAAAATTAGAAATGAAAAGGTTTTGAGTAGATTATAACAGTAAAGGAAGTTGCTGAAATTAATAAAGAAGATGAAATCGTCTTGGTTAGGTCACATTTTACGTGAAAACTTTCGAAAGCAGAGGGTTATGGAGAAAACGATAAAGGGAAAAACACGAAGAGGAAGAAGAAGCTTTGGAATGTTTACGGACACCGCAGAGGTAGAAATCACAAATAAATAAAGAAAGATATTAACGACAGGAAGAAATGGATGATGTCCACTGTTAGCTGTCTGAACACAGACACATAAAAGAATAATAAGAGCCGGTAGGTTATTTTTAATTGTTTTGGGGTTCGTCGACTTCTCGGTCATTAAAGCCGGGAGAGGGAGTAGGAACAACGAACGGGAATGAATTCGGCCATGGATTTTTTAACCAACCCGATTCTCACCTGGAGTGATTTCGGGAAACCATGAAAACAGAGATCTGTGTAGCAAGACCGGGGATTGAAACGACATTGTCCCGAATGGCAGATATGATATTAGCTTTCACCCAGCAGACTCGTTACCAAATTAGTGACGAGACACCGGTCTCATTAGCGTATTGGATGCCAAGTTTGTCTCAATTAGTAGTTTCCCGGTACGAATCTGGCCTCGCGTGGGCGTAGTTTTAATTAGGTGTTCGTTTCTTGGTACGTCGGCGTCATTGCTCTAAGGAATAATTGCGTTAAGGAATTCCTAATACCAATGCAATGAAAAGTAAATGGAGCTTAAATGCTGCATATCACTAAAAAAAAGTATTGCCATTGTTTTGTGATTTTAAAAACTAATTTGAAAAGACAGAAAATATTTCATTTCATTGTATTATTTGTACGATGAGAAAACGGAAGCAATGTTGTAAATTAACAATTAATTAATTATGGAAATTAATATTTTTAAAATTTCTGGAGATCAGAGTGATGGAAAGCTACACTCCAACGTTGAATGATCAAAATTAATTCATTAATTTTAGTTATAAAATATGATTAATATAAAAATCTGTCTAAATGTCACATAGAAGTAATTAATGGAATGCGAATTACTTCATGTACATAATAACAAAATTCAGAGCAAACGTTTCAATGCTGAAGGCATACTTATTACGCCCCATTGAATTATGGCAGTAAATAATCTAATAAAAGTAATAATGCAGTAAGGTCATTGAACACAAGTAAATCTGAAATATCGTGACATTCTAATCAAAGTTAAGTTATAGGTCATCAGGCAACGCAAAAGCCCAGTGCTTCTATTCATCCGATGCTTTGTCTCTTTTTAATGTGTCACGTTTCTATCGAAGTCTCATCAAAAGTTATAAAGTGAAACAAAATAAATTAATGATTTTCATATTAAGATGGTGGAAGTGCATTCTAATCAGATCCAGATGTCATAATTACAAACTAGGTGGGAACTTTTAAATAAATTCGTAAAATGTCATTCGTGTTTCTGCATTTGCAAAAGTATAAAATTCATGTAGAAAAAGACCAGATGGCTATAGCTAACAGTCAAATTTAATTTTCCGTCAAAATAAAAAAATCAATACTTTAGCACGATTACAATGCTTTCTTAATGACATTGTCTACCAACAAAGCAAAGCTTAAAAGTGAAGAGGGACAACTATCCATTAGGATAACTATGTACGTTTTCGCGGCGGCAATGCTTTATAAAAACTTCTCGGGTTTCAAGCCGCGTCAAAATTGAGCCGTCTAGCGACGTTTCGGAAGCTTGCACTGCTTCCATTGTCAAGCCCCCGTTTAACATTATCCATCAGGATATTAGTAAAGCTGATTTTGGTATCGTCATTCAGCTGGTAAATTCGTGAGGGCTTATCTACATTTTCAGAATAAAGATGCTAGCAAGAGAATGAAAATCTATCTTACTTCCATGAGATAGTCTACACCTACATCCTCTGAAATTCACAAACATTGTGGGTGCCAGAGGGTGCTAAGCACCAATCTTAATTCTGCGCATTTCAATCCCGAATAGCGAGAGGAAAGAAAGGATACATAAAAGCATCAGTACGGCATCTTA
This sequence comes from Vandiemenella viatica, assembly GCA_031002005.1. Lineage (NCBI taxonomy): Eukaryota > Metazoa > Arthropoda > Insecta > Orthoptera > Morabidae > Vandiemenella > Vandiemenella viatica. The sequence goes on from CM061914.1 coordinate 99,870,923, forward strand.
TTTCTCGAATTTTATCCTCTGTGAATGCTGGCTGCATCAACGGTTTTATATGCAGTGTTACCTTTTGTGTTGATAATATGCATTGGTAATTTTTTGTTGATTATTTATCTCTTGTTAACCAATTAATGAGCTGAATGGAACAGATGAATCAGCAGAGCAATAACTTCTGTTAACCGTCAATTTATTTTGTGTAAATTTCTATATACATTTTTACCTAAGAATTTTGTTAATATTTTTTTGTACTCCACTGCAGTCGGGAAATTTTTAATTCCCACATTCTCTGCAGAATAACTTAAAATTTTCCATTTTGTTAATTGCTAAGCGCAACCACGAGTTTCATAAGTTATGCCTGACACGAGTACTCCCCGTTAGTCACATCTGAAATCTAAGCCCCTCACTATTTAGCTTTATAAGACGTTATCGTCTGCACGAACTTCCCCTTCGTTGCTCACTAGTTTAATCAAAATATTAAGCCGTGCTTTGCGCTGCGTAACAAATATGGCCCCCAGGAGCACGCTTCCAAAATGCCGTGAAATATATCACACCTTTCTTGCCACCAATCAGCTGGCTAAACATTTTCCGCACAACGATAAAATTACGAAAAATCGTTTACAGTTTCACTACGTACACTTTTTTTAGTGTAACGTTTACATCATGCTTTAGTTAAATACATCAAAAGTGATGTTGCTCTAAAGGTACAACAACTGTCATGTTAAATACTGGCATTTTAAAGGTCGTTGATTCCAAATCCGACAACCATGTTTATTATGATTTTCCATGGTTTCCCAAAACCACTCCAATCGAATGAAGGGGTGGATACATCAAACAAAGCATATTTGATTTCATTTTTGTTACATTCCCAAAATCCTTTCTACAATCTAACAACCTCAACACGATGTGCCTGGAATGTCTTTATGAATTATTAACCCGAAGTTAACAGAAACATTCCTATCTATCTCTTCACGAGATTCAAGATTCTTTTATTTAATTATTCATTATACACAAGAAAAGAGAATTTGCTTATGTTATTAAATGAGTTATTAAATTTAATAAATCACATGGGAATGTCGTTATTAATTTAAAAACAAAGAATAAAGCGAGTCTAATACCGAATAAAATCGACTTTTTATACAGGGTGATTATAATTAAAGTTTAAGTTTCAAAACGCTCTAAAAAACGAACCACTGATTAGAATGACGTCAAAATTGAACAGCGTATTATTGAAGAAGGAGGACATAACATGAACCAAAAAAGCATCCAACCAATCGGTTTTTAACTGTCCTGAGGCCAAAAACCACATAAAAAGCATCCATCCAATCGGTTTTCAAGTTTCGCGAGACTGGCGCAAAACATGTTCAATATGCTGTCCACTGTTGTGTGCAACAAGATTAATTCGGGAAACAGCATGTTCAACAACCGATTGAAGTGTCACCGGGGTAAAGTTCAGAATGTGTTGTGCAATGCATGTCTTCAATTCAGCTACGTTTGCAATCGGAGTACTGAACACATCTTTCAGATAACCCCACAGCCAGAAATCACACGGATTAAGCTCAGGTGATCGGGCCGGCCAGGCTGTAGGGAAATGACGACTGATAATTCTAGCATTTGCGAAATGCCGCCTCAACAACTGCTTCACTCGATTTGCAATGTGCGGAGGAGTGCAATCTTGCAGTCATGTTCTTTCCCCCTTCATCAATAACACGCCGTTCAACTTTGACGTCAGTCTAATCAGTGGTTCGTTTTTTAGAGCGTTTTGAAACTTAAACTTTAATTATAATCACCCTGTAAATTTGTCGTTCAGGAAAATATATTGTTAGCAATTAGCATTATAAGAAGAGAGAACTCAGTCATGACACGGTTTTTAATATTTAAAAAAAAAATGGCATATAGCCATGTTAGCCATACAGCCAGCTCAATGTGACTGTTTCTCTTACAATGTATATATTTCATATCAGTGTGATTATTTTCGCTCTTTTGTAATGACGACACAAGATGAACACAACATTTAATTAAAACAATACCCTAGGCAGGACTCGAACTAAGCACACTACTCCTACACTGCCGGGGTCGACCATGACACAGGTCTGTCAATGTTTATAACATTCCCGGCTAGAGTGAACACGAGACAATGTTTAGCCTACCAGTTAGATAACTATGTTTACAGGGCGTCAACTTAGCGAAGGGCCTCAAGATAAAGAAAATGTCACTTGTAGGTTTTGTGAAGTAATTGGAGAAGGAGACGTATCTGTGCGTCGAAACTCTTATAAGGTTTTCTTCACCACACAGAAACACTTATAATTTTTTTTATCGAGCGTGGTGGTGTAACGGCTAGCGTTCTGGCCTCGCATTCGGGAGGAAGGCGCACAGTGGGGCGAAATCTCAAAAAGCTGGCCAAAAGTCGAAAAATAAAGTATTTATTTAGGGAATTTTAAGTATACTGCTGGGTAGACTGACTCCCAAAGTGTCTAACTTCATGGTTAGAATAGGTCCGAGGCTTGACGCAGATGCTGTACATCATTTGAATGGTGACCGTTGACCGAGCAACTATTGCGAGATACAGAGGAAGAAAATCAACCGTTACTTTGAACTGGTGTAAAAGTTTTCAGTTTTCAGCAATTTTAATCATTCAAAATGAACAGAGATCGTGATGGTCAGTACAATGTATACATGTATTACAAACACATAAAAAACATTTTAAAGTTATTTATTTAATAAATAATTTTTAAACAAATTTGAAAAGTTAATTTGTATTTTTCTTTTTCAAAAATGAAAACAGCTATAAGTTCCACAGAGTCCCACAACGAACCTTATTTTAACTTCATTCTCTACTATTTATCTATTGAATTCTTCAAAAAAAATCTGCTATAAACTGCTATTCCACAATTAGTGCAGCTTAATTTATCTGCAGTTTACCGGTATTTGTTTTTTTTTTTTTTTTTTTTTTTTTTTTGTCTTTTTCAATTTCATGTGTAAATTGTAAGTTATTGTCATAGTTTATTACAAATATTTAAAGTATAATCAATTTTGTTTTTTGGTATTATTATAAAACTATCATCTGCATATCTGAAATATCACATCATTTCAAAATCTAGCAGTTTAAAACATTGTTCTTCCAAATCTCGCATAGCTAAGTCCACTAGTTGGATACATCTATAGGTGTGCGAAATTTTTGGTTATAACTTAGTCTGTTACTGGCGAAATTAACTTAATTAATGGATATACTGAATAATACCAGACGAAATTAACTTCCTATTTTTAAATAATCTTTAATAATACCTGTATGTATGGGGTTACTTTTAAATAGATTTTATGGGATATAAAAGGCTAATACAAGTTATATTTTATTGCTACAGAATCTGCTGGTCCCACCAACGAGAGCGACGATAAAGTTGGCTTCGTACTAAAGGAAATAGGAATGTATAGTACACCACATTTTTATCCACAAAAATTTATAGTTAATTTTTTTTTCAATTATTGAAACGTATTTAAATTCTAACCCTTTTTATTTTTAATCTGCCATATTGAATCCGTCATTTGTTCTTTTTTGCATTATTAACATTGGAATCTGTATCAGCGAGCTTATTAAACCCAATATACAAATTTGTATGACAATTGAAACATTTTTAGACCAATTTTAATTTTTAATCCGCCATATTGGATCCTCTGGATTTTTTTTTTTTTTTTTTTTTGCAATTTTGACATTGGAATTGTAATCAGCGTGCTCAAAACAGATTTTGTACAAAGTTTCATTAAACTTGGATAACATTTCCATATTTTGACCAGCTTTTTGAGATTTCGCGGCGGATCGAATCCCCGTCCGGGCATCCAGATTTGGGTTTTCCATATTTTCCCAAATCACTCTAGGCAAATGCTGGGATGCTTCCTTCAAAAGGCCATGGCCAAATTCCTTCCCATTCCTTGCCCCCCATCCTTTCCCGTCTCTAAAGACCTCGCTGTTAGAGAGACGTTAACCAGATAAAAAAAAAAAAAAAAAACCTTATAATTTGTGCATTAAATCTTCCTTCCCGTATCAGAGGAGAACGTAACTGGGTATGAATATTCTTCCCTTGCCCTGAACAATGCCACCATGAGAGTAAAATTCTGTGATAACGTGGCCACTTATCAGACCCATACGACCGCTCTTATTTGATATCACCTTAGAGTGTCTGTGGTTTAGACTTGGCCACAGATCCTGTTTTGCTGCTTGTACTGTACCCTCTCTCGTAATGCAGTCTTTCAGGGGCACCCGGTCCCTGAAGTTCCCTGTTTACCCTGTTGGGGAACAAGTTACAAGCGAAGGACGCCGGCGGAACACCTTACGTAACCGTCTGACGTCCTTTCTGCACGGCACTCCACTATTATGATGATAAAAAGATTTGATCTGCGTTGTTCCTAGTATTCAGTTCTGCGCCAGACTTTACTGTAATGAATGGTGGGTCGGTGGTTAAGGCACTTGCTCTCAAAATCTCGAGGTCAGTTCCAGGTTCAGAAATTTTTAAGAGTTTGATAATATGAGCTACGCTAAGACGTTCCGTGGTTCGGATTCCACGTTAAACTGTAGGACCCAGATGAAAGGAATTGGTCATCCTCTGACACACTGGCTTAGTGTGTCTTCTTAGGTAGTATCCAACCAACCTCCGGGTTTTTAGTGATAATTCGATCTGCTGACTAATAAAGTTGGCGTAACGAAATTCGGCAGAAGTTTGAAGCTTCCGTGCCACAGGAAGTAACTCTTGTATTTCTTTCAATCAGTTACTAACACTTCGCTCATACGAGTATTTCCAGATTCGTAATCAGGAGGGGCTGAGGACCCAAGGAGAGGGGTGTAGTGTGTCGATCCCAGTGCAGCGCGATGCATGTGTAGTGGGGTTACTATTGTGGTTGTGCAGTCAACTTTAAGATGGTGCTATGACTACACGCACTTACTGATTTTTATGCAATAAAAATATTAGTTTTGTAAATCAACATGTTACTTAGACATGGGAAGTCAAATTTAATCAAAAATATTAGGTTTGGGTGTTACGAACGTCTGAGAAAATTTTAATGTAAAAATAATGTACTATGCAATTATAATGGTCAACTCTCTGAAATGGATATTGATGGGATGTTATTGATGCAGGTTCACAAGTAGATGCCATTTTTTTAGATTTTCAGAAAGCCTTTGACTCTATGCCACACAACCGCCTTTTAGCGAAGCTACGAGCGTACGGTATATCGGATCAGCTTTGTGAATGGGTAAAGGATTTTCTAACTGGTCGGTCGCAGTATGTCGTCGTTGAAGGAGAAAGTTCTTCTAGTCTAGATGTTACATCGGGGGTACCTCAAGGAAGTGTAATAGGACCACTTCTTTTTTTAATTTTTATAAACGATCTCGGAGACAAAGTGAAAAGCCTTTTTAGATTGTTTGCTGATGATGCGGTTATTTATAGGGAAGTAAGGAATTTGGCCGTGTGCTTAGAAATTCAGCATGATCTGGATATTATTTTGGCATGGTGCGCTGAGTGGCAACTTACGCTAAATTGTAAAAAGTGCAAGACAATGAGCATAACTAACAAAAAGAATCCAATTTTTCAGAAATACGAGTTAAACAATTCAGTTATTGATATGGTCGATTCTATGAAATATTTGGGAGTAACAGTACAAAGGAATATGAAATAGGACTTACACATTAATTCGTTGGTAGGTAGAGCAAATTCTAGGCTGCGATTCATAGGTCGAATATTGAAAAATTGTAATGAACAAACAAAGGAGATAGCGTACAAATCTCTTGTGCGTCCACATTTGGACTATTGTTGTGCCATTTGGGATCCGTTTCGTAAGGGGTTGATCGAAATTATAGAGAAAGTACAGAGAAGAGCCGCTCGATTCGTGACCGCTTGCTACAGTCCTTATGAAAGCGTCACAGAACTGATTAGTAGACTAGGTTGGGAGTCTCTGGTAGATAGACGACACACGATTCGTTTAAACTTATTGGTAAACATGCGTACTCCCACTTTCACTCACGAGTGTAGTGAAATACTTCGTCGACCAACCTATTTGAGCCGGAATGACAGGATAGATAAGATTAGAGAAATAAGGTGCCGCAATGATTCTTATATGAATTCTTTTTTCCCTCGTACCATTAGGGATTGGAATGCACAACAAAGAGATTAGCTTTGGTGCTGAGCACCCTCTGCCACCCACAATTTTGTGAATTGCAGAGTATATATGTAGATGTAGATGTAGATGTACTCAGCTCGACAGAAAATATCAAAAAGCACAGGTAAAGTCCACTGTAAACTGATCTGGATAGAGCAGAACGTGCAAAAAACGCTAGAAAGCGTGTTTGCTCAGCCGGATATGAAATCTGCAGACCATTCTATATGTACACAAATGGTGCCGCCAACTGAGAAGATCTCATTGTGAATCAAGAATGATGCATCTGACTAATGTTGAGAGGCAAATCAGGAGCAGGGAACGCAAAAAAGCACAGAGTGCTTAATTTACATTTCATATTTCTCGTATCGTCATCCGATATTGCGGTCAGCCACCATGTGCAAATCGGCGAATTCGCTGGAACATTAGTTTAGTTCGTTTAATCATGTTTAATTTTAGCCATAATCTGTTTTTAACACCAGCAATTATAAAAAAAAATAATGTATTTTGAATATTTAGCTGTTTTTTCGCACCAACATACTAAAAAGCGAAGCAGCATCCACAATTTTATTTTTTTTAAAAAAAGAAGACAAAAATAAAAAATATATGCTCTACATACCATTTTTTGGAGGTTTTCATTAATTCGTTATAAATTACTCGACAGAGTTTATAAAAAGTGCATTGAAATTCTGCGGTCTCACTTACCGTAATAGCATAACAGACTGAAACCCGATGTATGCCCATTCAGGTCTATAATTGGTACGGAGACACCAACTTCTCTCTTCGTGTGCAACGAACGAATCAGCGTCAATAGTTTGGTATGCTCTCATTCCAAACGTACTACTCAGAGATTTTGAAATTAACCAGGCTGTCTGGTTTACAATCTGGTGATTAGGAATCGTGTACCAGCACCTCGCCTACCTTGCTGGTCACAACCAGAAAGAAGATTTTTTTTCCCCACCACTGTTACAGGATTGAGCTACCCACCGCGTTGAGTACCAAACTTCTTCACAATGTCTAAGGATTTTTTCAGCGAGTCAGGGGTTGAGAAATTTTTATGTCTATTTAAACTATGATTGTTTAATATTTTTAGAAGTTTGTCATAAGTGACTTGTTCTTAATTCGAAGATTTCTGCAGAATTTTGTAGTTATGTGAGGAAGATTAAAAGATATCACATTACTTGAACATTATTTCGTTGAGAGCTTCAACGAATTCTACGATGCATTTTCTGAAATCGTTTAGTAAAACATTCAATCTTCCGCAAGTACCCCCGACATAACCAATTTAATTAAGCAGTTTTGTTTTATGATTTCGTACATACATACCATATAACATTTCATGCATACATATTTAAGGGCTAGTAAAACATCCGAATAAATCTTGTGCAAAATATTCTTCAACAGTCAAAAACTTTGGCACGAATCTTTGGCAATCATGAGTTACTCGCAATGTTGACAATCATTCTTTTTTTAAGCCTTTTTTATTATGGCTTTACGCCTCGTTGACGTCGAGGTCATTAGAGGTGGGACGGGATGTGGGGCAAGGAACTGGAAGGAATTCTGTCATGGCCTTTTGTAGGAAGCATCTCGGAATTCATTGGAGTGATTTGGGGAAATCATTGAAAATCCAAATCCGGATGCCCGGACGGGGATTAAAACCCACATCCTGAGGCGAGAGCGTTATCCGCTTACCCACCACACTCGATCGAGGTATGAATTGATGTAAAAAGTTAAGCCATTAGTGAGAAGAGACATACAGCACGATAAGTGACATGTATTTAAGAACAGAAACGAAGGCACCGGTTACTGAAAACAGATGAGCAATAGTTCTGTTTCTTCAGAGACGACAATACACGGCTGGTAGTAATTCATTGATATTAGAGAAGATAATTCATACTTAACGTTTCACATTCGCATTCGTCCGTTCTTCAACTGTTTTGCAAGAAGAAAACAAAATACATTGCATTTTCGCTTGTGTGATAGTAAAACCTCTCTCCTGTTACAGCTTTGTTAATTTTCAGTCCTTTAAACGCCTAATTGCAGTTTCAGTCTTTTACACGATATCAGACGATCTAAACCTAATCTGTGTTTACAGCTTACATTTTATGCAACCACTTTCAATCATCGTAATCCAACCTCATAAGAGATGCGACTAGAGACGCCGGTATTCCTTGATCCGATCTCTGTTGTAATTATGGTTTAATTACGTCGTAAAGTCTTATAAACTCTACCTCAAACTGTACTAACAACTGCTACTTTTTGTCACATTTATGTACCTGATCCTTGCTTAAACTAAGAACAGACACAACAACTTTGCGAAAAAGCTTATTATGCTAGTTTCAAAGTAAGAAAGAAATGTATTTGGCATATCCAGAGTGAAAGAGTTTCAATTTGCCGCATATTCCACCTCTGTCGTGGCTGGGCCTACAGATTTACCAGGAATTCGAAGTACGAAGATTTGTGGTGTATTTTATACTAACAAAGCCAGTCTCGTAACATTCTGCGCCATGTTATGATCTGAACCCTGGATCCTGAATTTTCAAATCAAGTGCCTAATTACCAGACCGATTTCGTTTAAAGTATAAGAAAAAATCATTTACTCTACGTATGGTTCAATGTGTGTGTACTGTTACGTGAAGTTGCTCTTTATAGCATTCCTGTATTAGTCAGTGATGAAGGTTATCCACAGACTAAAGTTACTCAGAGAGTCTTGGTTGATAGACCCTCCAATGCCACCAGAGCGGGTTTCTACGGTGCAGGACCTCTGTTTTGAAACGAAGGATAACGTCTTTCACAATAGTAAGTGGTTAGTTTAAGCCGTCATCTAAGGTTAACTTGTGCATTACATCTGCGAAATGTTCTTGTCTTCGCCCCCGCCAGTTTATGACAGGAGACGTGGAGATAATAAATGGCTGCATTACTTTTATCGTCTATATTTCTTAGCAGGCAAGCTTCTCTTGGAAGAAAGTTTTCTAACAAACCCACTAATGTTGTTTGAAGTGAATAAAACACACTAGGATCAAATGTACGGGAAAGAATTCATTAAATTCTTGGATCCAGCATTCTAGCAACCTAATTTTACTATAACCATTTGCAATAGCACCGTTCATCTATTGAAGTAAAACTGTTGTGATATAAAGGAGTAGGGTATCGGGAAAAAATCGTCTTTAAATTCTTGGATCCAGTATTTTAACAACCTAATTTTACCATCACCATTTGCAATAACACCGTTCATCTATTGAAGTAAAACTCTTGTGACAAAGGGGATTGGTACCCGGACATGAACTGCCTAGTAGCCAATATCGCTAAAGCGTAGTCACAATGAATAGATAAGCTGGTTTCATTCCCGGTGGTTGAAGAAACCTTCCTCAGTCAGTTCGCCGCCAATAAGTAAGCAAAAAATATGTATACAATTTCTAAGGTTACGTTTACACTGGAACCGACTTCGGCCGAATTTTCACTCTGCCAAACAACCAACCGAACTCTGCCGACTGAAGTGATTAAAATGGCCCAGACTTCAGGCGTTTTGGTGCCCGCCAACACTTTGCCGTTTTGACGGTTGGTCCGGTGTACGGTTGATGGATTTTGAGAAGCAAATTTCAGGTCCTTTAGAACCAAGTGTTTTCCTGTTATCGATTGCCTTTAAAAAAAGTTTTTTTTCTTCAACTTCACCTGAGAACTTTTCAAACAACGATTTTCTGGGGAAAAATGCTTTTCTAATGCGTTATTATGTTACTTGTTTCAAAGCTCATCAAAAATTACAGACTGAATGATATGTTCTGGCAAGTTATTTCTTTGAAACTGATTAACTTCCTAAAATTGTTATAAAACAACGCACCGAGCATGGTGCGTGAGCAGTTAATGCACTGGCCTCAATTCGGGAGGACGGCGGTTCGAATCCTTGTCCGGGCATCCAGATTTGGATTTTCACTCCATGCGAATGCCGGGATGACCGAATTCCTTCCCGTTCCTTGTCCCCAGTCCCATCCCGCCTTTAATGATCTCGACGCAGACGGGGCGTAAAGCCATAGGTAAAAAAAAAACAATGCACAGTGTGATTTCTTCTGTCTCACCTGTAACAAAAACTATCAGTTGTCACTCTGGTCCGAGGTGCATTTAAACTTTACCACAAACTCCACTGAATGTACTCGACCTATATTTGAATTACATGCATATTTCCCGTTTTCAGCAATTTTATCGTCGGTTACTCCAGCGTGTCTCTTGATACACATTAGGTGTATCTAATACGTAACTAATGCACTAAAAGCATTAAAAAATAAAAATTCAAATATCTAATACTTAATTACCTTGCAGCTTTCACTCCTCATATCTCTCAGCTACTGCTGAATCAAGATTTGAAGCAAATTACGTTGTCATTATGAAAACGTCGTCTTTTGGAGATTATTTTACAAAACCGCTTCCATTCAATATTTATTGTACGAGTATTCTCGCAAGAAGGCAATGTTTCACCAATTATGCTGATAAATTACGATAAAACTTAAACACAATCACAAAATTATAAAAAGTCCACTAACTACGCCCTAGCTACCATATTATCGTGTACTTTGACGTCATGATTCGATTCGACCAATAATTTTGCGTTTTGTGAAGTTACATTTCCATTGTATTTTTAACACTTTTGCCTAATTAAAATCAATAAATAAAGATGGAATAAATAGAAAAAACGTTGTTACAATAATAAAAATATAGACGTATATTTGAATTGCATGCATATTCCCTTTGCGTCCGACCGACTGGTCGGCCGTATACGGCCGAATGTGACCAACTAATTCCGAGACAGGTAAAGGCACTGTTACGCATCCATTACACGCGATCTACGCGGAGGTATACGGCGGTATAGTGACGGTTGAATCCCATTGAAATGGGACCAGTCGGACTTATTCGGCAGTATGGCAAATAACCGTTGCTCTCCTGATAAACAAATCTTCATTTTTTTATATTTTATTTGATCTTGATTTGTATATTTTTAAACAACATCATACACTGTGATGGTACTGTACACAGTCGCTATAAATACTTTAGTAATAATATCTGCGGAAAGTACAATTATTCCAAATTCGTCTACGCAGTTATAATAATTACTTTATTAAAAACATGTACAGTAAGGACAATTATTTGAATTTCGTACTGTAATATTTTCAGACGATTGTGAGGTATCACCTTTGTAAGGACTGCATTTACGCATAGGCTATCTAAGCTGCAGCCTATTAAAAAAAAAAAAATAAAACCTTCTTTTCCTATCTTTTTTTCTGATATGTTCATTTATTTTTAGAATTGAAATATTGATTTTTGTAAATTTGGCAACATGGACATAAATCTTAACTTTGCATTCTTTTTAATCTATAATTGTTCAGAGCGATTTTTATAAATTATTTTCAATTGTTTTCATTTTTATCTCAACCATTCTGTATACGTTATGGTAAATATTCTACAATTTAATAATAAATTTGAAACGTTTGTTTAAGCTTTTTGGTTAGAAAATTACTATAAAGTGCGAGGTTAAATATCAAAGCAGTTGCGGAGGAGGGCGAACACCACAGGTTCATTCCGTGTGCCTACAAATATTAAATACGGCCCTGACCCTCGTAATATTTCGCAAGGACCAGGCAAAGTCTGTTTTTACAAAATGTAAGTCTCTAAACGTTTTATTTAAAAAAAAAAAAAAAAAAAAAAAAAAAAAAAAAAAAAAAAAAAAAAAATCTCGTTCACTTGGTGTTGAAACAACAACGACGGTACGACAATGTGTGTTCAGACAAACTTCCTAAAAACCGCAATCAGCACAACCCGTATGCGGGTAGCAAGACTGGGTCCGTCCAAGCGGTAGGCCTACCTCCACCATACAGAGTGCGTCGCCCTAGCGACTGAGTTACACTGGCGGGTAATGAATTTTAATGTCGTAACCTGCATAACTACAATTCACAAACAGCAATAAAATTCAAATTTACTCATTTTTGCTCATGTCTTTGGGTTCATTAAACTGTAACTTACGGTTATTAAAGCCTCAGCTTACATGCAGCATTCTTAATGAAAGTTGTGGCATACCAGAATATTAATAACACATAATTAGCAATAAATTACAAATTTGTTCATTTTTACTTACTTATCTGTATAAAATCAATGTGGCTTATCGCTGTTAAACGCCTAATCTTGCAGGTAGCATTTATAATGTAAGTAACGAAAACATAGATACTAAATAAAATATCTAATATCAGATAATCTGTGCCATTATAAAACTGTAATGAAGTTGCGTATGTCTGAAGGTTTGAAACTGCATCACGCAAAAACAAAGGCAGCAAGTTTTCAAATTTTTGGAGTTTATAGTCCACATCAAAATCTGGGAAAATAGCTTATGACTTATTTGTACCGAGGAACGGAGCAATAAATTAAAGGCTTTTCGAAATAGAAGAAATATGGTCACAAATCACCCTGTATTTGAGATGAGCACTCGTTTCAAGAAACTTCGAAAAAGATTACGCTACTATCGATTTACATTCTGTTTTGTATTTACTTATTTTTTTAGTTAACTGTAATGGAAATGATATTTTTCGTGATGGCAACAGCTGTAACACTAGAAACATTGTTTACTGATATAATTATATATTTCTTCTTTGGGTATGATAATACACTAATCATCTCTGTGTATCAATATGGAAAATTTGATAGTGATCTAATAAGTGCGTACCGAGAATTAATTGTCCATTTGGTCTGAAATTTGGTACACATTACTTAAGCAGTTATATTTTACAAAATTTACATATTAAATCTACGAAATACATAATAATGACGTAAAATAGATCGAAATGTGGGTAGCTGCTTATAAGTTGTTAAGCAAGAAATACGTATGTTTACCTACGGTATAGGAATGTATTCATATGGTATTACGAAAACTTGCCAACGATTTTACATTTGTTGCTGCAGATGCTATCGTTGGCGGCAAAGCTGTGTTTAAAAATGGCCGCCGATTGTACTACGAACAGTATCGCATACAGTAACTTTCGTGTTGTCTTACGTCAAAGGTACAATTATTTTTGCTTTAATATGCACTGTTTATTGAAAGGTATGTCGTCAGGAAAGTGTGTTCCAAATTTCTGACCAAAGGGACAACTGATTCTCGATACACCCACATTGGATCATTAATAGCGATAATATTTCACGTAGTTTTAATTTGTTATATTGTGTTCAAATATAAGTCTAACCAAAAATATATATATATATATATATATATATATATATATATATATATATATATTTCGGACATCAGTACGAAAACAGAATCTAAGGTATTAACTAAAAGAAGAGAAAATTTTTAAATTAAATTTACTTTTTTGCCTCTTCGCATTAATTTTTCGTTCCAGAAAAAACAGGGCAAAGCATTTCTATACACGTCAAGGACCGCGCGCGCGAAATTGCAAGCAAATCCTAGTCACGCACTTAAATTATAGATACAGTTATCCCCAATGGCGAAGTAACTATGTATTTCGTGTTAATATGAAACACTCGGAATATGTTAATAAAACACTTGAATGCTTTTTACGAAGGAATTTTTCAGGTTCAGTTCGGACCGCAGAGGGCATAAAGAGACATCTTCCACTTCATTTATCCTGCCTAATCTTTCTACTTGTACGTAGATAACTGTGATAAGTGCTGTTTACAAAGTGTGAGAACGAAATTCATTGCTCTCATTCAATCTACCCACGCAGAAAAACATTCATTTGCGAAGAAGAGTGAGGCGAAGAAATTCGAGCTGGAAAGCCTGATAAATCGTTAGAAATTTTATCTCTGTTACGTTCATACTATGAATTTATTCCAGCTTGAGCTATATATACTCAAATATTTCTTAACATAACAATATTATTGCTTTATAAAAGACATGGAAAAATTATCATACTAAGACGTCGCGTTGGTTAGCGTTAAGTGGTAGCACACCATTACAGGAAAATGAACAATTAGTGGTAATGAAATTTTTAATCTTTTCTAGCATTAAACAAAACTACGCCAGTTAAAAAGTACTCATATACCTTACTATGCAAAAACACTTAATCAGCGATAGATGATCATTTCCGATAGGTGTCGATTTACGACTAAATTAAATATTGAAGCATGTTGTACTAAATAAATATTTTATGCTTATGTTTGAGAAAATTATTCAAGGCAGAGTGAAAAAAATAATATAAAAAAGCTGTTTTTCAATTTTTAAAATTTAACTATTTAGAGTCTTTGAGCAGTCATCATGAAGTATTTGATTTTGATCATATTGCTCACAATACTTTAAAAAGTCTGAACTGAATTGGGTCCTACAAATCCAATAGGCCAACATGTCACAGTTAACAAAAATTTCACTCGTCTTTTTCTTCCAAAACAGTTTTAGGCCATAATTTTAAATGAATAACTTTTTCAATCAGAATTTCTTTGCTTTTCATTGTTTGTAGTATGAAATAAAACTCCTTCTGCTCAAAGTCAGCTCTTTACTTGTTACAGCCGTGTAGTTTGATTCAGCTACTCCACAGTAGGCTGTCTGAAACGGAAATATTTGAAATGAATAATACATGTCTCAGTACTCTCTTCTTCTTTTTTATTTTGCTGTTTTGTGGCTGCCCTAATCGCTGGTATTTCGCAACATGTAATTTAAGTCACGCAAATGTCAAGACAATGGCATCAGTTCTACATCAAGTTGGCATTTTTCCCAGTAACTGTGTAGAGTGTGTTGTTGTCTTGTTCCTATACACAACGCCAACCGCAGTGACTCACAAAAATGTCTGGAACGAGTTTAATAGGTGTTTATAGAAGAAGTTACCCCGTTTAATGCAAAAAGATAAATCTTTGTTACATCCGGTTCAACCTGTTTTCAGAACTTTTTCTGGTTTCTTTTGTGTGTTATACAACTCACGTATAAGATTTTTCGAGAAACTGGAGTCAAGGCAGAATCACGCAGTTTAGAGGGTGTTCCAAGCATGAGTATTTTCTGGTAACAGAGAGTTCGTATACTGATTTCATGCAGCCCACGTCACTGATTTCTTCGATTAAATGACATTTTAGCAGAGAATAGGGTGAACGGAAGAAGAAGGTTTTCCAAACCACAAAATGTTACATTGAAAAAAAAGTAACTTAACTAATTCTGGGTTGTATGAATAAATCACAAATTATTCAAAAAGTAGCTAAAAGTTAACGAAATTAACAATTTGCCGTAGTCAATCTATCATCAAAGAGAAAAAAAAAACATAATACAGAAGTCCAATTCCGTTTTTCAGTATGATTTAGTAAGCTTGGTTAAAATATAATGATCTTAACGGATCTATTTATTCTTAATCCTTTCCTGTTTTTAATGTGCTAGTACATAAAAATGATGTCCATCTGATTTCAAATATCGGAAAAACTAATGTCAAGACAAATACCGAATAAAGTGACCAAATAGCTCTAAATTTCAAAGTCACCACAAAGGTAATAGTACTACTTTTTTTTATAAATTACGTGTCTTTTTTTTTTGCTTGGGCTTTACGCCTCGTCGACGGCGTGGTCATTAGAAGCGGGATGGGATGGGGGGACAAGGAATGGGAATGAATTCGGCCATGGTTTTTTTGAAGGAAGCATTCCGGCATTGGCCTGGAATGATTTGGGGAAACCATGGAAAACCCAAATCTGGATGCCAGGACAGCGATTCGAACCGGCGTCATCCCGAATGAGAGGCCAGAGCGTTAACCGTTCACCCACCACGCTCGGTAAATTACGTGTCAATTCTAAAATAAATCAGTCTGAAGGGGGGGAAAAAACAGTGCAAGGCTGAACCCGCAGAAACGTATGAGTAGTTAGCCATAATCCTTGATCAGTCACTTTGGTTTTGAAATTATGGACATAATTAACAAGTCAATAACTTCTGTTTACTACTCCATATTCCGCCAGGAGAGCTATTACACGAGACAAATCGAGTAATCCCATTCACAACTCGAGAAATGTAACGCTTGTAGATTTTTCTTGTTTCTCCGGTCGTTACTTCACGACTGTCACGGTTGCAGTAAACTTCAAAACTGTAGTATCACAGAAAATAGGTTCGGTATTAATTTCAATTGTTATTTTATTGCTATGAAGTAAATCAAGTACTTACTATAAAATTATGGTGTGCTCCATTGCAATTAAATTAAATTAATTAAATTGCCGATTCCATCTGCAGTCTATCTCTGATGTACCGGAATTACTTGTACCGTACTTATTATTACGCTAAATAACATCTCTTGACACCCATCAACGCATGATGACTGTGCCAGCGTATTTCTGTATGTTATAATTCATTTAAATAAGAATAGAATTATAGGCACTTACAAATAGAAGTATAATCTTTTATAACACTATGCAACAAGAACGATATGGTGGCTGAGTGTTCAAAGCGTCCGACTGGAGACTGAAAGATCCCCGGTTCTAATTCTAATCTCGACTGGGATTTTCAGAGGCCATTATACCGACCTGTACCTCTGGAATAGCTTAATGTGTGATATGGAGTACGACAGAACGCTTCCACGTTAAACTGTCCCATATACCCGGTAGGATTACCGGGTTTGACTAAGGCGGCTACGATAGGGACGAATTTCGCAGCCAATAAAAACCTTGTCCACCAAGTGATTACGACCACACCATGATTATTTTTCAACAACTTTTAATATTTTTTCTGCTTCAGCAACGAAAAAAGGTATTCTTTACAAATTCGTAAGTCGTGAATTCGGAAACTTTTTCCAATATCGCATGCTCAACACATACGCTGCTAACTACTGCGACCTTTGATTGAATCCATTTCCAGATTTTCTCCACACACAAGTCTACTCACGAAAGTAGTGACCATATCATTTAACTGTCACAAATTGGCAGATATTCTATATCTTTTAGTTTCTACTTAAACTCTCTTTTACAGTAAAGCACGGTTTTAATCTTAAGTGGTTGTTTATTGTGTTACCACGCGACAGCTTTCTTTATGATACTATCGACACGAGCTCCACGATAGCTTTACACGAGAAAGAACGTTTTAGAATAAGGTAATTTGTGATTCAGTTCCTAATGTCTATTGATTCATGCAGACACAATGGTAGATAATTGAAAATCATTTGAAAGACCTACGAACTATCTCTTCTCTATACTACCTTCCTGAGAAGATTGCTTTAAGCTGAAACAGCGCAAATGGGAAACAGTTGTTTGACGCACAGAGTTTCGAGAGTATATTATGTTTTAGAAATTGCTCTCTGTACCAGTGTCTATATCAGGGGTGGCCAAACCGCGGCCCGCGGGCCTCATGCCGCCTTGAACATTTTTTCGGCCCACGAGATTTATCATACTTATACAATATATATATATATATATTTGTATTAGCCAAAATAGTGAAAACCAATGTATTGAAAAAAAATACATTATTTGTTCATCCATATATTAAAAAATTAACTGTCAAAATTATGAGATAAAATTAACTTCGATTTTAAAATAATATTCTTGCGAATATATGACAGATATTGCCTGTTTTATTTATAAGACTACAGTTATGAGTTCGCAGAATAATTAATTCTGTGAACTCATGATGCGCGCGCATCTTGGAACATACAACAGGTTCTATGTTTCACTTTTAAGTGACTTTCCAAAGTGGCTCTGTCACTGACCCCGCTGTAGGATCGTGTTATATCAGTGATTTGGTATGGCAGGATGACTGACACGTGGGTTCTATGTGGTTTTCCCTACGATGCCCTATGACTTGCACCGACTGTCTTCTTATATCTTCTGCTCTTGCGTTCTTGTTCTGCGGACCTATCCTCTTCTTTTCTTGTGCTGCTGAATAAACATGAGCATCGAAGGTAACTTAGGAGAGGGTGCGGACAGCAATGAGTTACTTGAAATGAAACAATGTTTCGGAAAATCTCATTTAATCTGTACTGAACCGCAAATTATCTACAGTCGATGTTGTACAAGATAGGAAGGTATTCCGTAACCCATGATATTGATCCTAAGGATGAAACTTAGCCCTACAGTTCCCAACTAATAGAGAATGGTAAGGTTGGGGCAGCGACTATCTGTTCTGAGGCCTAGATGTTAACTTGTAGCTCGTCAGTAGGAAGACAAGGGGGAAGCAAGCCTGATAAGCTCTTTGGACAACCGTAAAGAGACTCCACTCGTCCGCGTGACGTCACAAGATGGCCGCCCCCCGTTTGGGCGACCAATATGGCCGCCCCCCGTTTGGGCGACCAATATGGCCGCCCCCCGTTTGGGCGACCAAGATGGCCGCCGTTAGTTCCTCAACCGCCCGCACAGATGGCAGCATCTCCCAAGGGCTTAATTTCTTTGCCGTTAGTTCATTTGGTGGCGGCTAGATGGCGTTCGGTGACCGTATTTCCAGCGCGCTTTGCGAAATGTGTACAATTCCCACTCGGCTGTTTGCTTATCCACTAAGTGTGACGAAATATGTATTCCTAGCGTCCTGTTAAGCAAGCACTGAACATCTTGGCTACTATCGACACACAGTAAAATATTTTGTATCGTGAAAAATACTTGAGCGATTTTTTTTTTACTAAAGTCCACATCAACGGATGTTACGTGAACAGACATCGGTAGCGTAGGGGTTAGAGTGCCGAAGGTCGCCGGTTCGAGTCCGGCCGCGGTGTTTTTATTGAAAAAGCCGTTCCAACTCGTCAATTTCCAAATCAAAATTTTAGTTTCCATACCTAGAGAGGATACCTGCCTCGAATAAAAAAAACATAAATGTTTCCTTTTAACGGGAAAAAAAGCGTCATAAACTACAGATATAAATTCTATGTGTACCTGTTTTCATGAAATTATTTAGCGTTCTTGCCTCGCATTCGGGAGGACGGAGGTTCCAGGCATCCATGGTTTCCCAAAATCACTCCAAGTGAATGCCGGGGATGCTACCTTCAAAAGGCCATGACCGAATTCCTTTCCCGTCTCTAAAGACCACGTTGTTAGAGAGACGTTAAAAAAAAAGTACCTGTTTTAGCGTTCTGGCCTTGTATTCGAGAGGACGGCGTTTCCGGGCATCCAGATTTGGGTTTCCCCCAGGTGAATGCCGGGATGCTTCCTTCAAAAGGACATGGCCGAATTCCTTCCCATTCCCGTCTCAAAAGGCCACATTGTTAGAGAGACGTTAAAAAGTTTAAAAAATGAAATTATTGTGATAAAGTATAGCAATACCACACATACGTTATTCCTTTCAAAATTCGTAGCCTCAAAAACCCATCAATGGTGAAATCCTTTCATTGAAACCGAGAGACATTCACCGACGAAGGTAGGGAAAACCATAAAAAAATTCCGTGCATCGAAGCAGGCAGACATTAAAAATTAATTCACCGACGAAGAGACGGGAAACAAACTCAATCACTCCAGGCAAATGCCGGGATGCTTCCTTTAAAAGACCATGGCCGAATTCCTTCCCATCCTTTCCCGTCTCTAAAGACCTCGCTGTTAACATAAATTCCGTTCATCGAAGCAGGCAGACATTAAAAATTAATTCACCGACGAAGAGACGGGAAACAAACTCACTTTTTCATTATGAACAATATAATATAACTCACGAGTGTCACCTACAGTCCGTGTATTTTAAAGGATGTATTAAATTAGGGGTATTTATATTTTTATTTATATTTCTCGTGTCCAGGACATAACAAGTTGAATAAACAAATAACATTAATTAATTAATATTAACTATAAACACAATTATATAGAATGTGACCAGAATTCCGCAATCTTGATGGCCTTCTCGTTTGCCCTGTAAAGGTCGTCGATATTGCAGGTTTCAGGGAGATTCCTGCATATCAGAAGATGTTGTGGGTTCTGAAGCTCGCCACATTCACATAGATCGTTGTCATTAGTGTACCCCCATTTTTTAATATTATATTTACATCGGGACACTTCAGTTCTTAGTCTGTTTAGAGCCTTCCATATAGCATATGGCTGATTACATCCCGCAGCCGGTGCCTCTTTGATGTTCCTCCACCAGGACAAATTTCAAAATTAGGGGTAATGAAATTGTGTGTCTGTGAATGTCATGTCCGTCCTGTTGGTGTGTCTAATTAGCTAGAATAAATTCATTCTCATGCAAATACTTAATAATAATGATGTGAGTAACTTCAGCACTCGGGAATTCGATCCGAGGGGGTGTGCTAGGCGAAAAGAAAACATTAAGTTCTCGCCCGTGTAAATCTACTTATATGTCATTTTCTCATTGCCACAACTATTTACCCACCCAAATTGAGTGTCCTTAGCTGTACTTTGTCTAAAATTCCAATCAATCCCTTGTGACACATCAGTGATTGACACCTTTAACTGTATTTTACAGCACAGCACGTATGTTCCAGGAACGAAATACGTCTGTTAATCTTACTAATTTCACCCCTGTCGAATCGAAGTACGCCAGTCCTATGTGATAAAAATCGAGTCACGCTAAGGCAGTGCTTTCGCAAAGTCTTCTCCTAATCAGTAGCAGGGATTCCAAGTTCACTTAAGGTGGTTCTACTGCAGTTTTCCAAGAAAATTCTCCCCTTTTCCAGGAAATTATTTTTCAATAAATCAGGACCCAGGGGAGTTCTCCATTCGGTTTAAAATGTTCCCATCTAACGCCAACCTTCGGATTCAGGACCAAGTGTGACATTTGATTGTAATTTCATGCTTCATCCAACTAACCACGATAAAAGTGACATAATACCCTTAGCTAACTTGATCATCAAACAGACATCATAACCCACATTTTCATAGAAGACCCCCACACATCAACAAGTATCCAAAACGTCACCATAGGTTCTATTACGCCTAAGATAGCGCTCACACTTGAACTGTCGTAAATTGTTAGGTCAAAGTGGGTGTTTAGATATTTTATCCACTCAGACCTCATCACTTAAAGTCTAGTGCGAGATTGTGGTCATGGTCAACTTAGGCTCCATACACCACTCAGAATTATTCCACCAATATCCATTCTAACAGCATTATACGCCACCTACAGCCCCTCAACACTCTTCCTATCTTCCAATGACATCCCAGCCCCAGCTCCTTTATTATGTCACTTACTGAATATTTTCCACAGATAAATCTAGCTGCCCTCCTTTGCACCTTGCATTTGATGTACAAAAAATGTGGACTGGTCAAAGTGGGTGTTTAGATATTTTATCCACTCAGGCCTCATCACCTAAAGTCTAGTGCCAGATTGTGGTCTTGGTCAACTTAGGCCCCATACACGATTCAGAATTATTCCACCAATATCCATTCTAACAGCATTATACGCCACCTACAGCCCCTGACACTCTTCCTATCTTCCAATGACATCCCAACCCCAGCTCCTTTATTATGTCACTTACTGAATATTTTCCACAGATAAATATAGCTGCCATCTTTTGTACAAAAAATGTGGACTCCATACTACACCACACAAGCAGTGGTCTGACTGTGGATTTGTACCCAAGTCCTTCGCTTCTCTGATACACCCCCTCATCACCCTCTCTGTTAAATGATTTTTATCCCGAAGTGCATGTAATGAAAAACGTGAGGAACACAATTCGTATGTCAACACAAACGGCAGTAAACTGTAAAGAGCACAATGAAATGGGAGACTGCCTAAGCCCTGAATCAATGGTTAGAAGCACACGTTGATAGTGAGCATAATTCTAGACTCAAATCCACAGAGGGATGACACACGCACATTTCCATGCCTACAGCGAGGTCGACAGAAAAACCAGCACCAAGATAGAACTCCCACAGAGGAAGAAGACACACACATACACACACACACGCGCGCACGCACACACTTGTACATGCATACAGCGAGGTCAATAGAACTAACAGCAAGCATCATGAAAACGATGAAGTGGGGCAGAATTGTCGTTACCACTGATTATCTGGACAGAACTATCGTTACAAAAATCATCAGACAGACGAGTTAAAGTCAGGTACCGCCATACTTATGCTTACATCCACAAAGACAGACGCAGATACACATGTCCAAGTCTACAGAGAGTTCAGTATAGCTACCGGCAACAATCATGGAAACGAAAAAGTGGTTTAGTACTCTCTTGCCTGGCTGAAAAACAGAAGTCTCCTTACATGTCATCAGCCTGGCGAAATACAAGGTGTGCAAAAGATGGCATGTTTTCACCATAAATCTAAGTGTTTATACCATAAATAGTGTTCATCACGCCCCAGTTGATTACATTTACCATCAACATGTCTCTCCCACACCGCAACCCTTTCTACCATTCAGTAAAAAGTGACCCCAGTACCATGAGTTGCAATAGACACTTGACTATCAGACAGATATCATAACCCGCATATTCAAACTAGGTCTCAGCCACAAATCTATACATCTCCATGCACAAGCACAAACAAACATAAGTGGAGGGACAGCAAAATCATACACCCAGACAGACGTTTTTATAGAAGGTATCACAATATTTACGCATACAGACACAGAGAGAGACGCACAAACACTCACATTTCCATGCCTTCAGCGAGCTAGACACAACAACCAGCCCAATCATGGCGACGCAAAAGTGGGGTAGAACCCCCATGGCTCATAACTGACCAAAAAATCATCAGTAACATATGTTCCAGGCATCATACTCTTCACATCAACATCATCTCATTTATTTCGCACTACAGACCTCACTACCATCCAGTATCATGTGTGCTAGGTACAAAACTGTTCACATCAGCCCCAACACGTCTATCCCACACCTAAGCTTTTTCTGCCATTCAGTAACATGTGACCCCAGTACCATGAGTTGCAATAGACACTTGACTATCAGACAGATATCATAACCCGCATATTCAAACTAGGTCTCACCCACAAATCCATATGTCACCTCACACAAGCATAAGTGGAGGGACAGCAAAATCATACACCCAGACAAACGAGTTAAAGGAAGGTATCACCCCCATTTACGCAAACATACACAGAGAAAGACACATACACACATACATTTCCATACCTACAGCGATCTCGACTCAACAACTAGCCCAATCATGGCAACGCAAAAGTGGAACAGAACACCCATGACTGGCCAAAAATCATAGAAAGACACACATACACACACACTCATATGTCAATGAATTCACATAGTTCCATTCATCACCACACATAACTGGAGGAAAGAGACTGAACATGCTAGATCCAAACTGAAGAGTTACAGGATGTGTGAAGTTTGAAATCACAGCCACATCTCTCCCACACCGCAACCCTTTCTGTCATTTAGTAACATGTGACCCAGGTACCATGAGTTACAATAGGCACTTGTCTATCAGACAGATATCATAACCACCATATTCATACTAGGTCTCACCCACAAACCCATACGTCTCCACACAAGCACAAACATATGGGAAGAACAGCAATTCATACGTCCAGATAAATGAGTTTAAGGAAGGTATCACCATGCTTACGCACACAGACACAGAGAAAGACGCACACACACATATATCCATGCCTACAGCGAGCTCAACACAACAACCAGCCCCATCATGGTAAAGAAAAAGTGGGACAGAACCCCCATGGCTCAAGACTGACAAAAAAAATCATCATTAACATGTGTTCCAAGTAACAAACTCCTCACATCAAAATCATAGCATTTAACTCACACTACAGACCTCTCTGCCATTCAGTATCGTTGGTAATATGTACATGATCAGCACCACCTCTATCCCACGCCACAAGCCTTTTCTGCTGTTCAGTAATATTTGTCCGACGTACAACGAGTATCAGTAGGCACATGGTCATCAGACAAATATCATAACTCCCATACTCATACTAGGTCTCACACACTAACATAACTGACCAAAAAACCATCAGACAGACGTTAGAGTGTGTGCAATGGATGACATGTTTTTGCCATACACCTCAGTACTTATCACATTATCAATTAATTACATCAACACATAGGTAGCCAGTCATTGTGAAATCTCAAAGTCGAGTACAATCCTATCGGGATAGACACACAACCACATAGAAAGACACACACTCACATGTCCATGCATACACACAGTTACCATACATCACCACACACATACACGTAACTGGAGGAAAAGGACTGAACACCCTAGGTCGAGACTGAATAGTTACAGGATGTGCGAAATATTTCATTTCTTTGCCACAAACCTCGGTGCTCATCATACCCAAATGATTACATCTACATAGGTGGCCACTGATGGAAACATCTCAAGTAGACTCCTACCACCATAATTTCACACATAACCACACAGGAACAAGTACACACACATATGTCCATGCATATACCACAATTTCATAAGTTACCACATACATACAAGTAACTGCAGGAAAGGGACCCGACACACGACGTCCACACTAAGGTGTTACATGATAGGCAGATGAAAGCATGTCTTTACAATACATCTCAGTGCTCACCACACATACTTGATTTTTAATGTGCCATCAGTATAGCTGGTGGCTGGAACTAAGCTCTTGGCAATGTTTTGGCCAAAGGTCATTTGTTAATAGCAGCTCATCAAAGACAAATTTTGTGTGAACCTGCCCGGGCGGGCGCGGCGGGAGGTGGCCACCCTTCCCCACTGCGGACCGAAATACCGCAATTCGCCGGTCTAAAAGCGCGGACCGCGTTGGTTTACCGGAGTTTCCCGACCCGGACCTATTACCGGTAACCGCATTTTTAGGACCGGACTGAAGACCGGAGTTTCCCGACCGGGACCTATTACCGGTAACCGCATTTTTAGGACCGGACTGAAGACCGGAGTTTCCCGACCGGGACCTATTACCGGTAACCCGACCTACATGATGTACGCGTCCGCTGTGAGGAAGGGTGGCCACCTCCCGCCGCGCCCGCCCGGGCAGGTTCACACAAAATTTGTCTTTGATGAGCTGCTATTAACAAATGACCTTTGGCCAAAACATTGCCAAGAGCTTAGTTCCAGCCACCAGCTATACTGATGGCACATTAAAAATCAAGTATGTGTGGTGAGCACTGAGATGTATTGTAAAGACATGCTTTCATCTGCCTATCATGTAACACCTTAGTGTGGACGTCGTGTGTCGGGTCCCTTTCCTGCAGTTACTTGTATGTATGTGGTAACTTATGAAATTGTGGTATATGCATGGACATATGTGTGTGTACTTGTTCCTGTGTGGTTATGTGTGAAATTATGGTGGTAGGAGTCTACTTGAGATGTTTCCATCAGTGGCCACCTATGTAGATGTAATCATTTGGGTATGATGAGCACCGAGGTTTGTGGCAAAGAAATGAAATATTTCGCACATCCTGTAACTATTCAGTCTCGACCTAGGGTGTTCAGTCCTTTTCCTCCAGTTACGTGTATGTGTGTGGTGATGTATGGTAACTGTGTGTATGCATGGACATGTGAGTGTGTGTCTTTCTATGTGGTTGTGTGTCTATCCCGATAGGATTGTACTCGACTTTGAGATTTCACAATGACTGGCTACCTATGTGTTGATGTAATTAATTGATAATGTGATAAGTACTGAGGTGTATGGCAAAAACATGTCATCCATTGCACACACTCTAACGTCTGTCTGATGGTTTTTTGGTCAGTTATGTTAGTGTGTGAGACCTAGTATGAGTATGGGAGTTATGATATTTGTCTGATGACCATGTGCCTACTGATACTCGTTGTACGTCGGACAAATATTACTGAACAGCAGAAAAGGCTTGTGGCGTGGGATAGAGGTGGTGCTGATCATGTACATATTACCAACGATACTGAATGGCAGAGAGGTCTGTAGTGTGAGTTAAATGCTATGATTTTGATGTGAGGAGTTTGTTACTTGGAACACATGTTAATGATGATTTTTTTTGTCAGTCTTGAGCCATGGGGGTTCTGTCCCACTTTTTCTTTACCATGATGGGGCTGGTTGTTGTGTTGAGCTCGCTGTAGGCATGGATATATGTGTGTGTGCGTCTTTCTCTGTGTCTGTGTGCGTAAGCATGGTGATACCTTCCTTAAACTCATTTATCTGGACGTATGAATTGCTGTTCTTCCCATATGTTTGTGCTTGTGTGGAGACGTATGGGTTTGTGGGTGAGACCTAGTATGAATATGGTGGTTATGATATCTGTCTGATAGACAAGTGCCTATTGTAACTCATGGTACCTGGGTCACATGTTACTAAATGACAGAAAGGGTTGCGGTGTGGGAGAGATGTGGCTGTGATTTCAAACTTCACACATCCTGTAACTCTTCAGTTTGGATCTAGCATGTTCAGTCTCTTTCCTCCAGTTATGTGTGGTGATGAATGGAACTATGTGAATTCATTGACATATGAGTGTGTGTGTATGTGTGTCTTTCTATGATTTTTGGCCAGTCATGGGTGTTCTGTTCCACTTTTGCGTTGCCATGATTGGGCTAGTTGTTGAGTCGAGATCGCTGTAGGTATGGAAATGTATGTGTGTATGTGTCTTTCTCTGTGTATGTTTGCGTAAATGGGGGTGATACCTTCCTTTAACTCGTTTGTCTGGGTGTATGATTTTGCTGTCCCTCCACTTATGCTTGTGTGAGGTGACATATGGATTTGTGGGTGAGACCTAGTTTGAATATGCGGGTTATGATATCTGTCTGATAGTCAAGTGTCTATTGCAACTCATGGTACTGGGGTCACATGTTACTGAATGGCAGAAAAAGCTTAGGTGTGGGATAGACGTGTTGGGGCTGATGTGAACAGTTTTGTACCTAGCACACATGATACTGGATGGTAGTGAGGTCTGTAGTGCGAAATAAATGAGATGATGTTGATGTGAAGAGTATGATGCCTGGAACATATGTTACTGATGATTTTTTGGTCAGTTATGAGCCATGGGGGTTCTACCCCACTTTTGCGTCGCCATGATTGGGCTGGTTGTTGTGTCTAGCTCGCTGAAGGCATGGAAATGTGAGTGTTTGTGCGTCTCTCTCTGTGTCTGTATGCGTAAATATTGTGATACCTTCTATAAAAACGTCTGTCTGGGTGTATGATTTTGCTGTCCCTCCACTTATGTTTGTTTGTGCTTGTGCATGGAGATGTATAGATTTGTGGCTGAGACCTAGTTTGAATATGCGGGTTATGATATCTGTCTGATAGTCAAGTGTCTATTGCAACTCATGGTACTGGGGTCACTTTTTACTGAATGGTAGAAAGGGTTGCGGTGTGGGAGAGACATGTTGATGGTAAATGTAATCAACTGGGGCGTGATGAACACTATTTATGGTATAAACACTTAGATTTATGGTGAAAACATGCCATCTTTTGCACACCTTGTATTTCGCCAGGCTGATGACATGTAAGGAGACTTCTGTTTTTCAGCCAGGCAAGAGAGTACTAAACCACTTTTTCGTTTCCATGATTGTTGCCGGTAGCTATACTGAACTCTCTGTAGACTTGGACATGTGTATCTGCGTCTGTCTTTGTGGATGTAAGCATAAGTATGGCGGTACCTGACTTTAACTCGTCTGTCTGATGATTTTTGTAACGATAGTTCTGTCCAGATAATCAGTGGTAACGACAATTCTGCCCCACTTCATCGTTTTCATGATGCTTGCTGTTAGTTCTATTGACCTCGCTGTATGCATGTACAAGTGTGTGCGTGCGCGTGTGTGTGTGTATGTGTGTGTCTTCTTCCTCTGTGGGAGTTCTATCTTGGTGCTGGTTTTTCTGTCGACCTCGCTGTAGGCATGGAAATGTGCGTGTGTCATCCCTCTGTGGATTTGAGTCTAGAATTATGCTCACTATCAACGTGTGCTTCTAACCATTGATTCAGGGCTTAGGCAGTCTCCCATTTCATTGTGCTCTTTACAGTTTACTGCCGTTTGTGTTGACATACGAATTGTGTTCCTCACGTTTTTCATTACATGCACTTCGGGATAAAAATCATTTAACAGAGAGGGTGATGAGGGGGTGTATCAGAGAAGCGAAGGACTTGGGTACAAATCCACAGTCAGACCACTGCTTGTGTGGTGTAGTATGGAGTCCACATTTTTTGTACAAAAGATGGCAGCTATATTTATCTGTGGAAAATATTCAGTAAGTGACATAATAAAGGAGCTGGGGTTGGGATGTCATTGGAAGATAGGAAGAGTGTCAGGGGCTGTAGGTGGCGTATAATGCTGTTAGAATGGATATTGGTGGAATAATTCTGAATCGTGTATGGGGCCTAAGTTGACCAAGACCACAATCTGGCACTAGACTTTAGGTGATGAGGCCTGAGTGGATAAAATATCTAAACACCCACTTTGACCAGTCCACATTTTTTGTACATCAAATGCAAGGTGCAAAGGAGGGCAGCTAGATTTATCTGTGGAAAATATTCAGTAAGTGACATAATAAAGGAGCTGGGGCTGGGATGTCATTGGAAGATAGGAAGAGTGTTGAGGGGCTGTAGGTGGCGTATAATGCTGTTAGAATGGATATTGGTGGAATAATTCTGAGTGGTGTATGGAGCCTAAGTTGACCATGACCACAATCTCGCACTAGACTTTAAGTGATGAGGTCTGAGTGGATAAAATATCTAAACACCCACTTTGACCTAACAATTTACGACAGTTCAAGTGTGAGCGCTATCTTAGGCGTAATAGAACCTATGGTGACGTTTTGGATACTTGTTGATGTGTGGGGGTCTTCTATGAAAATGTGGGTTATGATGTCTGTTTGATGATCAAGTTAGCTAAGGGTATTATGTCACTTTTATCGTGGTTAGTTGGATGAAGCATGAAATTACAATCAAATGTCACACTTGGTCCTGAATCCGAAGGTTGGCGTTAGATGGGAACATTTAAACCGAATGGAGAACTCCCCTGGGTCCTGATTTATTGAAAAATAATTTCCTGGAAAAGGGGAGAATTTTCTTGGAAAACTGCAGTAGAACCACCTTAAGTGAACTTGGAATCCCTGCTACTGATTAGGAGAAGACTTTGCGAAAGCACTGCCTTAGCGTGACTCGATTTTTATCACATAGGACTGGCGTACTTCGATTCGACAGGGGTGAAATTAGTAAGATTAACAGACGTATTTCGTTCCTGGAACATACGTGCTGTGCTGTAAAATACAGTTAAAGGTGTCAATCACTGATGTGTCACAAGGGATTGATTGGAATTTTAGACAAAGTACAGCTAAGGACACTCAATTTGGGTGGGTAAATAGTTGTGGCAATGAGAAAATGACATATAAGTAGATTTACACGGGCGAGAACTTAATGTTTTCTTTTCGCCTAGCACACCCCCTCGGATCGAATTCCCGAGTGCTGAAGTTACTCACATCATTATTATTAAGTATTTGCATGAGAATGAATTTATTCTAGCTAATTAGACACACCAACAGGACGGACATGACATTCACAGACACACAATTTCATTACCCCTAATTTTGAAATTTGTCCTGGTGGAGGAACATCAAAGAGGCACCGGCTGCGGGATGTAATCAGCCATATGCTATATGGAAGGCTCTAAACAGACTAAGAACTGAAGTGTCCCGATGTAAATATAATATTAAAAAATGGGGGTACACTAATGACAACGATCTATGTGAATGTGGCGAGCTTCAGAACCCACAACATCTTCTGATATGCAGGAATCTCCCTGAAACCTGCAATATCGACGACCTTTACAGGGCAAACGAGAAGGCCATCAAGATTGCGGAATTCTGGTCACATTCTATATAATTGTGTTTATAGTTAATATTAATTAATTAATGTTATTTGTTTATTCAACTTGTTATGTCCTGGACACGAGAAATATAAATAAAAATATAAATACCCCTAATTTAATACATCCTTTAAAATACACGGACTGTAGGTGACACTCGTGAGTTATATTATATTGTTCATAATGAAAAAGTGAGTTTGTTTCCCGTCTCTTCGTCGGTGAATTAATTTTTAATGTCTGCCTGCTTCGATGAACGGAATTTATGTTAACAGCGAGGTCTTTAGAGACGGGAAAGGATGGGAAGGAATTCGGCCATGGTCTTTTAAAGGAAGCATCCCGGCATTTGCCTGGAGTGATTGAGTTTGTTTCCCGTCTCTTCGTCGGTGAATTAATTTTTAATGTCTGCCTGCTTCGATGCACGGAATTTTTTTATGGTTTTCCCTACCTTCGTCGGTGAATGTCTCTCGGTTTCAATGAAAGGATTTCACCATTGATGGGTTTTTGAGGCTACGAATTTTGAAAGGAATAACGTATGTGTGGTATTGCTATACTTTATCACAATAATTTCATTTTTTAAACTTTTTAACGTCTCTCTAACAATGTGGCCTTTTGAGACGGGGAAAGGATGGGGAGCAAGGAATGGGAAGGAATTCGGCCATGTCCTTTTGAAGGAAGCATCCCGGCATTCACCTGGGGGAAACCATGGAAAACCCAAATCTGGATGCCCGGAAACGCCGTCCTCTCGAATACAAGACCAGAACGCTAAAACAGGTACTTTTTTTTTAACGTCTCTCTAACAACGTGGTCTTTAGAGACGGGAAAGGAATTCGGTCATGGCCTTTTGAAGGTAGCATCCCCGGCATTCACTTGGAGTGATTTTGGGAAACCATGGATGCCTGGAACCTCCGTCCTCCCGAATGCGAGGCAAGAACGCTAAATAATTTCATGAAAACAGGTACACATAGAATTTATATCTGTAGTTTATGACGCTTTTTTTCCCATATCGAACGTTAAAAGGAAACATTTATGCTTTTTTTATTCAAGGCAGGTATCCTCTCTAGGTATGGAAACTAAAATTTTGATTTGGAAATTGACGAGTTGGAACGGCTTTTTCAATAAAAACACCGCGGCCGGACTCGAACCGGCGACCTTCGGCACTCTAACCCCTACGCTACCGATGTCTGTTCACGTAATATCCGTTGATGTGGACTTTAGTAAAAAAAAAATCGCTTCAAGTATTTTTCACGATACAAAATATTTTACTGTGTGTCGATAGTAGCCAAGATGTTCAGTGCTTGCTTAACAGGACGCTAGGAATACATATTTCGTCACACTTAGTGGATAAGCAAACAGCCGAGTGGGAATTGTACACATTTCGCAAAGCGCGCTGGAAATACGGCCACCGAACGCCATCTAGCCGCCACCAAATGAACTAACGGCAAAGAAATTAAGCCCTTGGGAGATGCTGCCATCTGTGCGGGCGGTTGAGGAACTAACGGCGGCCATCTTGGTTCGCCCAAACTGGGGGTCGGCCATCTTGGTCGCCCAAACTGGGGTCGGCCATCTTGTGACGTCACGCGGACGAGTGGAGTCTCTTTACGGTTGTCCAAAGAGCTTATCAGGCTTGCTTCCCCCTTGTCCTCCTACTCTCGTCAGTGAAGAAGTGAGACTGATCAATGTATTCTGGCTTGCTGGAAAAGTATTGGCTTGCATGCTCAACACTGCACGTGTATCTTGCAACCTGAACTGTCGATCGGCAGAAAGTCGAACAACAGGACGTGCTAACTCGACGTCTGGCTGCAGTGAAACTTAAACTTACACGATTTCGGTACTAAAATATTGTACTAAATGACGTCCCGTAACAGCTCGCAAGATCATTTGGGTTGGCCACCCCTGACCTAGATTCTACATGTGCTCTGCCTTAAACAGCATCTCACGATATAAATAGATGTCTGTGTGTACTACCAGGGTTCTATCCTTCCACTTAAATTTAAAGCGTCTTTGTTACGCCGCTGGGAACAATAACCTCATTTCTACGTCTTCATTACCTCGCAATGCGTAACATTACATCGTCTTGTGCGTCTTCGCAGTGATAAGAGCACCTCAACCTGCCGTTGAGTGAATTAATAAATAAACTTTGTACTTTCGCTCTCAACATTTGCAGTTCGAGTTCCAGTCAGGGTTAGAATTGTACTGCAGTAATTTCACCCTCCTCGACTCACCGTCAAAAAATTAAGTATCAAACGTCTCATTTTCACCAGGAAAAACCCAACCTCCAGTTCCGTGAATAAATAAATCCTGGTACTTTCATCTTCATGAACCTGGGATTATAG
>CM061914.1:99904030-99978453 GCA_031002005.1 Vandiemenella viatica
GCGAGTATCGCGCAAGAATTAAAAATTCCATATATTTTTTGTGTATTTTTCCTGTGTATTTTTTAATGTTTCTTTCACACGAACGAAGGTACTAAACTGCATTTGTACAGTAAATAAGAATCTTGTCCAAGTTTTTCTTGTAAACAAATAAAAATTATTAAAAATTTAAAGCATACTTCGCTAGATTATAGAGTATTGTATCTATACTTCTAGAATTAGTCTATATTTTGCAATTATAGCTTTGATGTCGGAGAATATCTTGGAGAAAAAAATTTACTTAAAAACAACAATTCAAATACTACTGCGTGTATTAGTGTGCAAAAATTTCGTTAACAACTGACTTCTAGGCCTGTCAATAGTGAAGGGTTGAGAATATATTGTTTACAGTTATACAAGTAAAAATGTTACATTACAAAAGAAAAAGTAGTTCAATTACAGGAATGGTTTTGGTCAAAACGGTTTACTGAAACGAATAAAAAACAGATTTTCCGATACTTAACTACTCGATGTGTGACATGTAACAAACTAAAATAAATGTTACTAAGCTTCTGAAACTTCTCATTGCTGCAACAAAATAGGACTTGACGCATTACAATTATGTGATCATGAAAAAAAAAAAACACTCTCTCATATTTAACGAGATTTGTTGTAAGCTGAATCAAATGGGAAAGTTATTTCATAGACGAAAGTTAATGGATTTTATAAGCAGTATTTCTTGTTACGCAATTTTAATAATCTTCATCAACAGATTTGCGTATTAGGAGGTACGAAATATTTTACTTACTGCTTATTTCACATGATTAATATTAGAATACATAGTCTTTACTAAATTAATTATTTGCCGTAAGAAACGCAAAATAATCCTTATAAAGGCGGAAGGAAATTCCATGATTAACACAAAGGACCAGAACTTTAGAAATCTCCCAGCGAGGGCAGGAGGTTATAAGCAAGTGGTAGAGAAGATCGCAAAATGTATCGGATATCTTTCTAATAAAGCCTGATGAGGTTGCAGAAGGAATAAGTGATCACGAAGCGGTTCTGATGGATATAAGACGATTGAATAATTAAGGGCCCAAAACTCAAGGTCATTAGTGTGGTCTTCGACCTGGTGACACGGTTTCTGTAAAGTATTTTACAGTCAATGTAACACTTCTTCTTGTGATATTTCTTTATAAACGATAAATGGCTGTATTAGGAGGTTGTTTGATATTAATGGAACTATGTAAACTTGTAAAAGTATTTGACTCCACCCATTTTATGTTTAAATCTGTAATGAGGTGCCATATTGTATTTTTTTTCAGGTTAACGAAAAATCGATATGGTTTCTTTGCGTCAGATCACTATAAAATAACCTGTATATTACATGCTCCAACAAATACCATCTATAAGTTGTTGTAGATAATATGCTATTTTGCAAACGATTCTGATGTCAAATTCATCTCTATAAGATTCTCCGGTCTACAATTTCGTATCTACTTCTTTTTTTCATTGAATATCGGTTACTCGTAATATGTTATTGAAACTTCTGCATCTATTTTTCCTGAAGTAACATATCTTTTACATTAATGTCAATTTAGCAATTATAAAACTATTAGATGAAATTTTCAATTTTAATTCCACATTACGGATAGCTTTTACGTTAATTTAAATACCAGTAAAACATTCGTAAATAACAAAGAAAGATAAAATTGGGATGACATCAAACAAATGATTATTCAGTTTCTTTACGTATAGCGCTATTTATACATTTTCGTGTTTGCGCACCCCGAAAACACCGAAACCATATTTTCTTGACGTGAAAACGTCTACTCGCTCGTTAAGTCTGATGATAGCAGGTCAAACTTTCTTGTGTTACATAATACAGTCTGATTTGCATCTCTGGTAACTACGAGACCAATAATGCATTATTAACGGTTGAGTCCACAACGGGTAGAACATATCTATACGACGAGTTCATTGTGCAGCATTTGTCTTGCCTGTGACGTCATCCGACTAGCTTAAGATTAATTAATATAAAATAATGTTATGAATGATACGGTATGTGTCAAAAATATAAGCTGATTATGATACGATAGTGTTACCTTTATCACAGTTTTCTATTTTCAGTTTTGTTTTCGCAGATCACTGTTTTTACTTCGAAGATAATACACAGTGTAGTTTTATGTTTTGCGGCTGTGACATGAAAGCGATGAGCAAATTGTACAATTCTCTAACTCTTCTGGACAGCATGTCCTTTTATTCCGTTTTGCCAACTGTTTCCAATCTGTACTCTTCCCCGATAACACTAATCATCTTGTGTGTGTCAGTAATGTAAACATGTTGCAGAACTTATTTTTTAGTTATTTTGATAAAAATTTTGGTGGTGGAAATAAACTACCAAACAAATATCTGTGTGGAATGTCGTGGGTAACAAGCCCAGGGTTGATGTTGTTGCAGATTTCTGATCTGAACCGACCACGTTCTGCTGCCCTCTTGTTTGATCAGTGCGAATCGTCGTATCCGAGGTGGTCCAGTTCTTAGCAACTCCTGTAGAACTCCAGTCACGGCCTCGTATCTGCAGATCGGTAATAAATTGGCGGTGCTCAAGTTTTCGACCACCTGTAAAACGCGCTGGGTAATCCGCAGAAAGGCGGGTTGGAGGTTGGAGATAAGCCCTTCCTCTTGGCTGTCAGAGTTGGGGGGGGGGGGGGGGAATTTATCGCTGGTGTCAGTGAGTCTGGGCCTTCGACACTCGTTTGGAAAGATAGTTTTGGTCCCCTCCTTCTCTCGCATTACTTCTATGATACCTTTGTCACCACGCCAGTCTAATAGGTCTTACATATATTTTTTCTGGGGTGTAATTTCGTATTTCTTCATAACTTGCCATTTATTTTAATAAGTAATGGGTTTCGCACCGCGATAATGCTATTGAAGTTACTAAACGGTGCATAGGCATTATATTTCGAATGCAAAGTAACTCAAAATCAAATCATCAGTACTGGAATGTAATAACATTAAAAGTCAAAAATAAACTGCTGTTACTGGAAATTGAAGCATTAATGAAAACCTTCTTTCAAAACTGTGCAATCTCACTTACTGTCCATTTTACTTTACAGCCCCTTAGAGATCTGGGATGGTACACCCATAATCAACACTGATCTATAGTCTACATGATAGAGTAATACAGAATTATTTTACATAGGCAAGACTACAACTACAGTAAAATAAAGCCATTTGTCCAAAAGAAGACGACCCTGGCTATCTTTGCTAACGGTTCAGTTCAAGGAATTTAGGATTGGGAGGAACCCTATTTCTTCCTTAGCCCTCTACTGCCCACCATGACTCTGAAGTCACGTCAAATTTTGTCGTTATATTTCGCATTAGGAGCGTTATTCCTTTCTTGACCAGTGTGACTTGAATGCTACAGTATAGCTGCTTTAAATTTAGGTTGTTTGCACTGACACCAATATAATATTATCTTTTGTAGGTAGCATTGAATGTTGGACTGCAGTCATTTGTCGACTTCCTGTGCTGGTGTGAGTTTAGCTATTATTTACAGTGATAATATATTCATTTTCCAAGAAACAAAAATACTTAATGATAAATTTAAGTCTCATTCTTCATTATAAACAATGCATTTCATATAACTATAAATATTGCATGTGTTATGAACTTATGAGTGATTTTAGGTCCGTTTCTCTCAAGTCACGTCGGGCAATAATGAAATCATACCTCACTTTGTTACAGAGTCACGGACCCCAAAATTTTTTATGGGAAACGTAGAAAAGTTGAAGTATATGAAGTTAGGCATGTTCCGGGGTATGAATCAGAAGAATCTGTCTTGGCTTCAGATAGTTAGGACGATATTGAGATAGTAGAAAATCGTCAAGGTGACATAATTATAGCCGAAAGTGATAATGATAGTGCAGAGGACAGTGATAATGGTGTACTTGTGAATAATGAAAATGATAACGAGAATGTTAGTGATGAATCTCAAGCCAATTATGATTGGAGTCGTTCGAACAATCGTATTATTCTTCCTGTTCCACCACGGAAGAGTTCTCTCCCTTGTGCACCGGGAGAACCTCGTCTACCTTTGACAGCTGTTAGATGATAAAATTGTGGGAAATGCTGCATATCAGACTAATTGTGTATATTTTTTTACCTGTGAAGCCACACGATAACTGGAAAGAGAATTGAGTGTTGGAGACTCTGTTTCTGATTCTTCACTTAAATTACATCTGACTATAATCCCAGGTTCATGAAGATGAAAGTACCAGGATTTATTTATTCACGGAACTGGAGGTTGGGTTTTTCCTGGTGAAAATGAGACGTTTGATACTTCATTTTTTGACGGTGAGTCGAGGAGGGTGAAATTACTGCAGTACAATTCTAACCCTGACTGGAACTCGAACTGCAAATGTTTAGAGCGAAAGTACAAAGTTTATTTATTAATTCACTCAACGGCAGGTTGAGGTGCTCTTATCACTGCGAAGACGCACAAGACGATGTAATGTTACGCATTGCGAGGTAATGAAGACGTAGAAATGAGGTTATTGTTCCCAGCGGCGTAACAAAGACGCTTTAAATTTAAGTGGAAGGATAGAACCCTGGTAGTACACACAGACATCTATTTATATCGTGAGATGCTGTTTAAGGCAGAGCACATGTAGAATCTAGGTCAGGGGTGGCCAACCCAAATGATCTTGCGAGCTGTTACGGGACGTCATTTAGTACAATATTTTAGTACCGAAATCGTGTAAGTTTAAGTTTCACTGCAGCCAGACGTCGAGTTAGCACGTCCTGTTGTTCGACTTTCTGCCGATCGACAGTTCAGGTTGCAAGATACACGTGCAGTGTTGAGCACGCAAGCCAATACTTTTCCAGCAAGCCAGAATACATTGATCAGTCTCACTTCTTCACTGACGAGCTACAAGTTAACATCTAGGCCTCAGAACAGATAGTCGCTGCCCCAACCTTACCATTCTCTATTAGTTGTGAACTGTAGGGCTAAGTTTCATCCCTAGGATCAATATCATGGGTTACGGAATACCTTCCTATCTTGTACAACATCGACTGTAGATAATTTGCGGTTCAGTACAGATTAAATGAGATTTTCCGAAACATTGTTTCATTTCAAGTAACTCATAGCTGTCCGCACCCTCTCCTAGATACAAGTTACCTTCGATGCTCATGTTTATTCAGCAGCACAAGAAAAGAAGAGGATAGGTCCGCAAACAAGAACGCAAGAGCAGAAGATATAAGAAGACAGTCGGTGCAAGTCATAGGGCATCGTAGGGAAAACCACATAGAACCCACGTGTCAGTCATCCTGCCATACCAAATCACTGATATAACACGATCCTACAGCTGGGGTCAGTGACAGAGCCACTTTGGAAAGTCACTTAAAAGTGAAACATAGAACCTGTTGTATTACATGTTCCAAGATGCCCGCGCATCATGAGTTCACAGAATTAATTATTCTGCGAACTCATAACTGTAATCTTATAAATAAAACAGGCAATATCTGTCATACATTCGCAAGAATATTATTTTAAAATCAAAGTTAATTTTATCTCATAATTTCGACAGTTAACTTTTTAATATATGGATGAACAAATAATGTCTGTTTTTCAATACATTGGTTTTCACTACTTTGGCTAATACAAATATATATATATATATATATATTGTATTGGACCGCCAGTTCGGGAGGGGGGAGCCAGTACGTTGATGAAATGTAATTATTAATATTATGTATGACATCCAATAAGTTGGTTATTTGGTTAAATGGTGAACTAGAACCATGATTTCTACAAGAAGTTAGTTTCACACAAAATTATACTCGGGTATAGTTAACGTTACGTTAAACATAATCCAAAGACAACAAACAAGCAATACCCGACATTTACAATCCGCCGGATAAAAGCAAACATAAAACTGATTTAGATATCTCAATGATCTTGCAAAGTCAACATGTTTTTAAAGTGGCATCACAGGTCAACAACTTTAAGTTAACATTTACAAAACAATCCCAGGGGCGCCGTTTAAAGTTCAAAGCATCGTTTGAATTTAAAACAATGAGCAAGATGCTTCGAATTTGAAGTTAAGATTGTGAAAAGTTGGCTAGCTCAGTAATTGTTATGAAGGGAGCAGAGTCTTATCTCAGGAGCCGTTTACGGGTTAGCAAGCCTCGTTAAAACCCAATGGAACTGTGGACCTATGCGCGGTACTTTACCGTAATCGCATCTTCTCGACGAGGTGTGACACGCTCTGTGCCACTGCTGCAACTAATGCCAGATTTTTCGGATATGTCCGCGCTAGCACATCAGCTGACAATATCTGGCAGGTGGACCGCTCAGCTTCCAGCCTATCTGAGCCAGACTATGCGACCAGACACAGTCACTGATCAACGGCTAAGGGCGTGTCGGGTGACACGTCCGTACTGTAGCTCGTCTCGGCAGCAAGTGAAGTGAATATGGCGTCGTGTCCTCTTCTCCGGCAAAATCAGCTTCCTCTCCGCTCATGAAACCGAAGCCGCGAATTAACCACTGTGAACCCATGTAGCCGTTCACGATTGGTGCATTGATATATGTCCATCATCACGTGTTTCGTATCGCAACTAACATTCGCTACGCGCTTCCCGCAAATTTCGCTTGGACTTGCAAGAGGAACTGGGAAAGGGTGAGGTCACTACACCCGACAGGTAATGGTTTCCCGCGCTACCTCTTTTGTGAGCCATAGGCGTCGGCCTGTCGGCGACACTGGGAATTGTCCCGTCCTCTGAGCGTTCAAAACTGCCGTTCCAACTTCCTACATTCAATATATATTTCTGAAGAGCAAGTTTTGCAGAAACTAAACCATATAACAATAATAACTTTGGCTACCTGGGTTTAATATATGATTATTTACCTATGAATTAACCCTATCATTTATAATATTTACAATTTAATAACTGAATATTACCAAGAAAATCTGAATATTAATTAATTACTTAATAATATTCATTGTGGATGACTCTGTCACACCACAATACATATATATATATATTTTGTATTAGTGTGATAAATCTCGTGGGCCGAAAAAATGTTTGGCCACCCCTGATATAGACACTGGTACAGAGAGCAAAATTTCTAAAACATAATATACTCTCGAAACTGTGTGCGTCAAACAACTGCTTCCCATTCGCGCTGTTTCAGCTTAAAGCAATCTTCTCAGGAAGGTAGTATAGAGAAGAGATAGTTCGTAGGTCTTTCAAATGATTTTCAATTATCTACCATTGTGTCTGCATGAATCAATAGACACTAGGAACTGAATCACAAATTTCCTTATTCTAAAACGTTCTTTCTCGTGTCAAGTTATCGTGGAGCTCGTGTCGATAGTATCATAAGGAAAGCTGTCGCCTGATAACACAATAAACAACCACGTAAGATTAAAACCGTGCTTTACTGTAAAAGAGAGTTTAAATAGAAACTAAAAGATATAGAATATCTGCCAATTTGTGACAGTTAAATGATATGGGCACTACTTTCGTGAGTAGACTTGTGTGTGGAGAAAATCTGGAAATGAATTCAATCAAAGGTCGCAGTAGTTTGCAGCGTATATGTTGAGCATGCGATATTGGAAAAAGTTTCCGAATTCACCACTTACGAATTTGTAAAGAATACCTTTTTTCATTGCTGATGCAGAAAAAATATTAAAAGTTGTTGAAAAATAATCATGGTGTGGTCGTAATCACTTGGTGGACTAGGTTTTTATTGGCTGCGAAATTCGTCCCTATCGTAGCCGCCTTAGTCAAACCCGGTAATCCTACCGGGTATATGGGACAGTTTAACGTGGAAGCGTTCTGTCGTACTCCATATCACACATTAAGCTATTCCAGAGGTACAGGTCAGTATAATGGCCTCTGAAAATCCCAGTCGAGATTAGAATTAGAACCGGGGATCTTTCAGTCTCCAGTCGGACGCTTTGAACACTCAGCCACCGTATCGTTCTTGGTGCACAGTGTTATAAAAGATTATACTTCTATTTGTAAGTGCCTATAATTCTATTCTTATTTAAATGAATTATAACATACAGAAATACGCTGGCAAAGTCATCATGCGTTGATGGGTGTCAAGAGATGTTATTTAGCGTAATAATAAGTACGGTACAAGTCATTCCGGTACATCAGAGACTGCGGATGGAATCGGCAATTTAATTAATTTAATTTAATTGCAATGGAGCACACGATAATTTTATAGTAAGTACTTGATTTACTTCATAGCAATAAAATAGCAATTGAAATCAATAGCGAACCTCTTTTCTGTGATACTACAGTTTTGAAGTTTACTGCAACCGTGACAGTCGTGAAGTAACGACCGGAGAAACAAGAAAAATCTACAAGCGTTACATTTCTCGAGTTGTGAATGGGATTACTCGATTTGTCTCGTGTAATAGCTCTCCTGGCGGAATATGGAGTAGTAAACAGAAGTTATTGACTTGTTAATTATGTCCATAATTTCAAAACCAAAGTGACTGATCAAGGACTATGGCTAACTATTCATACGTTTCTGCGGGTTCAGCCTTGCACTGTTTTTTCCCCCCCTTCAGACTGATTTATTTTAGAATTGACACGTAATTTACCGAGCGTGGTGGGTGAACGGTTAACGCTCTGGCCTCTCATTCGGGATGACGCCGGTTCGAATCGCTGTCCTGGCATCCAGATTTGGGTTTTCCATGGTTTCCCCAAATCATTCCAGGCCAATGCCGGAATGCTTCCTTCAAAAAAACCATGGCCGAATTCATTCCCATTCCTTGTCCCCCCATCCCATCCCGCTTCTAATGACCACGCCGTCGACGAGGCGTAAAGCCCAAGCAAAAAAAAAAGACACGTAATTTATAAAAAAAGAAGTACTATTACCTTTGTGGTGACTTTGAAATTTAGAGCTATTTGGTCACTTTATTCGGTATTTGTTTTGACAGTTTTTCCGATATTTGAAATCAGATGGACATCATTTTTATGTACTAGCACATTAAAAACAGGAAAGGATTAAGAATAAATAGATCCGTTAAGATCATTATATTTTAACCAAGCTTACTAAATCATACTGAAAAACGGAATTGGACTTCTGTATTATGTTTTTTTCTTTCTCTTTGATGATAGATTGACTACGACAAATTGTTAATTTCGTTAACTTTTAGCTACTTTTTGAATAATTTGTGATTTACTCATACAACCCAGAATTAGTTAAGTTACTTTTTTTTCAATGTAACATTTTGTGGTTTGGAAAACCTTCTTCTTCCGTTCACCCTATTCTCTGCTAAAATGTCATTTAATCGAAGAAATCAGTGACGTGGGCTGCATGAAATCAGTATACGAACTCTCTGTTACCAGAAAATACTCATGCTTGGAACACCCTCTAAACTGCGTGATTCTGCCTTGACTCCAGTTTCTCGAAAAATCTTATACGTGAGTTGTATAACACAAAAGAAACCAGAAAAAGTTCTGAAAACAGGTTGAACCGGATGTAACAAAGATTTATCTTTTTGCATTAAACGGGGTAACTTCTTCTATAAACACATATTAAACTCGTTCCAGACATGTTTGTGAGTCACTGCGGTTGGCGTTGTGTATAGGAACAAGACAACAACACACTCTACACAGTTACTGGGAAAAATGCCAACTTGATGTAGAACTGATGCCATTGTCTTGACATTTGCGTGACTTAAATTACATGTTGCGAAATACCAGCGATTAGGGCAGCCACAAAACAGCAAAATAAAAAAAAGAAGAGAGTACTGAGACATGTATTATTCATTTCAAATATTTCCATTTCAGACAGCCTACTGTGGAGTAGCTGAATCAAACTACACGGCTGTAACAAGTAAAGAGCTGACTTTGAGCAGAAGGAGTTTTATTTCATACTACAAACAATGAAAAGCAAAAGAAATTCTGATTGAAAAAGTTATTCATTTAAAATTATGGCCTAAAACTGTTTTGGAAGAAAAAGACGAGTGACATTTTTGTTAACTGTGACATGTTGGCCTATTGGATTTGTAGGACCCAATTCAGTTTAGACTTTTTAAAGTATTGTGAGCAATATGATCAAAATCAAATAATTCATGATGACTGCTCAAAGACTCTAAATAATTAAATTTTAAACATTTAAAAACAGCTTTCTTATATTATTTTTTTCACTGTGCCTTGAATAAGTTTCTCAAAGATAAGCATAAAATATTTATTTAGTACAACATGCTTCACTATTTAATTTAGTTGTAAATGGACGCCTATCGGAAATGAGCATCTATCGCTGATTAATTGTTTTTGCACAGTAAGGTATATGAGAACTTTTTAACTGGCGTAGTTTTGTTTGATGCTAGAAAAAAGTAGAAATTTCATCGCCACTAATTGTTCATGTTCCTGTAGTGGTGTGACACCACTTAACGCTAGCCAACACGAATTCTTAGTATGATGCTTTTTCCATGTCTTTTATAAACCAATAATATTATTATGTTAAGAAATATTATATAGCTCAAGCTGGAATAAATTCATAGTATGAACGTAACAGAGATAGAATTGCTAACGATTTTTCAGGCTTTCCATATTCAACTTCCTCGCTCACTCTTCTTCGTAAATGAATGTTTTTCTGCCTGAGTAGATTCAATGAGAGCAATTTATTTTGTTCTCTCACTTCGTAAACAGCACTTATCACAGTTATCTACGTACAAGAAGAAAGATCAGGCAGTATAAATGAAGTGGAAAAACGTCTCTTTATGCCCTCAGCGGCACCGAACTGAATCTACGGAAAAAGCATTCAGGTGTTTTATGAACATATCACGAGTGTATCATATTAACACGAAATACAGAGTTACTTCGCCGTTGGGGATAACTGTATCTATAATTTTAGTGCGTGACTAGGATTTGCCTGCAATTTCGCGCGCGCGGCCCTTTACGTGTATAGAAATGCTTTGCCCTGTTTATTCTGAAACCAAATATTAACGCGAAGAAGCAAAAATGTAAATTTAATTTAAAAACTATCCCTTCTTTTAGTTACTACCTTAGATTCTGTTTTCGTATTGATGTCCGAAATATTTTTTTTTGTTAGACTTATATTTGAACACAATATAAGAAAATAAAACTACGTGAAATATTATCACTATTAATGATCCAATGTGGGTGTATCGGGAATCAATTGTCCCTTTGGTCAGAAAATTGGAACACGCTTTCCTGACGACGTACCTTTCGATAAACAGTGCATATTAAAGCAAAACGAAATGTACCTTGGACATAAGGCAACATGAAAGTTGCTGTATGCGATACTGTTCTTAGTACAATCGGCGGCTATTTTTAAACATAGCTTTGCTGCCAACGATAGCATCTGGAGCAACGAATGTAAAATTGTTGGCAAGTTTTCACAATACCATATGAATACATTCCTATACCGCAGGTATAAAACGTATTCTTGCTTAACAACTTCTAAGCGTGGCTTTAATATGCACATTTTGTAAAATATTACTGCCTAAGTAATGTGCACCAAATTTCAGACCAAATGGACAGTTAATTCTCGGTTCGCCCTTATTGGATCACTATCAAATTGTTCATATTAATACGTAGAGATGATCAGTGTATTTTCATAAACAACGAAGAAATATATGATTATATAACTAACATTTTTTCTAGTGTTACAGCTGTTGTCATCGCGAAAAATATCATTTCCATTACAGTTAACTAAAAAAATAAGTAAATACAAAACAGAATGTAAATAGATAGTAGTGAAATCTTTTTCGAAGTT
This sequence comes from Vandiemenella viatica, assembly GCA_031002005.1. NCBI lineage: Eukaryota > Metazoa > Arthropoda > Insecta > Orthoptera > Morabidae > Vandiemenella > Vandiemenella viatica. The sequence goes on from CM061914.1 coordinate 99,915,783, forward strand.
TCTTGAAACGAGTGCTCATCTCAAATACAGGGTGATTTGTGACCATATTTCTTCGATTTCGAAAAGCCTTTAGATTTATTGCTCCGTTCCTCGGTACAAATAAGTCATAAGCTATTTTCCCCGATTTTGATGTGGACTATAAACTCCAAAAATTTGAAAACTTGCTGCCGTTGTTTTTGCGTGATGCAGTTTCAAACCTTCAGACATACGCAGCTTCATTACAGTTTTATAATGGCACAGATTATCTGATATTAGATATTTTATTTAGGATCTATGTTTTCGTTACTTACATTATAAATGCTACCTAAATGAACTAATTTGTAATTTATTGATAATTATGTGTTATTAATATTCTGGTATGCCACAACTTTCATTAAGAATGCTGCCTGTGAGCTGAGGCTTTAATGACCGTAAGTTACAGTTTAATGAACCCAAAGACATGAGCAAAAATGAGTAAATTTGAATTTTATTGCTGTTTGGGTATTGTAGTTATGCAGGTTACGACATTAAAATTCATTACCCGCCAATGTAACTCAGTCGCTAGGGCGACGCACTCTGTATCGTGAGGTACCGCTGGACTGGATCCAGTCCTCCTGCTACCCGCATACGGGTTGTGCTGATTGCGGGTTTTGGGAAGTTTATCTGCAAACACATTGCCGATACGGCGTTGTTGCTTCAACACCAAGTGAACGGGGTGTTTTTATAAAATGTGTAGTGACTTACATTTCATAAAAACCGGCTTTGTCTGACCCTTGCGAAATATTACGAGGATCAGAGTCGTATTTAATATTTGTAGACACTTGGAATGAACCTGTAGTGTTCGCCATCCCCCGCAACTGCTTTCAAATTTAACCTCGGATTTTATAGCAATTTTCTAACTAAAAACCTAAAATAAACATTTGAAATTTATTATTAATTTGTAGAATATTTACGATACCGTATACAGAAGTATATAGAACAGATGACATATAAATGAAAACAATTGAAAATCATTTATTAACATCGCTCTGAACAATTGTACAAGAAAAAGAATGCAAAATTACGATTTACGGCCATTTTGCCAATTTTACCAAAATCAATATTTCAATTTTAAAAATAAATGAGCATATAAGAAAAAAAAAGATAGGAAAAGAAGAAATATAAGAAACAAGCATTTTTTTTTGTGGTGCAGGCTCATAGGCTGCAGCCTACATAGCCTAAATGCAGTCCTTACAAGGATGATACCTCATAATCGTTTGACAATATTCCAGTACGTAATTCAAATTATTGTCTTTACTGTACAAATTTTTAATAAAGTAATTATTATAACTGCGTAGACGCATTTGCAAAAATTGTACTTTTCGTAGATATTTTTACTAAAGTATTTATAGCGACTGTATACCGTCACAGTGTATGATATTGTTTGAAAAAATACAAATCAAGATCAATTAAAAGATAAAAAATGAAGATTGCCTTTACCGGTCTCGGGATTAGTTGGTCACATTCGGTCGTGTACGGCCGACCAGTCGGTCGGACGCAAAGGAGATATGCATGCAATTCAAATATACGTCTAGTAATTTTATTATTATAAGTCTTTTTCCCTATTTATTCCCTCTTTATTTATTGGTTTTAATTAAAAATACAAGGCAAATGTAACTTCACAAAACGCAACACTATTGGTCGAATCGAATCGTGACGTCAAAGTACACGATGATACTGTACACAAAGGCGTAGTTAGTGGACGTTTTTATAATTTTGTGATTGTGTTTAAGTTTTATCGTAATTTATCAGCACAACTGGTGAAATATTGCCTTCTTGCGAGAATACTAGCACAATTAATTTTGAATGGAAACGGTTTTGTAAAATAATCACCCAAAAACGATGTTCTCATGATGACAACATATTTTGCTTCAAATCCTGATCTGCAGTCGATGAGTGAAAGCTGCAAGCTAATTAAGTGTTAGATATATGAATTTTTTTTAACGCTTTTAGTGCATTAGTTACATATTAGATACACCTAATGTGAATCAAGGGACACACCAGAGTAACCGACGATAAAATTACTGAAAACGGGAAATATGCATGGAATTCAAATATAGCTCAAGTATATTCAGTGGAGTTTGTGGTAAAGTTTAAATGCACCTCGGAGCAGAGTGACAACTGATAGTTTTTGTTACAGGTGAGACAGAAGAAATCACACTGTGCGTTTTTTTTTTTTTTTTGTTTTTTTTTTACTTATGGCTTTACGCCTCGTCGACGTCGAAGTCATTAGAGGCGGGATGGGACTGGGGAAAAGGAACGGGAAGGAATTCGTCCATGGCCTTTTGAAGGAAGAATCCCGGCATGCGCCTGGAGTGAAAATCCAAATCTGGATGCCCGGACAGGGATTCGAACCGCCGTCCTCCCGAATGCGAGGCCAGAGCGTTAACTGCTCAGCCACCACTCTCGGTGCGTTGTTTTATAAAAATTTTAGTAAGTTAATCAGTTGCAAAGAAATGACTTGCCAGAACATACCGTTCAGCCCGTAATTTTTGATGAGCTTTGAAGCTAGTAACACAATAACTTAGTAGAGAAGCATTTTTCCCCAGAAAATCGTTGTTTGGAAATGAAGTCCTCAGGCGAGGTTGAAGAAAAAAATACACTTTTTTAAGGCAATCGATAACAGGAAAACAACACTTGGTTCTAAACGACCTGAAATTTGCTCCTCCAAATCCATCAACCGTACACCGGACCAAACTGTCAAAACGGCAGAGTGTTGGCCGGCACCAAAACGCCTGAAGTCTGGGCCATTTTAATCAGTTCAGTCGGCAGAGTTCGGTTGATTGTTTGGCAGAGTGAAAATTCGGCCGAAGTCGGTTCCAGTATAAACGTAACCTTACATTTTTTGCTTACTTATTGGCGGCGAACTGACTGAGGAAGGTTTCTACAACCACCGGGACTGAAACCAGCTTATCTATTCATTGTGACTACGCTTTAGCGATATTGGCTACTAGGCAGATCAGGTCCCGATACCCTACTCCTTTATATCACAATAGTTTTACTTCAATAGATGAACGGTGCTATTGAAAATGGTTATAGTAAAATTAGGTTGCTAGAATGCTGGATCCAAGAATTTAATGAATTTCTTTCCCGTACATTTGATTGTGTTGTGTTTTATTCACTTCAAACAACATTAGTGGGTTTGTTAGAAAACTTTCTTCCAAGAGAAGCTTGCCTGCTAAGAAATATAGGCGATAAAAGTAATGCAGCCATTTATTATCTCCACGTCTCCTGTCATAAACTGGCGGGGGCGAAGACAAGAACATTTCGCAGATGTAATGCACAAGTTAACCTTCTTAGATGACGGCTTAAACTAACCACGTACTATTGTGAAAGACGTTATCCTTCGTTTCAAAACAGAGGTCCTGCGCCGTAGAAACCCGCTCTGGTGGCATTGGAGGGTCTATCAACCAAGACTCTCTGAGTAACTTTGGTCTGTGGATAACCTTCATCACCGACTAATACAGGAATGCTATAAAGAGCAACTTCACGTAACAGTACAGAACATATTGAACCATATGTAGAGTAAATATTTTTTTCATATACTTTAAACAAAATCGGTGTGGTAACTGGGTACTTGATTTGAAAATTCAAGATTCCGGGTTCAGATCATAACATGGCGCAGAATGTTACGAGACTGGCTTTGTTAGTATAAAATACACCAAAATTCTTCGTGCTTCGAATTCCTGGTAAAGCTGTAGGCCCAGCCACGACAGAGGTGGAATATGCGGCAAATTGAAACTCTTTCACTCTGGATATGCCAAATACATTTCTTTCTTACTTTGAAACAAGCATAATAAGCTCTTTCGCAAAGTTGTCGTGTCTGTTCTTAGTTTAAGAAAGGATCAGGTACAGTACATAAATGTGACAAAAAGTAGCAGTTGTTAGTACAGTTTGAGGTAGAGGTTATAAGAATTTACGACGTAATTAAACCGTAATTACAACAGAGATCGGGTCAAGGAATACCGGCGTCTCTGGTCGCATCTCTTATGAGGTTGGATTACGATGTATACAATGATTGCAGAGTTTACACCGAAAGTGGTTGCATAAAATGTAAGCTGTAAACACGGATTAGGTTTAGATCGTCTGATATCGTGTAAAAGACTGAAAATAAACAAAGCTGTAACAGGAGAGAGGTTTTAATATCACACAAGCGAAAATGTATTGCATTTTGTTTTCTTCTTGCAAAACAGTTGAAGAACGGACAAATGCTAGTGAGAAACGTTAAGTATGGATTCCATATGAACTATCTGCTCTAATATCAATCAATTGCTACCAGCTGTGTGGTGTCGTCTCTGAAGAAACAGAACTATTGCTCATCTGTTTTCAGTAACCAGTGCCTTAGTTTATGTTCTTAAATACATGCCATTTATCCTACTGCATGTTTCGTATCAATAATGGCTTAACTTTTTATATTAATTCATTTCTCGATCGAGCGTGGTTGGTAAGCCGATAACGCTCTAGCGTCAGATTCGGGAGTATATGGGTTTGAATCCCCGTCCGAGCATCCGGATTTGGATTTTCCATGGTTTCCCCAAATCACTCCAGTAAATTCTGGGATGCTTCATACAAAAGGCCATGACATAATTCCTTCTCTTTCCTTCCCCGCACCCCTTCCGGTCGCTAATGACCTCGACCTGAACCAGGTGTAAATCCATAATATAAAGGCTTAAAAAAGAATGATTGTCAACATTGAGAGTAACTCATTATTGCCAAAGATTCGTGCCAACGTTTTTGACTATTGAGGAGTACTTTGCACAAGATTTATTCGGATGTTTTACTAGCCTGTAAATATGTAGCATGAAATGTTATATGGTATGTATGTACGAAATCATAAAAGAACACTGCTTAATTAAATTGGTAATAACGGGGGTACTTGCGGAAGATTGAATGTTTTACTAAACGATTTCAGAAAATGCATCGTAGAATTCGTTGAAGCTCTCAACGAAATAATGTTCAACTAATGTGATATCTTTTCATCTCCCTCACATAACTACAAAATTATGCAGAAATTTTCGAATTAAGAACGAGTCACTTATGACAAACTTCTAAAAATATTAAACAATCTCAACCCCTGACTCGCTGAAAAAAAAATCCTCAGACATTGTGAAGAAGTTTGGTACTCAACGCGGTGGGTAGCTCAATCCTGTAACAGTGGTGAAAAAAAAAATCTTCTTTCTGGTTGTGACCAGCAAGGTAGGAGATTCCTAATCACCAGATTGTAAACCAGACAGCCTGGTTAATTTCAAAATCTCTGAGTAGTACGTTTGGAATGAGAGCATACCAAACTATTGATGCTGATTCGTTCGTTGCACACGGAGAGAGAAGTTGCTGTCACCATACGAATTATAGACCTGAATGGGCATACATCGGGTTTCAGTCTGTTATGCTATTACGGTAAGTGAGACCACAGAACTTCAATGCACTTTTTATAAACTCTGTCGAGTAATTTATAACGAATTAATGAAAACCTCCAAAAAATGGTATGTAGAGCATATATTTTTTATTGTAGATGCTTCGCTTTTTAGTATGTTGGTGCGAAAAAACAGCTAAATATTCAAAATACATTTTTTTTATAATTGCTGGTGTTAAAAACAGATTATGGCTAAAATTAAACGAATTAAACTAATGATCCGGCAAATTCGCCGATTTGCACATGGTGGCTGACCGCAATATCGGATGACGATACGAGAAATATGAAATGTAAATTAAGCACTCTGTGCTTTTTTGCGTTTCCTGCTCCTGATTTGCCTCTCAACATTAGTCAGATGAATCATTCTTGATTCACAATGAGATCTTCTCAGTTGGCGGCACCATTTGTGTACATATAGAATGGTCTGCAGATTTCATATCCGGCTGAGCAAACACGCTTTCTCGCGTTTCTTGCACGCTCTGCTCTATCCAGATCAGTTCACAGCGGACTTTACCTGTGTTTTTTTATATTTTCTGTCGAGCTGAGTACATCCCATCAATATCCATTTCAGAGAGTTGACCATTATAATTGTATAGTACCTTATTTTTACATTAAAATTTTCTCAGACGTTCGTAACACCCAAACCGAATCTTTTTGATTAAATTTGACTTCCCATTCTAAGTGATATGTTTATTTACAAAACTAATATCTTTTATTGCATCAAAATCAGTAAGTGCGTGCAGTCATAGCACCATCTTAAAGTTGACTGCACACCCACAATAGTAACCCCAATACGCATGCATCGCGCTGCACTGGGATCGACACACTACACCCCTATCCTTTGCTCCTCAGCCCCTCCTGATTACGAATCTGGAAATACTCTTGTCAGCGACGTGTTTGTAACTGATTGAAAGAAATACACGAGTTACTTCCTGTGGCACGGAAGCTTCAAACTTCTGCCGAATTTCGTTACGCCAACTTTATTAGTCAGCAGATCGAATTATCACTAAAAAACCCGGAGGTTGGTTGGATACTACCTAAGAAGGCACACTAAGCAAGTGTGTCAGAGGATGACCAATTCCTTTCATCTGGATCCTACAGTTTAACGTGGAATCCGAACCACGGAACGTCTTAGCGTAGCTCATATTATCAAACTCTTAAAAATTTCTGAACCTGGAACTGACCTCCATATTTTGAGAGCAAGTGCCTTAACCACCGACCCACCATACATTACACAAAAGTCTGGCGCAGAACTGAATACTAGAAACAACACAGATCAAATCTTTTTATCATCATAATAGTGGAGTGCCGTCCAGAAAGGACGTCAGACGGTTACGTAAGGTGTTCCGCCGGCGTCCTTCGCTTGTAACTTGTTCCCCAACAGGGTAAACAGGGAACTTCAGGGACCGGGTGCCCCTGAGAGACTGCATTACGAGAGAGGGTACAGTACAAGCAGCAAAACAGGATCTGTGGCCAAGTCTAAACCACAGACACTCTAAGGCGATATCAAATAAGAGCGGACGTATGTGTCTGATAAGTGGCCACGTTATCACAGAATTTTACTCTCAAGGTGGCATTGTTCAGGGCAAGAGAAGAATATTCATACCCAGTTACGTTCTCCTCTGATGCGGGAAGAAAGATTTAATGCACAAATTATAAGTTTTTTTTTTTTTTTTTTTTTTTTTTTTTTTTTTTTTTTTAAATCTGCTTAACATTTCTCTAACAGCGAGGTCTTTAGAGACGGGAAAGGATGGGGGGCAAGGAATGGGAAGGAATTCGGCCATGGCCTATTGAAGGAAGCATTCCGGCATTTGCCTAGAGTGATTTGGCAAAATATTGAAAACCCAAATCTGGATGCCCGGACGGGGATTCGATCCGCCGTCCTCCCGAATGCGAGGCCAGAACGCTAGCCGTTACACCACCACGCTCGGTAAAAATATTATAAGTGTGTCTGTGTGGTGAAGAAAACCTTAAGACTAGTTGAAAGAACACGCCAATGCAACTGTTTACTTTATTTATTGCTGCGTCGTACGCGTTTCACCTCTCATCGAGGATCATCAGCGACGAATCTGTGTTACACTTTTTATATACAGTTTTATCCTGACAACTCACTGCAAAGACAAATTAGACCCCATTCAGACACAAACAAATACAACAATTCAGGCATTTACCAACTCACCTGTCAAAAATGTGAAGCAGTATACATAGGGCAAACACGAAGACAATTCCAAATCAGATACAAAGAACACATGAGAGCATTAAAATACAATAACCATTCCACATTTGCCGAACACCTCATAGAAAATGACCATTCACCTACAAACATAAACACAGATATGCAAATTCTCACTATCAACAACCACAGACACAACACAATCACTATACAGGAAAACTTATATATACAAAAAGCAAAAAATGAAGGCAAACAGGTACTAAACGACCAAGTAAACCTCACAAATAAAACGTTACTCAATTTAATATACACAAACTCGACAGACAAAACAAAATAAACACAAACTGTATAATAAAACCCCACACATGTATACATCACACATAAATATAAAACATTCTAACAAGACCATCACACATACACACACTTTTCAAAACTCGCGCTATCGGCCCGAGACATGACATATACAAGCAAAATGGCCACAGTAGACAACCGAAGGACGCGACAAGACATAAACAAACCAGCTGACGCTAACAGACGACTGAACGATGATAACAAACAATATTTTAAATATGATACAGGCAAAACATGCGTTGTATATGAAAACGGAGATGCGCAGCTGCATACCATAGTAACAAATGTAAATAGTAAGTAACTTTTAGCTATAAAATATCTCATGCCAAAATTATATAATAATAGGATAAAACTGTATATAAAAACTGTAACACAGATTCGTCGCTGATGATGCCTCGATGAGAGGTGAAACGCGTACGACGCAGCAATAAATAAACTAAACAGTTGCATTGGCGTGTTCTTTCAACTAGTAATTAATTAAGCAACTGTGGAAACATGGCATGCAACAACATCGCATTAAAACCTTAAGAGTTTCGATGCAGAGATCCGTCTCCTTCTCCAATTACTTCACAAAACCTACAAGTGACATTTTCTTTATCTTGAGACCCTTCGCTAAGTTTACGCCCTGTAAACATAGTTATCTAACTGGTGGGCAAAACAGTGTCTCGTGTTCACCCTAGCCGGGAATGTTATAAACATTGACAGAACTGTGTCATGGTCGACCCCGGCAGTGTAGGATTAGTGTGCTTGATTTGAGTCCTGCCTAGGGTATTGTTTATATTAAATGTTGTGTTCGTCTTGTGTCGTCATTACAAAAGAGCGAAAATAATCACATTGATATGAAATATATACATTGTAAGAGAAACAGTAGCATTGAGCTAGCTGTATGGCTAGCATGGCTATATACCATTTTTTTAAATATTAAAAACCGTGTCATGACTGAGTTCTCTCTTCTTATAATGCTAATTGCTACTAATATATTTTCCTGAACGACAAATTTACAGGGTGATTATAATTTCAAAACGCTCTAAAAATGAACCACTGATTAGACTGACGTCAAAATTGAACGGCGTATTATTGAAGAAGGGAGAAAGAACATGACTGCAAGATTGCGCTCCTCCGCACATTGCAAATCGAGTGAAGCAGTTGTTGAGGTGGCATTTCGGAAATACTAGAATTATCAGTCGTCATTTCCCTACAGCCTGGCCGGCCCGATCACCTGATCTTAATCCGTATGATTTCTGGCTGTGAGGTTATCTGAAAGATGTTGTCTTCTGTACTCCGATTGCCAACGTAGCTGAATTGAAGACACGCATTGCGCAACATATTCTGAACTTGACCCTGGTGACACTTCGGTCGGTTATGGAACATGCTGATTCCCGATTTAATCTTGTTGCACACAACAGTGGACAGCATATTGAACATGTTTTGTTCCAGTCTCGCGAAACTTAAAAACCGATTGGATGGATGCTTTTTATGCGGTTTTTGGCCTCAGGACAGTTAAAAACCGATTGGTTGGATGCTTTTTTGGTTCATGTTCTTTCCCCCTTCTTCAATAATACGCTGTTCAATTTTGACTTCATTCTAATCAGTGGTTCGATTTTAGAGCGTTTTGAAACTTAAACTTTAATTATAATCACCCTGTATATAAAGTCAATTTTATTCGGTATTAGACTCGCTTTATTCTTTGTTTTTAATTAATAACGACATTCCCATGTGATTTATTAAATTTAATAATTCATTTAATAACAAAAGCAAATTCTCTTTTCTTGTGGATAATGGATAATTTAAATAAAAGAATCTTGAATCTTATGTAGAGATAGATATGTTTCTGTTAACTTCGGGTTAATAATTCATAAAGACATTCCAGGCACATCGTGTTGAGGTTGTTAGATTGTAGAAAGGATTTTTGGAATGTAACAAAAAGGAAATCAAATATGGTTTGTTTGATGTATCCACCCCTTCATTCGATTGGAGTGGTTTTGGGAAACCATGGAAAATCATAATAAACATGGTTGTCGGATTTGGAATCAACGACCTTTAAAATGCCAGTATTTAACATGACAGTTGTTGTACCTTTAGAGCAACATCGCTTTTGATGTATTTAACTAAAGCATGATGTAAACGTTACACTAAGAAAAGTGTACGCAGTGAAACTGGAAACGATTTTTCGTAATTTTATCGTTGTGCGGAAAATGTTTAGCCAGCTGATTGGTGGCAAGAAAGGTGTGATATATTTCACGGCATTTTGGAAGCGTGCTCCTGGGGGCCATATTTTGTTACGCCAGCGCAAAGCACGGCTTAATATTTTGATTAAACTAGTGAGCAACGAAGGGGAAGTTCGTGCAGACGATAACGTCTTATAAAGCTAAATAGTGAGGGGCTTAGATTTCAGATGTGACTAACGGGAAGAACTCGTGTCAGGCATAACTTATGAAACTCGCGGTTGTGCTTAGCAATTAAGAAAATGGAAAATTTTAAGTTATTCTTCAGAGAATGTGAGAATTAAAGATTTCCCGACTGCAGTGGAGTACAAAAAAATATTAACAAAATTCTTAGGTAGAAATGTATATAGAAATTTACTCAAAATAAATTGACGGTTGACAAAAGTTATTGCTCTGCGGATTCATCTGTTCCATTCAGCTCATAAACTGGTTAACAAGAGATAAATAATCATCAAAAAATTACTAATGCATATTATCAACACAAAAGGTAACACTGCATATAAAACCGTTGATGCAGCCAGCATTCACAGAAGATAAGATTCGAGAAATAAGATGCCGTACTGATGCTTTTATGTATTCATTCTTTCCTCGCGCTATTCGGGATTGGAATGCGCAGAATTAAGATTGGTGCTTAGCACCCTCTGGCACCCACAATGTTTGTGAATTTCAGAGGATGTAGATGTAGATGGAAGTAAGATAGATTTTCATTCTCTTGCTAGCATCTTTACCTGAAAATGTAGATAAGCCCTCACGAATTTACCAGCTGAATGACGAGACCAAAATCAACTTTACTAATATCCTAATGGATAGTTGTCCCTCTTCACTTTTAAGCTGTGCTTTGTCGGTAGACAATGTCATTAAGAAAGCATTGTAATCGTGCTAAAGTTTTGATTTGTGGATTTTGACGGAAAAATTATATTGGACTGTTAGCTATAGCCATCTGGTCTTTTTCTACATGAATTTTATACTTTTGCAAATGCAGAAACACGAATGACATTTTACGAATTTATTTAAAAGTTCTCACGTAGTTTGTACTTATGACATCTGGATCTGGTTAGAATGCACTTCCACCATCTTAATATGAAAATCATTACTTTATTTTGTTTCACTTTATAACTTTTGATGAGACTTCGATAGAAACGTGACACATTAAAAAGAGACAAAGCATCGGATGAATAGAAGCACTGGGCTTTTGCGTTGCCTGATGACCTATAACTAACGTTAACCTTGGACATTAGTAATTGGAATGTCACGATATTTCAGATTTACTTGTGTTCAATGACCTTACTGCATTATTACTTATAAGATTTGATTATTGTAGGCCATTTTCTTCTACAGTTGCTTGATAAATTAGTATTTGTTGTTTAATAATACGTCATTACAACTGTTGGTTATTGTTTTTATTTTCCGGACGCGTTTCGCCTCTCGCCGAGGTATCTTCAGCGTACAGTTTTGCTGTAATATGTGATTTGTTATTGACTTTTGAATACAATGATTTTTAGATTTACCAAAATTATTCTTATATAGGCAGCATAATATTACTTATATTCATGTAACTTTGATTATTAATATTTTTATATCCGTTTTGTATTATCATGCAAGACGTTTTGTTTACGTAAGTATACTAGGATATGTTTTATATTGTAACTTACATTTTACATTTGCATTTTGAGGTGTGGTCGTTGCTCGCCTGCGACCTCAATCAGCATGTTGTTTTTTACACTATTGCACTTGGTATAGTTTGCTCTCGTGACTTGACTAGCAATCAATTTTGAGGCATAGTTTTCAATGCACGACATTGTCAAACTTTATGTGTGCGCTTTTGCTGTTCTGCTGTTTTCTTGACGGTAGTGTAGTGAGCGGCGAGTTTGAATTTCGTAATTGAATTTGTGTGTGTGTGTTTACTTTGTTTTAGTTAAATGTGCATGTGTGGTGGATGGTGGAGACGCAACGTGGTATTATATTACTGTTGTGGTGGTGTTTTGTGTGTTTGATGTTGTTTTACGTCAGTTTCGATTTTTATTAGTTTGAACAAGGTTTGGTTGGTTAGGTTAACATGGTCATTAAGTACATGTTTTCCTGAGACTATTGCTTTTTGAATTTGATAATTTTCTTGAAGAGTTAAAATATTGTTTTTTGTGTTGTTTTTTGTTAGGATTTTCTTGTCTACAATTAAATTTGTGGGGAGATGATTATTGTCTAAGAGGTGTTCAGCAAAAGTTGAATGATTGCTATACTTAAAGGCTCGCATGTGTTCCTTATATCTTGTCTGGAATTGTCTCCTTGTTTGGCCGATGTAAACTGCCTCACAATTCTGACATGTCAGAGTTATTGAATTTGTTCGTTTGTGATTGTGTTCTTATTTGTTTTTGTATTGAGTTGTCTGTTTTGAGAGCAATGTTTATCCCTTGTTTTTTGAATATATTTGTTACCCTGTGTGTGTGCTTGTTTGAATATGTCATAGTACACCATTTCTTTTTATTGTGTTGCCTGTTGTTGGATGTTTGTGTGATTTGAGGTGCCACTGTTGTTGAAGTGTTTGTGCCTTGGTTACTGACTTGGTGTAGTGTGGTGATGTTCTTTATTTTAGCTTTTTCTAACTTATTCATTATCTTTCTGTTTAGTGTATCAACCATGTGTGTTGTGTATCCATTGTTCTTGGCTATTTCTTTTATGGTACTGATTTCTTTTTGGTAAATTTGTTTTGTTAAGGGGATTGTGTTTATTCTGTTCAGCAAGTGTTTTATTGCAGCCTGTTTATGGTTGTGTGGATGGTTTGATGAGGAGTGTATTATTTGGTCTGTTGCTGTGGGTTTTCTGTATATCTCGAATGTGTGTTTTTTTTTTTTTTTTGTTGCTATAGTTAGGTCTAGAAAATTTAATTGGCCATTGTGTTCTGTTTCTAGAATGAAGGTGATGTTTTTGTGTAGTGTGTTTATATCCTGGTGTAGCTCATTTATGCGTTCTAACGGTTCGTTTATGAGGCATACAACATCATCAACGTAACGAAACCAATAGAAGACCGGAAAACCTTTTTGGGGGATTATTGTACTGAATATTTCTCCTTTAATGAAGTTGATGAAGATATTGACTAGTGTTCCTGATATAGGTGACACCATAGGGAGTCCCTCTTGCTGTAAGTAGTAATTGTTGATGAAGTTGAAGTAGTTCTGTGCAATTATCAGTTCTAGTATGCTTATTAATTCATTAATGTGTGTGTTTGGTACTGTGTTACTTGTTTGTAGATTCTTGTGTATTATTTTAATTGTTTGTGCTGTGGGGATATTTGTATACATGTTCTGAATGTCAAATGATACCAGTGTTGCAGTGTCAGGGATGTGTATGTCTTTTATGTTTTCAATGAGTATTGCATTGGTATTAGGAGTTCCTTAACGCAATTATTCCTTACTGCAATGACGCCGACGTACCAAGAAACGAACACCTAATTAAAACTACACCCACGCGAGGCCAGATTCGTACCGGGAAACTACTAATTGAGACAAACTTGGCATCCAATACGATACTGAAACCGGTGTCTCGTCACTAATTTGGTAACGAGCCTGCTGGGTGAAGCTAATATCATGTCTCCCATTCGGGAGAATGTCGTTTCAATCCCCGGTCTTGGTGCACAGATCTCTGTTTTCCATGGTTTCCCGAAATCACTCCACGCGAGAATCGGGTTGGTTAAAAAAGCCATGGCGGAATTAATTCCCGTTCCTTGCTACTACCCCCTCTCCCGGCTTTAATGACCGAGAAGTCGACGAACCCCAAAACCATTAAAAAATAACCTACCGGCTCTTATTTTTCTTTTATGTGTCTGTGTTCAGACAGGTAACAGTGGACATCATCCATTTCTTCCTGTCGTTAATATCTTTCTTTATTTCTTTATGGTTTCTACCTCTACGGTGTCCGTAAACATTCCAAAGCTTCTTCTTCCTCTTCGTCTTTTTCCCTTTATCGTTTTCTCCATAACCCTCCGCTTTCGAATGTTTGCACATAAAATGTGACCTGGCAGTATTTTCGTGGTTATTTATTTAATTATTTAACGTTTGACGGTACATGACAGTTATAAATTGTATTTCTCTTTTATTTCATATTATATTTTTAAGAAAACTACATATCAGAACATAAGAAACACTTGAAACTAAAAAAGCAGTGTTAACAAATTGTTTGGGAAATTTTCTTCACAAGAATCCTCCAAAACAAAAATGTGAAAATTGTAACTGGACAATTGTATGACAAATAAATGTTGAATTTACTCGCCACTTGGGCTCATTGCCCAAATTTCTTGTTTAAATTTAATTTTTATGTATGTATTATGACTGATATTGTGAATCGCAGGTTGGTTACGCACCAGGTTATTCAATTTTTCTTATTCCATAGTTAAAAATGATTATAAGTAAAGAAACATTATAAATAACACAAGAAATGTTACGGCAAAAAACCGGCACGAGTGAGCTGCGTGGCACAGTTTCTGTGTCGTGATCACAACGTGGCGCAGGCCACGTGCGGCGCAGTACTGCGCTGCCCTGCTCTGCGTCTCAATACGCTCTGTTCCGCCCCAAAACATAGAGAGACAGAAACTGTGCTGCGCCGCCTGCGTCAACTGCTCGTCAATGTGCGCCCGGCCTTAACTTTGTCTCACTTTTTACAGAACAAAAAAGCATGCTTGTTTTGTAAAACTTGTTATGTGTGACGAGATGCGGGTCCAAGGTCGAGCAACGCAGTGCAAGATCAAGAGCAAGGAGATGTCCTCGGCCTTTCCGGTTCCCACATCCGGTCCGCCGCCATCACCAATTACGTCGCGCATTGGTGATCAAGGTGAAGGTTGCCGCCCGTATAGTTGCAGGCTGATGAATCTATCTGCACACCGATTTTGATGACGTCGGGTCACCATGCAGCGGAGAATGACACCCAATTGTTATGTGTCTGGTACAGCAACGAAATCCGATTACAATGAATGCTGTATACGAGATACTGTGCGCTGAGGCATATTAGCCTGTCGTAGGAGTCGCACAAAACTATGACGTAGTAATAGCTTGGACAATTTCACTAAACCGTATTCTAGGTTATTGTTTACGTATGGTTGAATTGTTTTCGCGTTTTAAGTGCAGTATCTTCTTCGTGTTGTAATGCTCTAAAGAATGTGATGGGTATTTTTGTTGTTTGTTATTATTTATTTTCAGTTACATACAGGGTGTCCAGAAAAGGACTCCCTGATTTCAAAATTAAATATCTCGAAAACAAAGATCGATAGAGGAATGCAGTAAACGGTATGTTTATTGTGACAGCTGTAAGAAGTGTATTTTTTTTTTTTTTTTTTTTCCTTGGCTGTTAGCCTTGGGCTAATTACGCCATAAACATAGGGTTGTTATTGTTAGGGTTTATGTTTATTTGACTTATATACAAATTTTGGTATTATCTATATATTTGCATATGGTATTGACAACTTTGGTGCAGGGAGTTGCTAAGTTGATCATTAGAGATATTATATCAGTAATTTTTAGCTGTTTTTCAATCAGCTCCTTTCTCATGTCTCTGTATGTTTTGCATCTAAGTAAGACGTGATATATATCTTCCAGTTCACCACATCTATCACAGTTTGGCGACTCTACAATGTTCATGATATGCTTCTTATCCCTTAAAAGGGAGTGTCCTGTACGTAACCTGTTGAATAATGTAATCTTCCTTCTGTTCAGTTCTTTGGTCTCGTACCATGGCGGTCTTTCGATTCTATTGCAAATGGCCCGATGCCACAATCCCTTGGAATCCTTGTTGATTTGCCATTTCATTTCCCATTCTTTCAGTGTTATGGTCCGCGCAGTGTGTCTAAGGTCAGAGAACGGTATTGCGACGTCCTCCTTTTGTGCTGCAACTAATTGTTCTTTGGCTGCCTTATCGGCTCTTTCATTTCCCTGTATACCCACGTGGCTTGGTACCCATTGTAATTGTAGGTCTATCCCTTTAGCTATTGTCTTCGTTATTTCTCTAGCCACTTGATAGGCTATGTAGTTTTTTCCCTTGCCTTTAGGGATTGCTAAGATTGCCTGCAAGGCGCTTCTCGAGTCTGAACATATTACTGCTTTCTTTTCCTCTGTACTTTGAACATATTGTATTCCTTTGAGAATGGCGAAAAGTTCTGCAGAAAAGGTCGAGAATTGGTTCGGCAGTCGAAACGCTTCTACGACGTCGCTTCTAGGTTCCACATATGCAGCTGCACATGCCTCTTCCCCCGCCTTGGATCCGTCCGTGAAGATTTGACACCAGTCTTTCCACTTTGTATTGATTGTTTCAATCGTCCTTTGTTTCGCTTCTTCCTGATTCCAGTATTTTCTTTCGAGCTGCTCTGATGTGATGTACAGGTACACATGTGAAGCTAAATCCAATTTTTGCCAAGGTTGCTTTTCCGAGTAAAGGTCGTTGTTTTCTGCCGTATGGATATTCCACTTACTAGTTAGCTGTCTGTATGTTACTAGTCTTGGCATTCTGTGAGGGTCTGGAGGTTTGCTTCGAATCTCATGGGCTAATATCTGTACTTTCCTCAACAGTGGGTGTTCTTTTTTGGAGCTTACCCTTAACCAGAAGTTCAACCCTATTTTCTTTCTGCGTATATGTAGCGGCGGGGTTATTGTCTCTGCTTCCATTGCCGCTATTGGAGTGGTCTTAATGAAGCCTCCTATTATCCTCAGTACCGCTGCCTGCAGTGAATCAAGTTTCGCCTGTAGGGTTTTGCAAGCATTATCGTACAGAAAGCTTCCATAGTCCAGTCTGCTTCTAACTACGCTGTAGTACACATTGCGCAATGGGCGAGGATACGCTCCCCAGTTCATTGAAGCAACTACTTTCATTGTATTGATCCGCGTTAGAGATGACGCTCTCAGATCCATTATGTGTTTTCTCCAAGTAAGCTTTGAGTCTAGCCATATTCCAAGAAATTTGATTTCCTTCACCAACTCCATCCCAATACCGTTTAGAGTTATTTTAAGCTCGTTTTCTTGATAATGTCTATGGGTAAATATACATATTTTACTTTTTTGTATTGTCATGTCTAATCCTTTCTCTCTCAGCTTTTCAAGGATTGCTGTAACTGCGGCTTGTAGTATTACTCTTGCCTTTTCTTTGTCGGGATGGGAGACATATATCACAAAATCGTCCGCATACTGAAGGAAGGTCACCATTCCTGGTAGCTCGGTGAACAGCTTAGCCGAGTATATGTTGAAGAGGGTCGGACTCATTGGGTCACCCTGTGGAATTCCCTGGTAGACGTGTCGTTCAAATCTCTTTCCTTCTGCTGTGTGTATTATATTCACTCTGTGACCCAGGTAATTGCAACACCAAGATATGAGTTTATTATGTAGCTTCATCTCTTCCAGGGCTTCCTGTAGTTCGACTACTGGCAACAATGAGCGATATTCATCATAGTGCGTGTTATACGCTTAAGACAGCCAGTCTACGATTACGTAAATTTTGTCGCGATCCCCCTACGATCAATTGGCGAACACCTAGGTTTTCCTGTACCAACCTTTGAGAAACACTGGCCTAGATAAACAAGTATTACGTGGCTCTGTGCGGACTATTACTATTACTATTACTATTACTCCGCGATTCACTAAAAGTGTTTGGCGGAGGGTGCATTGCATCTATCAGGAAAGGTAATGGTTTGGAAGGGATATACGGGATATGGCAGGTGGCGCCCATGGGCTATTGTGAGGAATAAGCCCCGGATTTTTAGGTTCTAAAAAACCAAATTTAGGTTTATTCAACTCACGTTTTAGGCTTTTATAGGTTTTTAAAATTCTGATTTAGGAACTTAAACGTTTTTAAGGGAAATAAAATTTAAAACACGCAATATATACTGCCATAGTGTTAAAAATATTGTTGATTTTACAGTACAATGTCAAATACTCCTTAAAAACTTCTAACATGTCATTGATCGATCACATTAAAACAAGCAGAATAAACCACTATTATGTTCAAAATACTTCGTCTTTATTGTTTATGGTAAACAACTCATTTAAAACTTCTAATATGACACTGAACAATGAAATATTTTGACAGATTTTTAGGAGTAAATCCTCCTCTCTTTTCCGTTCAAATTCTCTTGAATGTGGAAAAACTACGCTTTACGTCACATGTGGTCAGAGGTGTGAACTTTGTATTAGCCATTTCCTTAGGATTCCAAGGCAATATGCTTGTTTCTTTAGACCACAGAAGACGCGGCCTATGTATTCCATCCTCTTGAAATCTGGACTGCGTGCTAAAACAGACTCCTGCTTCTTAGCTATAGACACCCCAACTGGTCCAGTAGCCACTTTGGCCCTCACTTCTTGGATGATTTGAAGTGCTTCCGTCAACGGCAGAGTACCTCCTTCCAAATTTTTGATTGAAAATTCTGGGTTGTAAAAATTTGCCTTCATATATTTCAACTCCTGTACAGCTGGTACTGAGTGCAACACTTTCATTGCATTTATTATAGCAATAGCTTCGCTTTCATCTAATGATTCGATGACCTCCATGATGCTCTCATAGTTTTCTGCATAATATACTGCGGCTGAGAGCCAGGTCCCCCATCGTGTCACTACTGGCTCGGGAAGGAGGGGTACTGATGGAAGCTTTTCTCTTAAAGTAACCACTCGACTTGGCGCTTTCAGGAATATTTTCTTCACTGAAGGAATTATCTCGTAAACTACAGGGTGCTGTTCGCGAATTTTTTCTGCTACCTGGTGCAGCCTATGAGCTAGACAGGTGACATGGACCATTCGAAGATGGAATGCCTTCAAACACTCCCCTGCTTTTATCATATAAGCTGCACTGTCTGTCACCAACAACGACAACTTATCCTGGTGTTCTGGACCTGGCCACAACAGTTTTGATGCATCCCTTACAGCAATTACCACAGTAGACTGGTTAGTCATTGGAAGTTCTCTGCACATAATGACTTGGGGTATACTAGCTTCCTCACATGCGAGCTTGCCCACAACAACGCTATATATCTGCCGCAGGCATCTGTCGTCTCATCTACACTTAACCAGATGAAGTGGTCAGCAATGTCCACTAGTTCTTCAATATTTTTCTCTTGCAGCTGAGGCAAGTACTGTAATTCTTTCTTAAAGTGAATTCATCTGATATTTTTCTGTTGCAAAATTCTTCCAAAATGGTTTTGAGTACTGCATTATGGACTGTTGAAACTGGTATATTAGTGGCAGTGAGAGCTTCACACAGACGCAGGTGAAACGAATCTTCTGCACCCAGCTTTGAACTTGTAATAAAACTCTGCTTCTGTTCGGAAGCGTTTCTCCTGGTAGCATTTACCAAATAAGTTGCTGAATTCTGATACTGTAGTACGTGGGATCATTTTTCTGCAGTTACTTATATAGAAAGCAAAAATAAAAATAGTCCACCTGAATATAACACCCCGGATAATACCCAGTTAATATTATGAAATTTCATTCAGCAGTCTAGACTCTGTCACTTTACGTTAATTTAGAAATGAAAACAAATAAAATATATTTAAAAAAAATTATAAAAGATATATGAATATAAAACAAATTAAACTTACTGGTTTCACACATGCTTGACAATGTATAATTTTCTCTCATCTGTAGAAAAGTTCCTAACCACTCTCGCAGGTGACTACTTCTTGAGGATTTCTGTTTAGGCATGATTGCTTTCAATTAGGGGACTAAACTTATGTAGGCCTACACAATATTTTAATTTCCGTGTTACCACTGAACGATGACGGGGTATACAACTGTTAATTTTTCAGAAATGGTTTGCGTTCCTGAGATTGTTAATGTTTAACGTGCTATGTTTAAAACTTGCTTTGTCGATTTGTTTCTACTGAATGTAAACCTTTGTAATAATGTGAAGTTGCCACACCGCTTATTACAGCTTTTCTCAATGTTACTGTCAACAGTTAGGTTAAAACACATCATTTAATATTGTGGTGAATAGTTATTCCAATTTTAAAATAAATTCTTCCGTTTTACACGTAAACATAGTTCGTTTACCCTCAAAGTTCGGCTTTACCCCTCGGACTATGTTAGGGTAATTCCCATACTGCTCACATTTGCAGTGTCTTGGATCTTAGGATTCACGTAATAATAGATACAACTGGTGATGGTGACTGGCCGGATCGCCATGTAACATTAATTTTTGAGAAGGAAGGGGGAAAAGGAAGCCCGTAACCTGTCAATCAGGCACTGTTCCGGCATTTGCCTGGAGGGGAAAAGCAAAACGACGGAATACCATGTCAGAAGAGCCACCGAGCGGGGCGGTGTAACGGTTAGCGTTCTCGCCTCGCATTCGGGAGGACGGCGGTTCGAATCCCCGTCCGGGCATCCAGATTTGGGTTTTCCATGGTTTCCCCAAATCACTCCAGGCAAATGCCGAGATGCTTCCTTCAAAAAGGCCATGGCCGAATTCCTTCCCATTCCTTGCCCCCATCCTTGCCCCCCATCCTTTTCCGTCTCTAAAGACCTCGATGTTAAAAAGAAACGTAAAGCAGTTACAAAAAATAAAATAAATAAAAAAAAAAAAAAAAAAAAAAAAAAATCAGAACAGCCGACGGTTGGGTTCGAGCCCATGGCGTGTTCCACGACCCGTACCCCTGAGCTAATCCGGTTGGACACTTGTTTAAGTAACAAAACTACAGTCGAACTGGATCAGTACATCGAATTAGGTCATTTTAGGTTCTAAAAACGGAATTAGGTCATTTTAGGTCATAACATAAAAATTAGGTTATTTTAGGTCCTATTAAATTTATGAATATTATTAGTTTATACAGTAGACGTAAGAGGAAGTTAAAATTTCGAGGATATTAGGTTGGGAACAAAATAGGTTCGAACCTAAGAATCCGGGGCTTAGTGAGGAACCATCCCAGCATTCGCCTGGAGCGATCTAGGGAAACCATGGAAAACCCAGATCAGGATGGCCGGAGTGCCCTGTACTAAAGGCGCTAGCACGCTTGTTTCGCGTTGCAAAAGTTGCCTTTTGAGTCCAGCTTGAGGGACGGGTAAACTTAATTAGCTGTTCTGCTCGTTACTAGCCCAACTTACAGCTATATAGCAAAAATATGACTGAACATCTGGCAACAATGTTTAGATCAGCTAGATCAGTGGAAACCCGCCGAATTTTCTCAAGGCTAAAAGTTGTTCCTGTTAAAAGATTTTTTAAATTTGTTATTTATTATTTTTTACGCATAAAATCTTGCATTTGTGAAGTGAGGCCACATGAAATTTTTGTTTATTATCCAATAGACTCTACAATGGAGCACATCGCCCTGCCAATCAACTGGTCAGAAGTCTCGGCCAATATGAAAAATCCGCTGACAAACACAAATAGGGCAATGGCACTGACAGTGCTATAAAAAGAATTAATAACACGCCAACAAGACGACCAACCCCAAGTTAAATGATGTCAAGGATGAGGATAGAAACATCCAACACCCAAAACGACCAGCTTTAAAACTGAGACTGGCGAAAGATAATGGGTGAAGAACACACAGATGGAAATACACGGCGTTCGCCGGGAAACGCTACCCTCCCAGTCTGTTGCCGTCGGCAACTTGCTGGGACAATGGCGCCAGCAACTCCCGCCACACGGCGCCGTGAATCACCGCACTGTAGCTAGTTTGTGACTTATTAATCAGTGTTGTGAATAAACGTTTCTTTGCGGTTTGGCTGGTTTGGGGCTTCATACTCTTACTAATCTGTACTGTGTTTGAGTGTGAGTAAAATTATGGTACGTTACAGTTTGCAACAAAGAATATTTCTCTACGATACATATGTGAAGAAGAAGTCGTTTAAAAAGTGTCTCAGTAAATTTCGTCGCGAATATCCTGGCGCTTTACTGCCAGATAAATCAACAATTCTGCGTCTGGTTAAAAAAGTAAGAGAAACTGGTTCATTTTTTAACAAAAAGAGACTGTCGGTCAACCGTATTCTCACAGAGGAGAAAATTGACGATATCGCTTTTCGACTAGAACAGTCACCCAAAAAATCATTAAGTCAGTTAGGGCAGCAGGCAGGCGTATCTAAGACGTCAGCTTGGAAAGCAACAAAGCTAGTTCACTTAAAGCCGTACAAAACAATTGTGGTGCATAAAATTACAGAAATAGACCAGGGGCCTAGGATTAGATTTTGCAACTGGTACCTGCAGGGTGTCCACGATGGCACTGTTGATCCGCAACTGACGTCACATTTAAATGCTTAGCACATACAAGTTTATGAAGCGTAATTATTATGAAATAGTCCGCGGCCGACGGTCGAACAATGCCGGAAGCTGACCGCTCGCTCGCCGGGAGCAGTTTCTTCCTTGTAGCGCTAACAGTGGGTAGCGTTTCCCGGCGAACGCCCTGTAGTATCGGAATGGAGAGATAAAGGAAGCTTTTCCATAGTAACGGCATCGACTGGGCTAAGGGAAACAATACACTGGTAATTTTATTTTAGGAAAAATGCGTTTGCATGACGTCACAGAGCTGCAGAGGCGGTAATGATTACGAACTAGTGTGTGGTAGGTGTCCTCGTTTCAGTTCTAGTTTTGGAGATGCGAGGTTCTTATTTGGCGACTGTGTGTGTTGCGCCAGCTATATTCTTTTATAGTTACATAATGCCTCGAGTCATCCTTGAAATCTTTGACGTGTGGTCTAAACCGGACTAACGCCACAACCCATCAGATGACACCAGTCGAGGCCAACCAGTTCCCAGGAATAACATCATGACTCTGTTATACTGGCAACAACACTGTAGAAGAGACAAATATTAGGAAGACGATAATTCAACAATTCTAGTCGTAGAAATATCTATTCTTACCTGCTAAACTTGATTTTTTCTTTTACTTAGATCTTTACGCCTCATCCACTTTGAGGTAACTATCGGGGAGATGGGATTTGGGACAAAAAATGGAATGAATTCGTCCATTGACTTTTGAAGGAACCATCCTGTCATTTGCCTGGAGTGATTTCGGGAAACCATGGAAAACCGAAATATGTATGACACTGGTTTGAACCCATATCCTCTCGTACGCCAGGCCTGAGCGTTACCTATCAATCAAAGACTCAATGCTGAAACTAGAACTCTGCATCCATTCTTCAGCGAGCATTACACTCAGATTTTGCTGATTCACTAGAAAAAAACAGTTTTTTAGTACAAAAAGTCGCAATATCGATTTTTTTTTTTTTTAAATTTCCTGTTAATGGTTCCTGTTTGGAGGGTAAAGAATGGACATGGTTTTACTATAGTATTGTTATTAAGGAAGTGTGTGATCTTCAACGTTTGCGCACCAAATGTTCAAACTTTGAACTAACTGCTCCAGTACTTATTAGAGAGTTAATTTTCGAAACAGTTTTCAAGATTATGCCAACCGTAGCTTGATTACGGGAAATGGCATAAAGATAATAATATAAAATTGCCAGCTTACTCTTTCTAGGATTTTAATCAAGCATGTCTGTGTCAAATCAAACTTAGAGTAAGATTGGATTAATGCAATGAGCCAAACAGATGCGCTAGGTCAAACGATCGTCAGACCGTTGATAAATAGATTATTTCCCCAGACCTGGTCATGGAAACACCAATTTCTTCAGTAGTAGTGTAGAGCAAGGGCCAAACTCGTGTCTTAAAACAGTGAAATTGTGGTGATTTATTCCTCGGAGCGTGATTAATTCCTGGCAGATGTACGGGCCTATTCGACGCAGTCACCACGCTTTAGAACCCTTTGTTATACTTTCCTGCTGGAATGAGCTAAACAAAAAAATATTAAGAAATTCAATTCTAACTGAATGTAATTAAAACTTCACAAATATTTGTTTTGTGTCGGTAAATCCTACATCTGTGTATGTTTCGTTGCAGGGTGTAACTAACCTCAGTAAACCAAGTGCAAAAATACTTTTCAGTTACTATTTCAAAGAGAGGAAGTTGCAATTTGATTGAGCAGTCCTTTTAGTTTAATGGATCAGGATATCACTCATATGCATAGATGCAAGAGTGATAATTATATACTGTTTTTGAAATGCTGTCTTCTAAGTTGTTAGCTAGCATACGTGGTTATTGAATGCTAAAATTTGGACGCGCATTTGAACCTCAGTCTTTCTATACAGGTCTCTTTTTTCTGTGGTTTCCAGAAATTAACCCAGGCGAATCTTATCTCGGCTGAAATCATTGCGTTTTCGATGCGGAGTATATCAGTAAGAAGAATATGTATATGTGACTCTTTCATTGAGTTCCAACTAAAAAAATTTCATCAAACTATTGGAATTTTGTAATTACTATGATATAAAGCAAATACAGAAAGCTGAAAAGTTTTCATAGAATTGGTGTAGAGAATTTGTTGATATACGTCATAGCTGTCGCTTGACAAGATATGCTTATTAGAGGCGCAAAAATGTCCACACGCTGCGAACGACAGGATAATTTTATTAAAACTCGTTGAATATGCATGACGTGACTGGTGCAGAAGGATGAGGATTTGGCATACAAACCACGTCATATAAGTGCAAATCAGTCCGTCACAGCTAACAAATGATCATCGGTCGATAGACAGCCAAAGCTTTGGGGACAACTGCTGCATTATTGACGTTGGGTTTCTGCGTTTTTCGTTCTGCTGATTGTACATATGTTTCAAAAGTAGGGTGATTGATGTAATGAGAATATTCCTTAAATATTGATACCCTCGGGATCAGTTGATTCCTGACGAATTTAACTGTGGTATTAATCTGTATGAACTTATATTTGAGAAATAATATTTAATTCTTATATCATTCTTAAGGAAAGGCTGGGCGACGCTATCATACTTGAAACCCAAATATTTAGAACCATACATTCCCATCGTCATTTATTGTGTTCGGCGATTCTATACTACTTCGGATGTCCATCATCGGCGAGTATGGTGGTGACCTTGGGAGAGATCATATTTTTTTTAAAATGGCATTTGGTTTTTCTTAGCCATTCAGCCAGCATCACCTGTATTCCATTATTCCTCAATTGTGTTAGGCTCTTTCAGTGTTTTTAATAATATCAAGTGAAAGTACAACACAGAATGAACACAAAACTTAATTCCACCCATGCCCTGGGCCGGACTCCTGACGTCATGGTGTGCCATCGGGTATGATTTATGGTCACGACTGTTTGTGATTGAGGATACTCTGACGGTACAACGGTATTTCACGGACATCCTGATTCCTCATGCGTTATGTCTCTTGTGACAGTTTCGTGGTGCCATTTTTCAGCAGGACAATGTTCATCCTGACACGGTACGTGTCTCTATGAACTGTCTGCTTGATGTTGAGGTACTCCCGTGTCAAGCAAGATCCCCAGATCTGTACCCTATAGAACATGTGTGTGATCAGCTCAGACGTCATCTCGTCCCAGTACCAGTATCCAGGATATCAAGGATCTGTTACAACAATTATGGGCCAGCTTGACTCAGAAGAGGCTTTATGATGCCCTTCTCAACCGAATCAGTGTACGCATCCATGCTGTAGAGGGTGCAACGTCATTCTGATAAGTGGGGTCTTACTGCCAAGTCTTTTGTAAATCACTGAAATATTATCTCATACCCTCTGATTCAGTGAAGTTTCATCTATTTTCCTCGTCCCCTTTTGAGTGCTTCACTTTTTTTTTATTTTTTTTTATTACACTCCACGGATGTTCATGCCAATCTCATTCAATAACAAAAATACGTAACTGATAAATATCCAAAACTAACTAATCCACTTGATAATTAACTGCAATCTGGAGCTTTTAATTAATTACTAAAAACTCTTGAAACCTGCTTAAGCTGTTAAAAGCAACTCTAGGGCAAATAATAGGTCAACTACATTGCTTCAATTACCGAATTCTCTGTAATTTTTTTTTTTTTTTACTTACGGCTTTACGTCTAGTCGACGTCCATGTCATTAGATGCGGGATGGGACTGGGGACAAGAAACTGGAAGGAATTTGGCCGTGGCCTTTCTGAAGGAAGCATCCCGACATTCGCCTGGAGTGATTTGGGGAAACCTTGGAAAACCCAAATCTGGATGCCCGGACAGGGATTAGAATCGGCGTCATCCCGAATGCGAGGCCAGAGCGTTAAGCGCTCACCAACCACGCTCAGTCTGTAAAATGAAGAATCCCTCATAAATCTTTTGTTGTTTGAAATAAGATATTTTACAAATAAAATCATACTCTTACTGTTAAATAAATTTTGTCAAACTTGGTTCGTGTCTGTTGTTGTTTTTTTTGTTTGTTTGTTAGAAAAGCCAACAAAAAAAGATTGTTGTAATGCCCGGAAACTGAATCTGGTCTGTATGTAGCTCAGTGCATAAGTTGCTAGCCGTCGGACTTCTAACTTCAATATTTGAAACCCATAGAACACAGAAATTTTTGTGGTCTTACTTCTTCATTCGAGGTACGTGAGTACTTTCCATGTTTCCTATTTTACGTTAAACTCTAAGGTCCGTAGGAAAGGATCTAGCGTCTTACATCTGACAAATTGGCCTAGTACCCCTCCTTCGAGAGGCTCCATCCAACCTGACGATTGTGCAGTAAATTACATTATTTTTCACACCTCTCATTCCAAAACTCCGCGATTGTTTACCCTGGTTCTTTTTCAATGGAATTGAAAAAAAAAATGGGTTCTCAATTTTCGCAATGTGTATTTTTTTTGTTTTTTGTTTTTTTTGTTTTGTTTTTGTTTAGGTGAAAGAGGAATCCTTCGAATTGCTTCCATTTAAATTTCATCTACATTTGGTCTCGTAATTTTTTTCAATATAAATTCAACAAAATCAATCTTTTTTTTAATAATTTCAGATTCGCCGGGAAAACCTACGATTGCATATAAATTTTTACTCATATAATCAAATTTCTGGGAATTTTTATTTTAGTTAAAAGAAGATAATCTCAGAACGGTAGCTCTGAAAATTAATTTAAATTAATAGATAACGCGTTTGTAAATTCAACATAAGAAATTAAATTTCTTTGTGCATGTGGAGGGATTACTCCGAAAATAGGATTGTTTTACAAAACTTTTGATCCGAAAATCAAGAAATTACTACATAAGTGGTACAAGAAATTACTAAACTGAAAAACATAATTAACTTATTAACAAAAAAAGCTACTGAAGAATCTTTTTACACCACCACTGCAAAGTAAAAAATAAACACTTCTACCAATAGATTGTATTACGAAGATCATTCGTACTAATACCTTTTACTTTTTTACTATGATTTCTTAATGCATAGTCACTTTTCGATGTCGGGCTCATTGCTGTTAAGTGTTAAGATCGTAAAAGTCTGCCGAGATCATTTAGAAACCTCTTAACCGTTTGCCGAGCTCACGCTTTATGTGTTCTTACCTTGTAATAGTATTCTAGTGTGCTACGCTTATTTACTGTAAGTATAAACCTCGTAACAGTCCGCTAGGCTACTGGCACACTCTCTGGAAGTAATAATTCCGCATTAACTAATATTAGTCTCACGTTAGGCTTCTGTGTTAAGAGTTATTTCAATCTACATTTGAAAATGTTCTTGAGATTGTACTAAGATTTAACACACAAGTTCAACTATATAACTAAAGTTGTAGGAATTTCATCCTGTTATTAGTGGCGAAGTTGCTTCGAGTTAATCAAGATAATTTAAGGAAATAAAGAGAAATCCTTTGGTGAAAGTAGATTTTCCCTACGATCAGCATATCAACTATAGAACGTGAGGAAGCCATATTAACGACTAATATTATGCAGTGTTCACACCCAGCATCAAATGAACACTATTGTAGAGACTACTGCTGATTCATATACTATTATATAGTCTCAGGAAGTCATACACCATAAGAGTGATTGCGAATAAATTTATAACTTTTATCTTTTTTTTGGAGTTTTCTACTGTAAAGGAAATTAGAGAGTATAAGTATTATACTCGTGATATATGTATATCTTGATTTATAAACGGGTTTCAGCACGATGTCTTTAGTCTCATTAATTAAAAAAATTCTTGGAGCATGTTTTGCAGCTTAAATATCTGTACATGTTAAGAATTTACATTGTAGCAGATGTAAAAACCGAGGAGTGAATAAAAATATGCAAATACGTTAAGTGATAAAGGGAAAGCTTTGCATTGTACATATGAAGTACGCTAGAATGTCCCTCTAACCGGTAGGATTACTGAGTGGCAGAGAGTAAAGCAAATAGAAACTCTGTCGTTTTGAACTGGAACAGTTCTATGTCATCACGAATTATACAATGAAACACGCTCTAACGTAACCGTAACATGTTTTTTTCTGATTGTTCCTTATTTAGTTAAATAATTTGATTTAAATAGACAGAATAATTTTGTTGTTTGGGATCTGTGGAACATTATATTATACAAGGTCAATACCAAAAGTAGTAGGACTGATTTAATAAAAAAATTTTTATTGAAGATATGTTTACAATTCCTTACTTCTCTTCGAAATAGCACCCTTGGGCAGCTACACACATAGAATTACACTGCTGCCATTGGCCGTACGCCTTCTGGAAGTCGGATTCGGGGACGCTGTTGAGAGCCATCATTGATGCTGCTTGAACGTCCTGAATCGAGTCAAAC
This sequence comes from Vandiemenella viatica, assembly GCA_031002005.1. NCBI lineage: Eukaryota > Metazoa > Arthropoda > Insecta > Orthoptera > Morabidae > Vandiemenella > Vandiemenella viatica. The sequence goes on from CM061914.1 coordinate 99,944,518, forward strand.
CACTGTCCCTTCAGCTGCCTTTTCATCCATGTGAGTAAAAACGTGTCAGATGAAGCCAGATCAGGACTGTAGGCTGGGTGCAGCAACGCGGGAATGTCGAATCGGGGCAACAATTGCCCCATGACGAGCGCGCCATGGCACGGCGCATTGTCGTGATGCAGAGTCCAGTTGGCGGGGATGACTGGTCGGACGCGATTCACTCTGTCTCACAGGCGGGCTGGCACTTGCACTTAAAAGTTCGAATTGACAGTTTCCCCATAGGGAACGAACTCCTTATGAATTACCCCACAACGGCCAAAAACCACGGTCAGAATTGTCTTGATCTTTGATTTGCTCATGCGAGCCTTCGTTGGACGGGAGGACGTGGAAGGCATCTGTTGGCCCGATTCGGCGTTGCCACGTTGCTGCACCCCTCCTACAGTCCCAATCTGGCTCCAACTGACTTTTTTTTTTTTATTCACACGGGTGAAAAGGCAGCTGAAGGACAGCGGTTTGACTCGATTCAGGACGTTCAAGCAGCATCAATGAGGGCTCTCAACAACGTCCCAGAATCTGACTTCCAGAAGGCGTATGGCCAATGGCAGCAGTGTAATTCTATGTGTGTCGCTGCCCAAGGGTGCTGTTTCGAAGAGAAGTAAGGGATTGTAAACATATATTCAATATTTTTTTTATTTTTTTAATTAATCATGTCACATCCGACTATCTTTAAGATATCTGTAGTAATATTATCTGCACCAGCCCCCTTATGTTTTTTCAGCTTTCTTATTTCCTTCATGATTTCTTCAGGATGAATTTCAATTTTTTTTAGTATCTTCATTTCTAATCGTATTGTTAAGCTCGTTCTCCGAATTAGACCTTCCCGTTTCTGATTTATTGTCCCTAATGCTCTCACTAAACCAGTTACTTAAAATCTCTGCCTTTTTCAAATCCTCAGTAACTACTTCTCCATCCTTATCTATGAGCATCTCTGCACCCACCCTTCCCCTCAGTTTCCTGATATAGTCATATAAATTTCTAGATGCATCAGTCAGTGGTCCTCCTGCACTGACAATATTCTTCATAAACCCATCTTTAGCCACTTTCTTTGCTGTTATTAAGTCCTTGTTTAGTTGTTTTAAATATTCCCTACTACCCTGATGTCTCTTAACTCTGTTACGTTCTCTTCGTACCAATCTCTTTAACCTTCTCGCTTCCCTATTATAGTACACAGGTTCTCTACTTCTCTTTATATTCTGCTTTGGAATGAATTTTTCTTCCCCCTTTCTTATTATCTCCTTGAACTCTTCCCACCTTGACTCTACTGTACTTGTGCCTTCCTTCCATTTGCTGAAACGTTCTCTGAAATATCTCTTCAAATTTGAAATCTGTGCCTTTTTATAATTGTTCATAGTGTCCGTAACGGCCAGAGAACTTAATACAGATTTCAGATTATTAAATAGTTAAGCAACACGAAAGAAATGAACTGCCGAATACTCGACTAAGTAACATATTTGGTCTAATGTCCACTTTAAATGGCCTAATAACTCATTTACAGCGAACATGAACAAATACCATTAACGAAGAGGTCAGTAAATACGTAAAAAGCAAATAAACCGTAATGTATAAACTTTGGTCAAGCAACAACATTGGCGAAAGTTTTAACTGAATTGAAATTTAGCTTAGGCCGGAATGACAACTGTAATTCGTGGTTACAGCAGAGACCATGAGTAATTTAATTTTTAATTTTTTTTTGTTACCTTCATTAGCGTCATGTTACTGAAAAGTACTAGTAGTTTCCTTTTTTTCAGACGTAAAGTTTTTCAATATTTTTTTAAAGAATGGTATGCTGCAAATCAAACTTAATGAATGTATTCTTGCAATTAATTACATTGCAGTTGTTTAGCTATTAATCTGTGCACTTAACCTCCAATTCTGAAAAATATCTTCGGTCGCTGTCAATTTCCGAGCGAAGGCCGGTTCTTGACGTCACCGTTCTCCAGCCAATAGCTGTAAAGGTGAGTGAGTGCATGAGCTTAGAAAATTAGATAGTAGATAATTTTGAACGCTTTTAAGAATAGTGTGATTGCTCTCAAGCGTAATTTAATAATAGTTGATTATTTGCGTGACTCTTCAGTCATTGATTTTTTTTTCCTGGAACAGTTCGTAATCACAACGCAAGTTAACTGGCGACATCTTTATTGTCTTCTAGATGTTTCGCTGTAGATATTGCAACGTTCGGCTGGAGTGGAGTTGCAGAGAGTTGTCTAGGAAATAGAGTAGGCGGCTACTTTTATTGTTATTGCGAGTAAATATTAATTAAAAGCTGATAGGAGAAATTAAACTCTATGAAACAACATTAACACTGAAGAAGTTAAGAAATTAAATCAAGTACTTTAATTGAGTTATAAACCATGTAGCGACCTAAAAATTCGCGTCTTCGAAAAGTATTTCCGTTAATATTTTCTTTATTTAGAAGTTACTGAATGGAATGAACGATATACTGAAGAAACACGTTGTACTAGATATAAAGCAAAGCAAGACAAACGTGATGAAATGTATCATAAATTGCAGCAATAATAGTAAATTAATTGTAAAAATACAACCGAGTGTAATAGGAGAATGAATTCTGTTGCGAAGTACAATTATAACTGATGACAGAAGCAGGATTGTCGGTAAAAACAGAAAAGCTCTAGTAAAAAGAACGTCTTTGATTTAGTTTCAAATATTGATCTAGGGCTCAGTAAGACCATTATAATACGTAATGGTAGCAAAGCATGGACTTTAGGAATACCAGAAAGAATTAAATTTGAAATGTGGTGTTGTGGAAGGATGTTGAAAATGAAGTGGACGGATAAAGTTCGAAAAGAACGGGTTTTGAAAATGATGGTTGAGGAAGGTAGTTTGTGGAAGATCTTCACAAGAAATAAGATGGTGAGTCGTATTTTAATACATGCGGTACTGGTTAATTTGTTAGTTGTGCGAACAGTTGAATGTAAGAACTGTAGATATGGATAAAGATTAAAAATGAAGCAGATAATTGAGGATATGGGTTGTAAAAGGTGTGCTAAGATGAAGAATGACAGAAGAGGATGAGGCTCTTGGAGAGAAATTAAATTCATACTCAGATTTCAGAGGTGAGAATAGAATAATCATCATCGGCGGGGATTTAAATTTACCAGGTGTAAACTGGGAAGGGAATAAGATAAATAACACAAGGGAACAAAGATTTGCAAATATCTTAATAAGGGAAGGAGGATTTACACAAGTGGTTGAGCAAAACACTAGGGGACAAAATATTTTGGATATATTTCTAATTAAGCCCGATGAAAACCTTTTGAGGTATCAAGTAACTGAAGGAATAAGTGATCATGAAGCAGTTCTGATGGATATTAGAGGATTCAGTAAACCAGCAGCCAAAATTGAAGGGGGTAATAGGTACATTTATAAAAAGACACAGGTTTCAAATTTGAGGAGATATTTCAGAGAACAATTCAGCAAATGGAAGGTAGCCTCAGGGACAGTAGAGTCAAGGTGGGAAGAGTTCAAGGAGATAATAAGAAATGGGAAAGAAAAATTTATTCCAAAGCAAAAAATAAAGAGAAGTAGAGAACCTATGTACTATAATAGGGAAGTGAGGAGGTTAAAGAGGTTGGTAAGAAAAGAACATAACAGAGTTAAGAGACAGCAGGGTAGTAGGGAATATCTAAAACAACTAAACAAGGACTTAATAACAGCAAAGAAAATGGCTAAAGATGGGTTTATGAAGAGTATTGTCAGTGCAGGGGGACCATTGACTGATGCATCTAAAAATTTCTATGGCTATATCAGGAAACTGAGGGGAAGGGAGGATGTAGAGACACTTATAGATAAGGATGGAGAAGAAGTTACTGAGGATTTGAAAAAGGCAGAGATTTTAAGTAACTGGTTCAGTGAAAGCATTAGGGACAATGAATCAGAAACAGGAGGGTCGAATTCGGAGAACGAGCTCAACAACACAATTAGAAATGACGATAGTAAAAAATTTGATATCCATCCTGAGGAAATCATGAAGGAAATAAGAAAGCTGAATAAACATAAAGGGGCAGGTGAAGATAATATTACTACAGATATCTTAAAGATAGCCGGATGTGACATTGTACCTTATCTTAAAATATTATTTAAATTGAGACTATACACTTGCTGCTTACCACAGGACTGGAAAAGTGCAATAGTAGTACCGGTACATAAGGGAGGGGTGAGAAATAGAGTTGAGAATTACAGGCCAATCAGTTTGACATCAGTGATAGGTAAATTAATGGAAAGATTGATATGCAACCACATCAGAAATATATGTGAGGAACGTAATTGGTTTTCAAGCAGGCAACATGGTTTCAGGCAAGGATATTCATGCGAATCTCAGTTGGTGGGATATATGCAAGATATTTCAGATGAAATGGACAAGGGAGGCCAAATTGATAGTGTAGCACTAGATCTGTCTAAGGCGTTTGACAGAGTAAGCCATAAAATGGTAGTAAATAAGGTAAAAACCATTGGAGTGGACAAGAAAGTCATTTGCTGGGCAGAAGAATTTTTAAAAGGTAGAAAACAGAAAGTTAGGGTAAGAAATGTAGTATCAAAAGAAGTGGAAGTAAAAATGGGAGTGCCACAGGGTAGCGTATTGGGACCATTGCTATTCATTATTCTAATGAATAATTGTGTTGATTGTTTACTATCTGAAATTAGATTGTTTGCAGATGACATAATGCTGTATAAAAGAGTCAAAACGATAGAGGATTGTAAACAGTTGCAGGGTGATCTGGACAGGATATCTAATTGGGTTGGTAAACATGGAATGAAGATAAATGCAAAGAAGAGTCAGCTTATCAGATACACAAATAAAAAACAAAAGGTTAATTATGAATATAAGATGCGGAAAGAATTGCTTGCTGAAGACTTGAAATGCAAATATCTTGGAATTACTTTTGATAACAAACTTAACTGGGCAGGACACATAGGACAGGTGGTAGGAAAAGGTTTCAAAGTTCTGCACTTGTTGGAGAGAGTGATGAGGGGATGTACGAGAGAAGTCAAGGAATTTGGTTACAAAACTTTGGTCAGACCATTGCTCGAATATGGTAGTGTAGTATGGGACCCTCATTTTACGTATCAAATACAGGAGTTGGAGAGGGTGCAAAGAAGGGCTGCTAGATTTGTTTCTGGAAATTATCGCAGAATGCAATCAGTGACGGATATGATAAAGGAGCTGGAATGGGATTCATTGCAAGACAGGAGGAGGATGAGGAGGGTCATGGGAGTGTACAGGGTATATACTGGTGATGAGGCATGGAAAGATATTGCAATAGGTATGAAAAGTAGTGCATGGAAGTGAAAAGATGACCATGACCACAAGCTGGCACTCGATTTCAGGCACAAGGGTGTGGGAAGATTCTCTTTTTTAGGTAAGGGTGTCAGGGATTGGAATGAGTTACCAAGAGAAATGATGAATAATTTACCGAAAACTTTGAAGGAATTTAAAGATAAAATTTGTAGAGGGCAAATGTAGGTGGGTGCAGGATAGGGGGAAGATGGGTGTGTAGGGATATTGCCACCGGAGCCTGTGCTCCATTGCAATTAAATTAAATTAAAGATAGGAATGGATGGAGGATTGTATCAAACCAGTCGAAAGACTGATGATAGCAAAAAAAGTGTCAGTGGTAATAGAGCCTGCTTACGAGTTATGCTATAGCGTGTTTACTTTTTAAAGAGAGTTTACTCTATAACTTTCGACGTTTTTAGATATAATTTTCTGTAGGTAATTGGAACGTCAAAGTGGAATTACATACTTACAGTATATTTATAGCAAGAAGCAAATAAGTCACGATGTAATTTAAATTTCACGCGTTTGCTTTCTGCGATATTATTCCCCCACAGCAGCGTCTGACTGAATCAACTAACTTTGACAAATAGGTAGCTGGTTGAGCGGCCCCAGTCTAATTAGCGTCCAGCCGAATTATGTCTGTCAGCTATGGAACGTCCGTTCCTGCGTAGCCAATCGAAGCATCGTAAGCTGATATTCTACCAGCAACAGCGATTTGGATTGGCTTCGAATCGGTGAGACTTAATTGGAGTTGTGATAACTGTTCATGGAACTTGACAGCTGAAACTTGGCGCTGCGTTCAGTGTAGGTTAGATTTAATGGCTTTGATCTCTTTTGGGATTAATTTCGGACACATGCAGAGATAGCTAATCTGATTCTTAAAACGATATACGAGGGCCGTTCAGAAAGTAACCTCCGGTTGATTTAAAAAAATACACCAAGTTAAATAAAAATATTTTAATATATACATCTTACAACTACATCTTTGCACTATTTTTCTACATAGTCTCCATAGCGATTTAAACACTTATCGTATCTCTTCACAAGCTCTGAAATTCCTTCTGCATAAAAATCACCCGCTTGTGCCTGGAGCCAGCCTGTGACCGCATCTTTGAGCACTTCGTCGTCATCAAACCACTGGGACCCGAGCCATTTCTTCATATGCATGAAGAGGTGATAATCGCTTGGCGCCAGATCTGGGCTGTAAGGTGGATGGTTGATAACGTCCCACTTGAAGGACTCAAGAAGGGCCGTTGTTCTGCGAGCAGAGTGAGGACGGGTGCTATCGTGCAAAAAAACGATACCGGAAGTCAGCGTTTGTTCTGTATAGCCCGTCGTAAGTTTTTTTAGTGTTTCACAGTACACGTCTTGATTAATGGTCGTCCCACGTTCCATGAATTCAACCAACAACACCCCTTTGGCATCCCAAAACACCGTTGCCATCAGTTTTCTGGCAGAAAAATCTTGCAAGGCTTTTCTTGGTTTGGTAGGCGAATTTGAATGTGCCCACATCTTTGATTGTTCTTTTGTCTCAGGGTTCACGTACTTAATCCAGGTTTCGTCACCGGTCACGATTCTGTTTAACAATGGTTCTCCTTCGTCCTCATAACGTGACAGAAAGTCTAATGCAGAGGCCATTCTTTGAGTTTTGTGGTGGTCGGTAAGAATTTTGGGCACCCATCGTGCACAGAACTTACGGTAACCCAATCTTGCTGTCACTATCTCGTACAAGAGAGTCTTAGAAATCTGCGGAAAAATAGTAGACAACTCCGACATTGTGAAACGTCGATTTTTACGAACGTTTGCATCAACTGTCTGAACGAGTTCGTCAGTCACCAATGATGGTCTACCACTCCTCTCTTCATCATGAACGTTTTCTCGTCCACTTTTAAATAAACCTACCCATTCACGGACAACTCCTTCACTCATAACTCTTGGTCCGTACACGGCACAAAGCTCACGATGAATAGCTGCTGCAGAATATCCTTTGGCTGTAAAAAACCTTATGACAGCACGCACTTCACATTTGGCGGGGTTTTCTATTGCAGCACACATTTCAAACTGCCACAAAAACTAAACTAGCGCAGGTACGACGTTCACTCGACCACGGCTTGATGCCGACTGACCTGCTGAGTGCGTGAATGCACAGATGGTGTCGCGACTACCCCCACCACCCGCACTGTGACCGATCGGAGGTTACTTTCTGAACGGCCCTCGTATATGACTATATCAGTAGGAAATGGTAAATATATAGAAACTAGTTACTTAGGATTTAAATCCACGTTTCAGTAATCACGTATACTGTATTCCACAAATCACGTTAGGTGAATAATTTCCAAAAATCGTATATCATAAAAGATTTTGCTGTTTTCGCAGCCGCCATATTAACATAAATTGCTTATTGGATTAACGCTGCGTTGAAATACTCGTACACCCCCTTCTTCTTCTTCCCGATGTTTCGACCAAGGTTTAGGCATTACTAGATGTTTTAGTGAAAAAAACTTCAGGAGGCAGGCTTGGAAACACGGTATTCAGAAAACCAACCCATACAGACAGGTACCTCCACGCTTTATCACATCATCACCCATCCAGAAACGAGCCTTGATTAAAACGCTGTTCTGCAGGGCAAAAGGAATCGCGGACGAGAAACATTTAATGAACGAACAAGAACATCTTAACGAGCACTCAGACATAATGGTTATGGGTCTAATATGATATAAAGGCAATGACAACTAAACAGAAGAAAAACTGTCTTGATGAGACCAAAAACAAGAAGCTGCGCTGCCATACGTGAAAGGTGTCTCTGAACAAATTGGGAGAATTTTAACGAAATCTAATATTCTATTCATATTTAGAAGTGGAAACAAAGTGAAAGAAAAACTGCGAAGTTCAAAGATCGAAGAGCAAAGGAATTTATGAAATACCCTGTAATTGCAGAAAGGTATATATAGGCGAAACCGAACGAGTCGTAGCCGTGAGGATAAGGGAACATAAGAGTCACACCCGTCTGAGGGCATCCCACGAAATCAGCTATTGTTGAACACCAGATGGAAGAAGAACGTGAAATACTGTGGGAAAATACAAGAGTGCTAGCTAGAACCAAAGGTCATTTACAAAGAAAAGTAAGAGAGGCTATTGAAATATTCAAACAGCCAAACAACCTCAACAAGTATGGTGATTATGGTCTTTGCCAGGCTTGGAAATGTGTGTTAGATAAATAATAAACTCTGAACCCACAGACAGTAAATCGTAAACAGCATCTCTGGATAATCGATATTGTCAGACAATCGACAGTACAAATACTTAAACAACCAGCCACGCCAGTCTCCAGCAGATCCCAGTCTGCAGCATATTCGGTAGACGGCCCCTGAAGATGACCTAAACCCTGCTCGAAACGTCGGGAAGAAGAAGAATCCCGTAAGCAATTTATGTTAATCGTATATCATTACAAAATTAGTTGCTAGATTTCCAAATAACAGTTAAATACGTCAGTGATAATTATATATTTTTCTCTCTGTCAGACATATACTAAATAGTTTCCACCATCGACAATTAATTCAAGCTGTAATGACAAGTGAATTTACGATACTTCTTTAGAAACATATGTTTGTCACGTAGTGCACTATAGCTTTGCGTCACGTCGTGTTGTACTGTACCTACATCGGCTGCTATGGCGGATCTGTAAAATGGCAGAAAACATCTTCCGTCTGGCACTTAACACAAACAACTCGATGATTAATTGTAACTAGGCTAGTGCTACTCGTTCAAAAATTTCACGAGTGATATATGATGAATAGCAAAGTTGGTGGTTTGTAATAGTATAAACCGGATAATTTGTAGCATTGTTTATTTTGTCTGCTGAAACAGGTTCGTTGCAAAACACTGACAAGGGCTTACGAAACAATTACAAACGATGAAATATTTCCCGAACAGGAACAAAAATATCCGTAAAGCTCCTTTCTCTAGAAAACATAGACATTTTATCCATGTCTCCATGACATATCCTGCTGCTATCTGGCTCGTCACAATCTTTTTGAAATAATTGATAATTTGATATTTTAGTGGCGGCTTTACGCCTCGTCGACGTCTAAGGTCATTAGAGGCGGGATGGGTCTGATGACAAGGAACGGGAAGGAATTCGGCCATGGCCTTTTGAAGGAAGTATCGATATTTTAGAGAAATAAATTTACGAATTTTATTTATTTCGCATTTGAAAAACAAACTGATGGAGACCGCTTCTCAGCCGTACTGCCATATCGTTCCGGGTCTGCCATGCACAGACCACTGAGCTTTTCTTCTTCTTCTTATTGGTTTACGCCCCCTCGACGGAAGGTGATTGGGGTCAATGCCTTTTGAAGGAAGCATCCCGGCATTTGCCTGGAGTGATTTCGTGAAACAATGGAAAACCGAAATCAGTATGGCCGAACGAGTATTTGAACCCGCGTCTGCCTGATTGCGAGGCAAGAGCGTTTCCGCTCTGTCATCGGGCTCTGTTTGATTGTATTGTTCCCAGGAATCACCGAGCATGGTGGGTGAACGGTTAACGATCTGGCCTCGCATTCGGGAGAACGCGGGTTCGAATCCCCATTCGGGCATCCAGATTTGGATTTTCCATGGTTTCCCCAAATCACTCCAGGCGAATGCCGGGATGCTTCCTTCAAAAAGGCCATGGCCGAATTCCTTCCCGTTCCTTGTCCCAATCCCATCCCGCCTTTAATGAACTCACTGTCGACGAGGCGGAAAGACAACAAAAAAAAAAAAAAAAAAAAAAAAAAAAAAAAAAAAAAAAAAAAAAAAAATACGATTGTACCTCAGCACACAATCTAAAATTTGTCGTCTTCATTTCAATTAAAGCAGTAGAAGTAACAATTGAATTCGACTGCGAAATCCGAATGCTCAGCTTGCCAGGTCGGTGCGGTTTTCAGTATTTTCTATGACAGGAAGAAGAGTGTGGTTTCATGTTACTTGCATGCTATGTGGCTACCAGCCGCTATGTGACGAGAACGGATGTATTTTGTCTCGCTCGCCATTTCTGTGTTCTCAGCGGAACTGATGTGTATTGGGTTTTTGAGGAATTTTGTTGAAATTTCCAACCGTACACAGGTTTTCTTCAGACAAAAGGCCACGAGGGAGTCGGGACAGCGAAGGTATTCCTCGAAAACAAAGAGCCTGCTACAAACAATGTAGTCCACAGGGATATATATAAAATGTTCAAAATGGAGCTCTTGTTCTGCTGCTATGAGACAGGATGAGAATGGGTCATTATTTGCTCATTACGATACAGTTTAGTCCACCAATGTAACTTGGCATTTAGCATTGCTGAAAGTCTCCTTGCGAGGCCCTCCTTACTAATTAATAAATTAACTAGCCGAACGCAGATACCCCGCTACTGGCGACACATGGCCCAGTGTTGCATTTACGGTTGCGCTACCTCCTCGCATATTAATTTTTAATGACAAACAAACACGCAGTTCTCAATTACACTCTGTATCTTGCATAACAGACATCAATACTAAATGAAATCCACCAGTAGTCTACTCTCTAGTACACAATTTATTAATCACCTTTTAACGTACACCAACAAATACAGACTTGTTATAGTTCTACCATCACCACTCCTCCCGGTCTCTCTCTTACGCCGCCATATTATTCTCCACCTTCTCTTTCATAGTGGGCACAGTACTGCCAACTTACAAATAATTATACTGCTACAAAGATACTTAAAATTACCACAAATTCCTATACACACTACAATATGCTGTGAAAACCTATTATTTACCTCACATCCTGCATAAAAAAAAAACATAAAAGTTTGTGGATGGAAAATGACTGGTCTTCCACTCGCGCTCACTGTCAAAACATGTATTTGTTCTCTCTTTATTTATTCTGGTTAATCAAACATACTTAAGAGCCAGATGGGCCTGTTTTATGTACTAAAATGGGGGTTAATTCATTCAAGTTAACTATAGTAACTGTCGTCTATGTCTCCCACTTTCTATTACTAGAATGTTTTGCACTTCAAACATTCTGAAACATTCAAACAGCGGAAATCTCAGCGATATGTGTCTTGGGCGACAGAATTTTTCACTGGATAGCTAATAAGAATCCACCACCCATTGCGAAATACTAAGATCAGGAATCCCACCGATATATATGTTTCGGATGACAGCTCTGTTCACTGCGTGACATACAAGGGCTCACCACCTACCGTGAAGTACTGTATCGCAAGCTAGATTTAGCAGCCTCAGCTAAGTATCTGCTCCATTGAGCAGAGTTTAGAGGAGTTTTCGTCGGCGGACATTTACTCCAAGATCAGTACAATGTGGCATATCTGCACTCTAGGTGCGTCATCAATTTGACTGTTCTTTTGGTATCTTCAAGATATGAAGTCTGACGCAACTTGTCCGCAGGAATGGTCAGCGCCTCAACCAAGTTTGTGATGATGCTCTAATTAGCTGCAACATGTCAACTTCGAGATCAGCTGCGTCAGTATTTGGCGATGTTAGTCAACTGATCTTCACGGCGCAGCTGCTGTCGGCAGTCATGTCTGCAGCTGCTGTTAGGGTGATCTTCAACAATGGATGCCTGTGTTTCGGGTGGACTATGTGGATGGATGATGCGGTGCTCGTTTCCAATGGTGCTTCTTTACTTCTGCTGGGCGATTGTTTGTGGTTGGAGGATGACACCTGTTGAAGGAAGACAGAATCTTCTTTCTAACAGGGCAGGCACCGTAGCATGTGGCGTGGTCAACGCCGCAGTTAGCACAGGTCGATGTATCTTCACGTGAACGAGAGCAGATTAGGACGCTGTGCCCCTCACAGCGGAAGTTAGATTTATGTGTGGGAATTCGAGTTACATTGCGAAGAACTCTGTAAACAGCCATACGGCGAGACAACAAACCAGGAGTTACAATTCTCCATCCCTCCACTCGCAAGTAACAAGTACTAATAGTGCGTGTTTTTGTGTTTGAAGCCTTCTCTGATTCGCGAAGGCCGGGGAACGTAACGGAAGAGGGAGATATATGCCTCTGACAAGAAGACATTCACGCTGTATATTCTGACATAAGATCTCACTGGGTACTTGCAGTCTGATGCTATGGTGTAAGCTTCTACTATCTGGTCAGATGAGTGATGCATTTTCACTGCACGAAAATCTCTTCCGGCAACAGCGTCCATTTCCGCTTTCAGCATAGCGTGATCCAGGAGACTCGACACTCCAACTGATATCAGCGTTCAACGCTCCCAAGTATACGCAGTATTGTGATGTGATCTTAGTATAATTTACGTAACGATCCGTTCCATTTGTTCAACCGTCGACGCGAGAGTTTAACGGAGTTTTACGATCTAAGTAAAGCCACGCCACATTCACTTCAAGGTACTCGTAATTCTACTACCTACCCTGGTATCAAATTTAATGTGTTTCAACTATCTATGCTATGTGATGATACATTGGTATTTATTTATTGTCCCGGTATGAAACTAATATGTTTCAATGATCATGAAAGCTGTTCGATAATTTATTCATAAGTAATCTTTTGCTTATGTACTTTTTATTAATATTTTAAATGTCACTGGATAGATAAAAGATGAGGTTGCTATTTAATAGCTTTCAGATAGTATAAATTACTTTGTTGTGAAAGAAATCTTTTATTTTTAATACTCCATTGTCATTGATTTATTATTATTATATTTGCGAATAGATCCTGTCGTACCATGCAAAGCCTTGAATTTTATCGTGGCTTGTCAAGAATTTGTCCAATGTTTCCACTGGGTTGTTAGAACCAGGGATTATCAGTTCCTGGAGAAATGGGGGGAGATTTTAGTGTTGCCATTCGTGTAACTTATATATGTAACTGATATATGTATTTTTGTTTGTGAAATATGTAATTTATGTGGAGGAGATCGGGGAACGTCCCAGCATTAATCTACGTAATTGCGGAAAACCACCCAGAATCCGCAATCAGGAGTCTAGGAATTGATCCTTGTCCCTAGTTACCTCCTTGATCTATTGTGGTGGCACCTTAACTAGCGTAGCGATAGTGGTGGATTTTGTCATACGAGATATAAACTTTAGAGTAATAATTTCATAAGAAATACAATATATATCAAAATTCAGAGTAATAAAATGCCACACGTTAATAAGCAACAATTAGTGATTATCTACTCTGATATATCAACTTGATAAGCTTTTCGTTAATTACTATTTCTTGAAGTTTATTCCTGTCGCGGTAGCCATGATAAGCGTTTGGTTGCACGAAAAAACTACTCCGAAGAATTACTTTTCACTTATGTTTACTTTTCCGTGCGCTCTACAATAACATTTATACGCATCGGCTCGCCAAAGATACAATAATACAAATATTCCAGTGATTCTAACTTTCGATTAACTTGAAACTCAACTGCTCAACTAACTCGTCTCTACCACTTGTTTAAGTAGACGGTACAGAAAGATCCAGAATAATTCAAAGAGTTCAGACGACGTCTCTCGAATTCCAACAATACTTTAACAATTAAATCCTACAAAAATAATTACAAATTGTACAAAATCACTCACAATCATTAGAAAACATCTTGAAATGAAGGTTAATATTGTTTACATGCTTTTACACACAATATTGTCAACATAAACCAACCCAAACCGTCTCAAAATGTCTCCCAAACATCGTACCTCATGTCAACACTTACAATAACAAAGTTTTAAGTAATGTTTCATAGATAATACAGTCCTTGAACACATTATATAGTTTCTGTCCATAAAACTAGGTTCATTTACATGACAAATATACTACAATTCACAATTAATCACACAAAATATATATAAATCCCTAATTAATCCACTCCCAACTTCCTATACACAATTCTTTAAACAACATTTCATACAAGGACTAGGTGTTAAGGCTGCTATAAGCTCCACTATCTCTTCTGTGCCTAAAGACTTTAATTACCGCTCATCATCAGACGTACAGTTAAAACATTACGACTCGATTCCTTACCAAGGCATGTCCTACATGTGGCAGTTGGAGAACTACCTATTTGACGACTCAGTAGAATTAACTACGGGTAGTAATCCTCTATGCCTCTGGAAAGCGCCGCTCCAGATGCGTCAACTCTCATTGCCGTTTGGGTTACTTCCTGTGTTGAAGACGACGCATACTGCGTTAATTTTCAAAACGGAGGCACTTCGGTCTTGTTCGGCAGTCCGACAGTTAGAAACACCTGAAAGTTTTGACGGGAGTCTGAAACCGCAGAGCGCAATAGCTAGCTCAATTACACCCCCAGTCGAATTCGGGTAGTTCCGGCCAACGGAGTTGCGTAATTAATTTCCCGAGACGTCTAATATTCGTGGAGCGCTTTCAGTTCCGCTGCAGCTTTGCGTTTTCCAGTCACGTGAGCGGAGCGTGGGCACAATTCCGGGAACGTAGCAGTACTTTTCTGAGGTTTCCTGTCGTGAGCTGCTGGAACCAGAAAAACAAATTTGCTGAAAAAGGTAATATAGCTGGTTTCGGGGTTTGAGTTCGTCCTTCAGTTTGTCTGGTGATCTTATAAGGTCCATACAGCGTTGAAACAGCAGTACATACGTCATACTATAATAGGTTAAGATTTCACCTGTTCTTGCTACTGAAGTTTGTTTCTTAGTTTCTTGTTTATTTGTTAGTTGTTAACAGTCATTCCCATTGGTGTTCTGCACGTTATGGGTCAAATAAATTAACCAATTCGGCCACGAACGATTGCAGAATACAAATTTCAATATACTCGGTACTCGTACTAATTATCACTGATTACAACTTTACTTTATATTCCACTTTATTCACTTAGAGCATCAAAGGAATTAGCGTTTTTATACAATCACTCACATTTATACAATATGACTCACAATTTATACACCAAACTACATTTATTCGCCTGCAGCTCTTAGTTCCAGACCAACTGTGTAGTAGATAATCCTTTTTTGCTCTCGAGCGGGGTCCGACCACCGATCCAGCTGATCACGCCTATATTACTTCCTGTTGCCTCCCGACACAGCTGAGTGACGGTATTTATTGTTACGTCCACTAAACAAAATACTCCGCTTGGGGAAACCTGAGATAAAATATTATAGCAGCTTACATAGATCTTATATATATATTTAGGTCACAGGTGCTTACATACAGAATGACATTTGTAGAATTTCATATTTCCTTATGTGACAGTGGCACAGGAAAGGATGCACCATCCGCTTAGAAATTGATTCTTCTTAATTACGTGACCTTGTTTCTATTGATTCCCACCTCATTTTCGAGATGGGGAAGACAGTGAGACGTCGTTTGGCGCTCGACGGAGGTTAATTGGTTCAAGATACCATGGTGCAAGACATTTCCATCATTCGCTACTTGCCTTGCTGGATAGGAGAGGTAGTGGTCAAAATTAACGAATCAATATAATGGGTACCAGACGCCTGTTTTAGATTCTAAACTTGTCCTGCATTATGTATGGAATGATGATATACGAAACTGTTACTGTTTGTGGTGATATGTTCGTTGGATTGTAAAGTATAACTGACCGACAGTAGTGGTTCAATCACTTTTCCTTTTCATCGTAATACGCAGCACGAAAGAGTTAACATATCACAATCCTCATACACATGTAGCAACACTTAGACATACTGAACTGGGCACCTTACGTCTATATTTATAGGTACTTGAAATCATTTCATTCAGGGGTATTGGGAAAAGCGAAAACCGACTGGTGCGAGTTAGACGCTCAGACCTTGCATTCAGGATGACGCGAGTTCGATCGTCAATCCAGCCATTCAGATTCAGGTTTTCCAAGGTTTTCAAAAATTACTCCAGGGGAATTCCGGGAGGGTTCTTCCAAAAGCCATGACCACCGAATTCCTTCCAGTTCCTTGTCTCCAGTACTCTTCCGCCTTTAATGACCTCGACGTCGATTTCGACATACGAAAAAATCTATGTTGCAAATTTATAGAACTTTATAACAAATGCTAAACAATCCGCAAAGTGACAGCAATAAGTCTTTGAAACTTGAAACACATTTTTTTTGGATAATAAACAAACTATTCTTGGCATCGCATCGGTTTTAAAGGTGCACGTAAACAATAACGATTCCTTCCTTGGATCCAGGCCTACATCTGCTGATATTACGCACTAAAATTATGGATAAATACGTACTGCGTATTATACTATACGGAAAATGAAAAATTCCGCCAGCTACACCAGAGCATTTTTTTCTCTCATGTGAATATTGCATTTCAGCATATATTCTCCATGCTTTATGAGGGTAGTGGCATTCTGGTTACCTCGTTTTATATATGAAAAAAACGAGAATTTTCCTGCAGCTACCCACGTGAGTATCCATATGAGTCGACGAATGCGCGTACGGTATATGGTTGGATTTTCGAGCGGCAATATTAGCAGACGCTGCGGTTTTGATGAAATTCAGCTTGGACCAGAATGAGAAATTTCATCCGGTATTGCGGCACAAGACACGACGAATTTAGATAGTAATGACTTAAGTTGCATTCATGAGCATTATATTATTGACTAGCATTTACCCGCTGCTTCGCGTGGGTGTCCTTTGGTATTTGTAAAAATTCTTTAGCGATTTTATCCTATTAACAAATATTAATGTTGAAAGGCATGAATTCTAAATGACTTCTTAAAACTTTCCTTTCCTTTAGTTATTGCCTTAGGTTCGGTTTTCACACTGATGTCCGAGGTTTTGTTTCATTCATATTTTAATGTAATACAATTTATGAAATAGTAGAAAAGCTGTCTAAAAAAGTAACTGTACTAATTCATAGAGATAATTATTGTGCAAAGTAAAAAAAAAAAAAAAAGAATGTTTAGGAAGGGTTTTATTTTTGTAGTATTAGTAAGTGAAGCAATGTTTAAGAGAAATAAGATCTTACCTTTACCTTACTCGGTAGGCCGGTCACTGTAATGCCTCTATGGGCCATTTTCAAAGACTGGTACGGTGGACTGCACGATAACTGTGGTGCCGAAATTTATATCGATGTAGCAGTTACCTGTTATTTCGTGCACTTGGAATAGTGTTATGGTATAAGAGTTTTCTTTAATAATAAATATTTCAATGTAATAATAAAAATTTATTAATGTTCTATAGCAAAAAATTCAATAATATTTAATTTTCTGAAATACAATTTTTTCTTTTTGCTATTAGGATACTGGTTTTATTTTGACGATATGTTGATACGATCTATTATTTCTGATTTAAAATGGAACGGTATAACACGTTAAGAATTATTTTTAATTTCCTTCACTTTCAAATAGCCATATTACTAATGCCGTTATTTCAGCTACATATAAGTAATTTAAAAGTCATGATTTGATCACGATCTAGTGTATGTATTAATGCGCATGTGACTGAAGCTGTGATTTTAGAATTAATGTGATGTAGCATTAGGATATTAATCATTTTAAATTCTCTTTGCTGTCAATAAAGCCGTCATTATTTCAGTTGCACATAAGTACCTACAGCAGGCCAAGTTTCGATAGCAAAACAGTGAATGTATTAATGCGCATGTGTCAGAGTCTATGATTTTCGAACGGAATATTTAGCCAAGTTTGTGGTTAGGTTGAAATGCAGCCTGTACCATAACGACAATTAACACGCTTTGTTAGAGCATAAGACATAACGGATTTAGTTTTATAATCCACACGGTGTAACATAAGCTTTTAGGATGCCTAGTTAATTTTTAATTTCTTTGGTTGAATGTTGCTGACGTCATTAAGTCAATAGCACGTTATGGCGATAAACATTATAAAATCGGAGTTATGAGAGTTATTTAAAAGAAATAAGAGTTTATTTTACTGGCCGTGGTTTGAAGAGCAACCAAGATTTGTACACACTTTCTTGGACGATATTATTCAAGAATATTACACATTAGAGTCACCAAATACACATTAATCGAATAATGACAATAGAAAAATGGGTAGTTCTGTAGAAGTTCTGGAAAAACTACATACTGTTAATATTTATGGTAGTAAAAAAATGAAACGGATTCCTAAGTTTTGTCAGATTTTTGCTCTAGAAGTGCGCGTTTTAAGTGCATAATGAACCGTGACCCACAATTTTCCATATTTAAATTTTTTTAATTGCTTGTTCCTTTCCATCATAGATATTAGTCATTAGCTATTTCCACAGATTTTGATTCAGACCATTAGCTACGAAAATTTGAAAACCCAATCCAAATTGCTCCGGTAGTTTTTTCGCGGTTCCCGTTCAAATAAAGAGACACACGCAGCTTGCTTACAGATTTACGAGTGTAATAATATACATGTCATTTCTATTGCCTGCAGATTTTTTAGCGTTATTAACATCCCGTAGCAAAAAATACCTAAATTTTATGTGGGAAGTTTCCTCGTTACGAGCTAAATTCGTATGTCGGTCGAGGGTTCTTTTTGCTCCCTGATAGGCGTGATTACATTTTTCGTGTATTTTAATGTACTAAATTCCATAAAACTGAAGAAATAAATGCGAAAAGTTGCATAGTGAACAGCAATTGTAACAGAAAGTGTAGAGTCGAATGCTCATTTTTGAGGTAGTGTAATCTTTATTTGATATCTGTTCAAGATAATAGAGATGCGTTTATCTCTATCGAAGTTTATCATTTATTGCTCCGTCCACCACTTACGTAGGGTTTTTAATTTAGACCCGAAGCTTAAAAATTGGTAAAACTCCATCTAAATCGAGTCAGTGATGATGATTCTGAACATACACACAAGCAATACGCTAATTTCTTATAAAAGGAAAAATAATTAAATTGATTTTTATGCGAAAATTTTGAAAATCTGAAGTGAATGATGCATAACTGTGAACCAAACTGTAAAAACTAAAATGGTATTACGAAAAAAAAAATTATTCCCCACATGACAAACGTTTAGATCCATGCGGAGTATTCTTTCATCACTTTAAAGATTGACAGTTCTTCCCGAAATGACCAATGTATCATAACCAATTTGTGATCAGTAATTTACAAAACAACGAAGCAAATTACCTACTTTGTGAGACAAACTTCTAAAGCTTCAAGCGTCACCGATTTGTGAGAGTTCAAAGTAAAAGTTGAAAAATAACTTTCAGAATAAAAGAATGGATAAAGAAGAAACTCTGAAAACTGAATTTTGAAGAGTTTGGAGCTGAAAAACATTTGTTTTTGTAAGTAGATTCCATTGTAATGATTTTTTGGAGATGTTGTGTTTACAGATATGAGGGTGGGAGATGCGAAAGCCATTCCTGCAGTCCGGAAATCTAAAATTACTGCGAAAAATTGGAATGGCATAGCAAAACATTAATTCGTCTTCAATATAACGCGTGTTTATAATAATAGTTCCGTGTGGTCGTAGTGACCTGGTGACAGGGTTCCAGTTCCAGTGACTGCGCATTCCGCCCCTGTCCTAGACGCCTTAACTTTACCCGCCAATCCTGCCGGGTATAGGGGACCTACAGTTTAAGGTGGAATCGGAAGGACGGAAGCGTTCTGGCGTACATCACATTACACTGCAAGCTGTACCAGAGGTGAAGGCCGGGTGAAGTGCCTATGAAAATCTCCGCTCAGACTGAGATTCGAACCGGGATCTTTCGATCTCCAGTCAGACGTCTTAACCACTGAGCTACCAGATCGCTCTCTGCGTGTTTATGAATCTTACGTCAATCGCTGTTGCTCATGTTATTCATTCGGTTTGTCTTCCGATATAAGTTCAATCGATCGCATGAGTGATGAGATGAAATAAAGATTAGTCGATTTACTTAACAGCAACTCCAACACAGCACGCACGAAACATGTATACACAGCAACGTTACCCTGAATACTGTCTTTCTGTTCCTCAGATCCGGGACTAATGCATAAATACCTATGAAAGTAGTTAAACACACTTCGCTGGCCGAATAATAACGCTGGCTCAATGTAGTTGTGTGTTCAACTGCTCCATTCATTTAATCGCTCCCCTAGGCCTTTTATTTTAAATTTCTTTTTCCTGATTTCCCTCATTTCCTTATTCCCAGAATACAATTTGTTGGTTGTAATAAGAAGATATTCATATAAATTGAATAACTGTATTAAAAAAGAAGGCGTAGAAAAAGTGAAGTAAGAAATACGTGGATAATTGACGCGACAGATGTGTGGAGATATTATGTATGCAGAAAAACGTATCTCCTTAGCTTTTTGATTATTTAGTTTCATTTTAAAGAAGTGTTGTGATGGTCTAATGCATCTTTATAAACTTACCTTAAACAAAAGGTTGTGCGTTACCAAACTGGACAGGTCAATCCACTAGGACAAGGAACATTCACTCAGTAAAATTGACTTCGTTAAATTATATATTTTCTGGTAAAAGACGAATCACTGGCAGAACATTACAGTCGTTCAGTTTGATACAGGTCGCAGTAGATCGTAAGGAACAGCTTGGCGGCATGTGGGTGCATGGTCTTTTTTTTTTTGTGACCAGCGTGGAGATGTGGCCCGATTGTTGTCCACTGCACGTGTAGGCAGATATGACTACAGCTGGGTGCTCATAAGAAATAATTTACGTCTAGTTGGGATGTAGGTGACACAGTCGAGAACTGTGTCGCAACAATGCCTAAATACAGTTCTTATTAGGAAATAAAAACTGTTCCCAAGAATGACGCGTGAATAGAGGCCACAGAAGTGGCACAACCAATCCGGAAACCTCTTAATATTGTTATTAACTTAAGGTGACCAGACGTCCCGCTTTTGGCGGGACAGTCCCGATTTTTAACAATTTGTCCCGCGTCCCGCGACGTTTTAGAAAAGTCCCGATTTTTTGAAAGAATGCATGACAAGCTAGGGAACGGCTGGAGAACGGGGAGGGAATATATGGCTTTCATCGACCAAGTGGCTATTTCGTCAGGTTGTGAGTTTTATATTATTTATTTAAATTTTACAATGTTAAACTTTAATAAAAACAAGTAGTTGTTGAGAACTGACTATCGATCAAGAACTGCTTATCAAAGGTCGCAGTGTTTATCAATTGTTAACATTCCACCAATCATTGTTTAGACTTAATGAACACTGGCATTTTTCGACACTGGCAACGATGACAACATTTTGTAACTGCCTCTCAGACAATACACAGTGATGTCAACAAATTAGCTATTCAGATAATTCAGGTAAGTAATTTATTTCATAATTATATAAATGTTTTTAAATTTACCAGACAGTACAGTATTTATACTGTATTTTATAGAGGCGAACTAGGTCGGAAAAACACCACACGTCATTAATAGTCGTCCCTATTGCTGCGACTGAACGCGTTTCTTCTAAGGTAAGTGTGGACATCAGAAAAGCCACAATTAAGTGCTGAGACTTTGAGAGCCATATTATGTGTGAAATATAATTAAATAAAGTCTTGTGAAAAATTTCATGAGCTTTTAAACAATGAAAAAAATCACTCAAATCAGAAACATGCCAGAGAATAAAATAATACTATACATAATTTTTAACGTATTATATTTGTAACTTGTACTTATGTTGAAATTTTAAAAAAATGTATTACAATACTATTTTTGCGTTGTGCAAAAAAAAAAAATTTGATTGATATAGTCAAACTTTATAATCCAACCCCCCCCCCCCCCCCCCCCCGTCAATGGTGTCCCGCTTTACCAATGTTAAAATCTGGTCACTTTACTATATTAACTGTAAGCCGTATGTTTCATGTTTGGGAGCCAACCAGCGATAACGAATTCCACACCTAATTCCAATTTTCGAAGAACCAGCCTAAAAGTAGGGTCAACGTAATTTACAAAGGGTGAAAAGACTCGAGTATTGCCTGCGTCCAATGTTCCGTTCAGAAGTATCGGCGAGTGGACACGAGTCTAGGCGAATGCAACAATGTGGATGGTCCGCCCTTGTTGCCTCGGCTCCGGGGTGGTTAAGTACATAGAGCAAAAGACGCGAGCGGACAAAACATCAAAACATCCCTGGCCGATAGGTGCTTATTCCTGATCGAAGTTGTGGAACTAGCATAAGAATGTTCCAAGTATTGTAGACTCTACTCCAAATAAAGTATTTTCGCATACTTTACTGGTAGGAAAACGTATAACAATCAGAAATAAAGTATGCTACTTTATTATTAAGTATGATTGGCACTCCTACCCCGCCCCCCTCTGTCATGTCAACTCGCCTCCACCCTTTTTTTGGGTTTATGGATAACTGCCTAAACATACATCAGGATTTCACGAGGCTCCACTTGTCTCATCGGTGCAGCCTGGTGGCGTTTCAATGCTTTCAAAATGGAAGATAACGACATTGACTCCGGGGAACAATATAAACAGTTCGAATAGTGTACGAAGCGGATACATTAACTTCAAACTGTCCTGACGAAGGCCCCAGGTTGAGATTGAAGCGTCGACATCACCAGCAACAAACACGCAGCGTTAAGGCACGAAAAAAGTAAGAACAATTTTTCTAAATGACGCCGGCGAAGAGTGTGAATTTTTATATGACTTCAACAGATGCTTAGAAGCTTATCATCACGTACACCGTTAGCTGTTAATTACTTTATTGAGCTCTCTCAACTTTCAATCTTTTGAAATAACGGTGTATTTTAGATGATCAGAAAGTTTCTGAGATTGTTGAATAATAGTAGTCTAAATTAAGAATAGTGATGAATCTTTTACACAGATATTGATAAATTATTTAAAATGGTGAAATTTTTATTTTCTTTTGGAAGAAGATTACTACGGGTCTTGAAGGGTAGGGATCTATACGAAATTAGCAGCACATAGTTACATGTGTGGAGGCTTTCTCGGCGTTGTACATTGTAATATCCCTTGGTGACGGGAAATTTATGCGTGTGAATTCCACGTTTCTTTGGCATCGGCGAGAGCCAGGTGACTCATACCTGCGCTGAAAGACCGAACGATTTATGGCAGGCCGTAAAGTTAAAAGCTTTACGCATTCAATGAAATTCAAAGGACAGTATAGGGACTGTGCCGAAATGAGGATTTCCTGGTACAGTAGAAAGTTGAAACTAGAGAAACGATGTTTCGGAAAAAAGTCAGGTTGCGAAACACCTCTGTTGGGAACCAGCGAATCAAACTGTGTTACGAACTTTAGAAACCATAAGTTTTTTATGTTGCATGAGGAGCGCCAATGGGGATGGTGGATGACCCGCCAAACGCTGCGACTCGCTGAAATTTCCCGCCTCTGCTAAAACTCGGGAGCCTGCAAGTTTACAACGGAGCGAACAAGCGGAAGGGAAGACATTCTGTTTCTGGCCAGCAAACAATCCGCACCGGCGCACCCCTGGAGATCGCCGGACAGGTCACTACCAGCGGGGAGCCAACTCGCCAAGTGGACGTCGCCAAGTGACCTTCGCCCAGCTGACCAACAGAGTCTATGAGACTGTTTTATCTGTACGTCATCTGCTACGGTAAAGAACGCCGACAATGTATAGACACTCTTGCTTCATTCAACCCTAGGCAACGCTCTGAGATGAGAATCATGCTCTAAATTGTTCAAAAGAAACTTTTAATATTCAGTTCTGTTCAATAAACCAATTTTATATTCAAAGAAAATAATAGGTGTTGTAAACCCTGCTTTCAATAACTTCCTTTCCAATCAATCAGTATATCATTTGAATAGATGAAGATTTGTGTTTTTTAATGGTATTTTAAAATTACAATTGATTTGATTAAAAATATTTCAGAATTGGAATGTCGCTTCTCTCGGATAGAGAACACTTCCATTCTTGGCGCCTACCCGGGATTAATTTTGCAAATTAATTTATTAATTAATGCATCTCACTATTTTATCTAATTTTAATAACGTCACAAACCAGACGTTACAACATAGATGAAATGTTCTCGTGAAACTAGCCGAGTGTGAACGTATGACCGCCAAAACGTCGAGCTTTACAAACGTTCCCAATCTGCTAGTTTCACGAGAACATTTCATCTACTTCGTTACATGGTTTTACAGACGTACAGCTATGTAGATTAATTATACATCGTAGCTGGTAAACAAACTATGAAACTGTTTACTGGCAACAATAATTAGAACGCCCATACTTGCGCAGTGGTAAACAAGTTTTCCTTTCTCAGCTCGTAAAACAGAAGTCTGCTAGACTAATAATTAAAGTGCAAGGACACTAAGCTTATTATTTACTTTTTACAGTGTTTCCTATATTGAAACACTTGTTTCCCTTTCAAATCAGGTATAATAAAATTCTCGTATCTGTTCCTTGTTGCATCAATGTTTTTGAATGCCATCTCTTGCATATTCATTGAACATATAACTTTGCTCTATTCTTATCATACCAGTTCTACTGAAGCCATTTGAAATATATTGAAACCATTGTTTTTCCAGTCACGTTCTGTTATTCTTTCGTTACTTATACTGCCCTTGCCAACATTCACCTCAGAATTCGTGTTTTCTCTGTTTCCAATTTTGTCTGCGGAACAGGTTTCACTACCTTTCATCACCACTGATCTTATTGACTCCGTTACATTTATCTTAATAATCCTCATGTTGTGTTTTTTTTTTTTTTTGTTAATAAATGTTAAAAAAAATATTTTTACATGAAAATAGTGTGTGCGGCCCGCTGGAAAATTCTATTTCTAAAATTTGGTCCGTCTGCTGAAATAATCAAATTTATGAAATTGTGTAATGTTTGTCACTTTCAGTTCATAGTAAAGCCTTATTTGTTTTTCCGAATTTATAATGTCACCATTGGATGCATGTTTTATGACCATAAATATCATTTTTGTTTTATTAACAAAAGTATTTCAGCTGTTTTCTTTTTGCTGTCAGAAAGTAAAAGATTGGAATATTGAACAATGTAAACAGCATTACGCGAGATTGGTTCAGACTGTATCTTCAAATCGTGATACCGCGTTCATTTTCGTGTAGTCATTGTTTCTTCGAGATTTCAGACATGCTTCGTATTACGTCTTGTCAGGGATAAATATGACTTTTTCTGTTTAGTAATGTTTGAAAACCTAAAATTTTACGCGGAATCACTAGGAAGTGGCACTGAAAAGCAAAGGTTAAAAAGAATTCCGGTTTAAAACTATTAACCCCCAATGATTGGTCATCAACCATTGATCTAGAAACTGAAGAACACTACCTAACTTGAGAAATTATCCAGAGCAAACAAGAAGATGCCATTTGTATTTTATTGTTGCAGGATGAATAAAGGATTCTATACACCAATAACTTGAAAGCTTATAAGAAACAGCTCTATAAGCCAGTCACCTTATCCGGTACAGTCTGGCAATGAACGCTGCATGAGAACTTTCTCACGACTTTATTTTCCTTATAATTTCACCGCGAAAATAACACGCCAGACTTTTTTTTTTGCTGTCATGAGTGTTTCGACTGGTTTGATGCAATCATCCATCCTTTCCTATCTTGTTCCAACCTCTTCATCTGACTAATCACTTCAATAAACTAGACTAATTAAACTTCAGCAGCGGGTAATAATTTGCTCATTAACAAAATTAGTATTTTCTCCTACGTCGAAATCATCACAAACGTATTTTCCTTTCGCTGTGATGATATTCACATGAGGTGAATTTAGAAAACCCAAAATTTGCCTATTTCACTACAGGATAATCGCCTAAACAGCACAATAATTACAATGGGCGGTAGTAAGAACATTGTAGGTATGTACAGAGTACCAAGTAAATTCTATCGAAAGTACGTAATTTTATCGAGCAGTTGTTTTTCTCTGGCAGATGCTCGTAAATTTGTTGTATTGACAAGTAATTAACATGTCTTGATCGCACATTTTACGTTTAATAGCCAGCGTCAAGGACAAGTTAGAAAGTCGTGTCTATCACTTAGACGCCTAGATGTAAAGCAGTTAACGGTCTTCACCATGTATTATTCTGAGCTTACTTGTTACGCAATTTGGTCTTGAGACTGAAAAATACCATGGGTGCAACGTCCATTATGGAGATTATTATTATTATTATTTCGTATCAGAAACATAAGTAATGTTTCTGGTGTGAAAGGATTAGCCGTCAGGTATTATGGAGATGTAACACTACGTTAGTTACAGGAAGACAATCGCAAGGGTTGGATGAATTTTTCCTGTGATCTCTTCCTCAAATCTTACTACAGAAAAATAGCTGCTTGAGACTCACTGAGCTCATTACAATGCATAAGAATGGGGCCGAAAGGGAAGACGAAAAACTATCTAGTACATAACATTATAGATAATTTGAACAAAGCACAACACCTAAGAAAGGAAATAGAATTTCAATGGGTTCCCGGGCACGTGGGAATTGAGGGAAATGAAAAGGCGGACCAACTCGCAAGGAGGACAGAGGACTATGAGCCAACGGAAGTTAGAGCGCCATATAGAGATCTCCTAAGTAAAATCAGAAATTTACTGAAGTCTGAGTGGGAAGAGGTAGGAGAGATCCAATACAGATCTGAGGGTGCCTGGTACCATGCAATTCAACACAACATTCCCAAGCAACCATGGTTCAACATAAAGGTGAATAAAAAAGAAGCAACAATAATAAACAGGTTGAGGTCAGGGCACACCCTGCTAAATTCTAAAAAGTTTCTCCTAGGCCATATAATATCACTGGAATGCGAACATTGTGGTGTATACGAAGACATTTTACACTTCATTTTGGAATGCCCCAAGTATGCTCAGCAAAGGAAAACAGTACTACAGAATCATGCAGACATCAAACTCACAAGCTATGAGGATCTACGATACTTCCTTGCGACAATAACCGACGCCAAAATGAAGCAGTTATGCAAATACGTTGCTAAATGCAACAGGAAAATATAATATGGAGTTACGAAATAAGAATAAATCATACTTGTACCTTCTGGGATACGCAATAGAAACATCATTAAATATGTCAGAAATCAAAGTACTAGATCCTTACGGTTTTTGTGGCCCAGCCTAGTTCTACGATCAGAATGATACGCTACAACACAATGAGCTTTATTACAAATGTTTGAGTGTGGTTACTGAAAAATTATGTTCTTATGATGGCGAAATAATGTATTGTAATGTGTTTGATGTTAAAAAATTTTTTTTATAAAAAAGTATTAAAATATGGGCCTATGTATGCTAATATCTTAAAAATGTTTGAAAGAGATTGCTGCAAAATAATTTTAATGATGGCTCAATAATGTATTAAATAATTTAAATTTGGTTTCAACTAAACAATGTTAAATTTTAATGATAAATAGTATAATGAAGTACAAGTGCTCAAATGCTTTTGTTGCTAAATACTGTATTACAAGTGTCTGTAAATTTTGATGTGAAGTAATGTTCTTCTGTTAGCTGGTCAAATTGGCGAAAGCCAAAGACCATAAAAATAAATAAAAATAGCTGCTAGTTCTATAGCAGTTACTTTCCACTCACTTTTGGGATTATAACATTTTTTTGGAAAATGTTTCGATCAGATCTACATCTGTAATGGTTGCAATTATTTAACGTTGTGAGAATGCGGTTGATTGAGAAATATACATTTGTTACAATCTTGTTACGTCAAATACAAACTCAGAGATAAAAACTACTTTTCTGCCAGCAAAATCAATAATACCGGCAGTGTAGGGGCCAGCACGCTAGCCTCGGGAATGGGTGGTATTTATGAAATGTTATGTTTGTCTTGTGTTGTCCTCAGTATTGTGTCCTTAAATTTCTTGAAAGGAAATATAATACGTAGTACCATATAAATTGGAGCTGGTTAAATAGTCGCAAAACCCAGTCATATTAAAAAAAAGGAACAAATCAGTAAGAGCTCTCTGAGACATTTCAGTGAACTTTAAATATCAAATTATTACTGAATGTTTTCAGTAGTTAATCTAAACGAGTCTTACGAGTAATGTAATGTAGACGGATAAACATGAAATTATGCTTGTATTGATTGTTTCGATTCTACAAACAAAGTCATTTAGTACCTAATAGATAAGATTTTTCGTTTAATATTTAAGTTAATATGAATCGTGGTATTAGTTTTAGACTAACAGAAATAAAGAACACATTTGATTAGGAATAAACGAAGTCATTATCAACTTGAAGTATTTATCAATTGGAATATTCTCATTACTCACCAATTTAAGGCTTATTCATAATTAAAAATATACTCTGTGACATCAGGGATGCGAGATCCCCCACGGCGCTTGATTTTAATGAGGATCTTACGGAGTGACGGAACTAAAAGCAGACAATTAGTAGTGGAAAGATATCCATCACCCAGCTACCTGTGAAAAGCGAATAATAGACTACATCCTAGGGAGTAGAACTGGGCAACAAAGATAGCAAAGAGCGGGAGAGAAGGATATAACGATAGTTCATTTAGTACCAAACATTTTTTTAGCCACTGTACCGTCTTTAGAATGGTCTTCTGGAAGGAATGCGGCTTGGCGTTAGTCCCTCAATATTCGTAGTTGTGTCTGAATTAGAGACCAGAGTGCAAAACAATGACTTTTTATATCTCGCCTGAAACAAAAATTGGATCTGAATGCAATTAGTTCTATGCGGTTTATTCCTCTTTCATCTCCGTTGGTTGGATTATTACGTTTTCCTTAGTTTCTGAGATTTTATACAAACTCGAAAAAATAACAAGATACCTGGATTAAGTTAATCATCTGCAAGTTAATCATATTCCAGATACCTGTCAGGAAGTATCATATGGAATCAGTTTTGAAGTTCAGTTTCAGCTTAGGAATTTCAAAGTATTTAGCGCGCTATTAATTTCGTATAACTATCTTTATATTGTTAGATATTGTTCCGTCTTTGTTCCGATCTGTGAACCATACATGCACATTTTCTGTTTTTCAATCACTGCTCCATCTCCTTCGTTTGCATATATCGCATTATTAACTTCCAATAAAAAGGAGAAAAGCAATTTGAACGAAAACAGATTCAAGGTTAGAGATAATAACAGACAAGTCCATTTCGTATTCTGGAAAAAGAAAACGGCATTTCAATTATTTATTTGCATATAGAATTAATCAGCTGAATTTTTGCCAAAGAAGTTTTTATAAACACGTCAACTCAAGCAGTTTATTCCAAGCTGCATGAGTGAGCGGATTCAGAGAACTTCGTTTGTCTCCCCTTTATGGACTTTTCTTTCTTACCCTAAAGTTTCACTATAAATACATTTATACAGAAAAAACTGTTGTTTAATGGTAATCAATGAGTGCCTTTTATAGGTAGGAATAGAGTAACAAAAATGGGATTCTCATAAAATTGTATATTGCCAATCTAATTTCAATCTGTTGTAATGATTTATAATTTGAGAAATATAACTCCGTTCACGTTTTTATTTTAGTAACGCCATCCTTAATACTTTTACCTTGTAACATAATTCGTAACTAAAAAATTCACGTTGAAGCCCTTACAATTTAAATTTATAGTACAGGTGGGCATGTGTACTGTCCTAATCATTGCTAATAAAGGCTCTTGTTTTCCTCAGGTACATCTATATTCCTTTTTGAGAGCCTTTGCTTGGTTGTATTGTGAGTGCTGAGATAATTTCATGGTACGATGATATCAGACCTGATAGAGGAGTTATACTGGGATTGTCTATCAGTCATATGGCGTCGTTTATAACTGAATTTATTGCAAACATTCAAGTTCATTATTAAAGTGTTTTGCCTGCCCTTTTGACTCAGTTGGCTGCGGCACCGTGATGATATCCGGCGCTGACACGTTAGATGGTTTGAGTATTGATGGTGGAAGAAATTTTCGTCTTCAGGTCTTGGCCGGCAGAGTAGGAGAAGTGGTGGTTCATGTTTCCTAATCACCAGATTGTGCGCCAAAGTTCAGCGCTAAGTCCCAAACCACTCCGTAAGGCGTGTGCAGTGAGGGCGTACGACACAGTTGATGATGACGGGGACGTTAAGCCTGGCGGTACTCTTGGTATCTCTCGGAAGAGCCTGTCTGATTGGACTGGCACTGGGTTTCACACTCTCTCTTCTTTCATTTCCCATCCACAACACAAACAACATTCTACACGGAACACACACAATATCATAGTCATCGACTCTTATAACAACTTTTAATAACACTGCCACGCTGGGAAAGGCAAAGAAAACCTTCGCATTTGATCTTCCGAGACGTTCCCAGGGAGAGATAAACATCCACCATGGTAATCGCCTACGTTCGGAAGACTACCGTACTTGCGTGGAAACGACAGAATAGATAAGATTAGCAAATACACAGAGAAGAGGTTACTTTAATTGCAAATTATTCTCTGCCAACCTTGGTTTATTGGCTTCAATCATCACCACAAAGCATCTGCGTACACAGTAAAGGTGGGTTCTCACGATCCGCACATTTGCAGGCCGGACCTTTCATCTTTACCGCCCGGCGACGGGTAGAGGCGCGCCATCCCCGCCAGCAGGTGCGGCAAAGTTGAAAGGCATCCAAAACCACGCGCCGTGGGAACGCAGCTTTAACCAGTTTTGGCAAAAACAAATTACAATGGTTTCTCTCCAATCCTACTTACTGGGCCAGCTCGCCTGCCAATACAATTTATTTCAAGAATGAAAAGAAATCTGGTGGGGAAGTATTTTCAGAATTGAGAATAGGCGAAAAAAGTATTTACTGGATGTACGACATCGACATCGAGGTCATTAGAGGCATGATGGGACTGGAGACAAGGAACGTGGAGGAATTCGAGCATGGTCGTTTGAAGGAAGTATCCCGGCATTCGCCTGAAGTGATTTGGGGAAACCATGGAAAACGCTAATCTGGATGCCCGGACAGGCATTCGAACCGGATGATCGGACTGGGAATCGTAGCAACGTCATACCTAATGAAAACCTCGAGCGATATTGCACTCCTACCCGGTATATCAGAAGTTTAAAAATAACGTTAAATACGAGGTGTCCTGGTGGCTCAGGCTTGTGACTGTAGATCGAAAGTTCCGCGGTTCGAATCCCTGTCTCGGCGGGGATTTTCATAAGCCGTTTATCCACCCTTCATTTCTGCCACATCTTGCTGTATAATGTGGAGTATGCTGGAACGTTTCCTCAAAGTTTAACATCCAGAACAAATTCAAGCCCAAAAAAGGCTTAACGAGGTTCTAGTTGGCCCAAACGAACATATACACAAAATAAAAACGTCTTAAGAAGTTAATCGCATATGGGAGGACACGATTTTGAAGGCGACTAATTTTAACAATGATCTGTCAGATACAAGATTTTTGAAAAAATAGATCTAGTTTCGTATGACTATCTCCTCCCACTTGTAAAGTAGATTAAATAGTCTCGATACTTCGTTAGGGGACGTCCATTAATTACATGAGGTGTTTTTCCGGAATTCTGGACCTCCTTCCTCCCTTGGTGAGATTTCGTGAGATTGGACCCCTCCCCCCCATGATTCCGTGAGATCTTGAGGGCAGGGGCAGGGGCTTGAGCGGACTTCAGTTTGGAGGGAGGGAGGGGGTTTGGCTTGAGTGGAATTTGGTTGGGGAGGGCTTGCCCCCAATGAATTTAGGTTTTGGGGGGGGGGGCTTGAGTCGGCCAATGGGTAGTCTTTATAGTCTCCTCGGGCCTCAAATCCGTAGAGCTAAAAAAAAAAGTCTACAAAATTACAATGTCGGGGGTGGACCAAGAACGATTGGGGGGGGGGGACTTGAACCCCCTAGCCCCCCTCTCTGGATCCGCCCCTGCTTGAAGGGACCACCTTCTCCTGCTGGCCGACCTCGGTTATACCCTCTCCCCCCCCCTAAAGTTGGTCGTTTGTAGAACTTTTCTTTAGCTCTACTGTTCAGCAAGAAATTAAAGAGATGACGTGAGATTTACGCCGACTCCCTCCCCTCCCCCTTGGTGAGATTTCACCGGACCTGCCACGCCCCTATTTCACCTCACGTAATTAATGGACCTCCCTTAAGTGATCGCCTGGTTCGTGTCCTTACCAGGCGGCCTGAGTTCTCGGTACTGTGCGTGCCTCCGCGGGAGCCGTTCTCTGATTGGACGGAGGAACTGCGGCTGCACGCCGGCGGCTGCTCGTCCTTCTTCAGCCCTCCGACAATTAAGAACTCCGCAAAGTTTCCGACAGACAGCAGTTAGGAAACATCCGGCCTGAGTTAGGCGGGCTGGCAGAGGCGCAATAATTTCGCCGAGATCGACTTGGCAACTTCCTAATTAATTCCGAGACACGAAAATTTTCAAAGTCAGTTATCTGCGGTGGAGTTTCTACGACAGTTGCCGGAGCGTGAGAACACTTAGTGCTGTCTATCACAATTTAAAGATATAGGAAATTTGAGATGGCCATGAATACTGGTCCAGTCATTTCAATTAATGAAACTTCACTTCCTCAGAAATATTGCCTAGCGACTTCGAGCGATAAACTAATTCTATCATGCTGGGATCTCTGCCTTGCTGATAAAGAAGTAACCATCATAGAGCCACTACCCCCATTGTATGTTACACGCTCCCGTAAGTTTTTCTAATTGAAAACTCGGTGTAGCATTCCAAATGGTTCAGTTCCCGTGAGACTTTGTTTACGATGAATGAACAGTACTTATTGAAAATGGCATTCCTTTGGTTTTTACTTATTTATTCGTGTGCAAGGGCACTACTTTAATACAGTTTAAGAAACTTGTAATCATATTTCTGTTGGAACAAAGCATCTGCTGTTTGCATTTATAATCTGACCATTATAGTTTGCTATTACAAGGAAGATTTCCCAAGCATTCTCCTGAAATTTCAATAACTTAAAAATTTGTTATAGTAAATGAATATTTAAATATTACTGTATACTTTTATCCTTGAAAAACGTATTTAGAAGGAGAAAAGTGTCCCAAAATTGGAAGTATAAAGTGAAATTTTCGTTGTTTCATTTGAAAGAAAACAATAAATTTCGACGAAACAAATTGAAAATTGTTTTTAATTTGAGGTTGGACAGAAACAACCATTTTCTGAAACCGGTTAATTTAAACGATTAATTTGAAAAAATCGTTCCTAAAATTGTAAATACCGAAAGATTGGTATGAAAAATGTATCTTACACAACAAGCGAAATAAAGGTTTAACGCTTTTTACAATTTCTTCGAATAATCAAAATTTGACGGTAACTAACCCAAAATTGAGTCGTCATATTTATACCAAGGAGATAATTCTGCCAAAGCTGTATTCAATGAATTTTCGACACGGAAGTAGAAAAATCTTTAAATGGAAACTCATTTTTTTATTCGTGGAAAACCTATTTAGAATGAGAAATAGAATACTGAGTTAGTAGTGCCGTTGGTACCGGACGTATGAATAAAAATAGTAATTCCTTCAAAAAAAAAACAAGAACAAAAAACGCATAGTTATGGTCATGAGGAAGCATAGAAAACATGATTATTGGAGAACCAGTTACTCAAGTTTTCAGAGTTGAACCTTCTTCCCGCCTGAAAACTATAGTAGAAAATATCGTAATTATAAAATATGCTAATCAAGAACTTAGGAGTACTCCGTTATTTTTTTTTTTAAAAAACTCGAAATTTAAAGTGATCTACCCTCACGACAGAGGATTCAGGATATGTGAAATACATTTAAATATTAGCCTGAAATATCTATTTATTAGTAGTAAAAACATTTTTAATGGGTGAAACAGCCTCAGAAATCTGAGTGTGCAAAGTAAAAATTTGTTGT
>CM061914.1:99979453-100024463 GCA_031002005.1 Vandiemenella viatica
AAAATGATATAAAAAGTTGATGTTAGATTTTTACTAACCCTTTCTCCCTTTAAATCAGATTTGGCGAGATTTTGCCGTACCACTGCCTTCTAGTTTGAGGTCACGTAATTAAAAGACTCCCCCTTACCAATAGACCAATATGATCTGGATCTGCGAGATTGCTGCCAGCCACTATTTGAATCTCTCAGATGAAATTCCTTAGAATTAAAGACAAAGTATCAATGCTCAAAATTTAGTTCCGATATAAACTTTCTCCCTCAAATTCCATAACTATTGTCTCTTCTGTAGCGCTGTACTATACTTCACAGTCATTAAAATCTAATTTTTCACTTATTAAGATTGGGGGGACGTGAATTCAGCGCACATTTTGATTCTTCAGTTAATGCAGCACAAGATGAGAGACAAGATAGTATCAGAATTTTTTGACTTTCTGTTGTTGAATTCTGAAAAATTTTCCAACGCTGTTGTGATTGTGTTGTTTATTTACTGTTTCAATAGTTGCATTTTTTGAGACGTTAATCTTTCTTTCAAAATTTTATTATCACCCATTGGTCAAGTATTTCCTTATGTTTTATTAACATTCGAATTTGAGTTAACTCTGTTTATTTTTAACGTTAGCAACATTCCATTCTTATATATCAAAAGTCCGATGATTGGGTACATCACAGAAACGTTTGTTTACTGTGTATTGTGAATGTTAAGAAAAAGTCATCCAAGGGAGCGTCCATAAACTACGTGGTTCTGTCTTTGGGGGGGGGTGCCTGGAGAGCTACGCTGGGCTACGTGGGAGGTTGGGGGGGGTGGGGTTTCAAAGCCAGTCCACGTAGCTATTCATTCATATTATTTGTCACGGTTAAAATAAGGTATAGAACACACAACAGCATGTTAATATTGATTTCAGTCATTTAATTACCTCAGTATGTAATTTATGGTAAGAAAAATAGTACAAAATGTCTTCTGGAATCAATAGAGAGAAAGAGCTACTTGCTACTTGGGGGGGGAGGGGGGAGGCAAAAGCCACGTCGGGCTACGTGGGAGGAGGGGGAGTTCACAGGAGGCCAAAATGGAGCTACGAGGTTTATGGACGCTGCGCAACTTCCCATCACTTTCTGCAATTAACTGAATCGTGAATTTAAAAATGGGTTATTCTCTTTCATCGTATTTCAATACAGTGAGTGCACAACATCTTCTAGGAAACAGTTTACACTGAAACTGACAGACCGAAAGTTAAGTGAGAACTTCCGCATCAACCTGTTTCTTTTTACTCTGATACAGCATATGCACAAAAAAAATGTGCAAAGCAGCAATACGGTTTAAATTTGTTCTTTTTATATTCTGGATCAAGGAGTTATATTTCTTGGTGTTACTTTTATTCCACTGCAACTCCAAGGTTGAACGAGAATTTTTATTATTTCTCTTTCCTCTCGTCAACAATGAGGTATTGAGAGTCGCATTCTTTCTAGGTAAGGAAATCATTTGTCGTCAACATTCTCTGAACCAAGTCATAATATTCTTTATTATTTTATGCAATTAGAGAATTGCTTTTTCTTCAGTAACAACTTGAAATAAAACCATTACTAAGGCTAAGGATTTTTTTTTTACTCCTTGTCGAAATCGAGGTCGTTACAGGCGGGATGGGACTGGGGACAAGGAACAGGAATGAATTTGGCCTTGGCGTTTTGAACGAAGCATCCCAGCATTCGCCTGGAGTGATTTGGGGAAACCATGTAAAACCTAAATCTAGATGTAAGAACGGAGACTTTCCCGGCGTATGCTTGGAATGAATTCACGGGTGTACCGCCGGATAGTGTTTTGAAAACACGATATTTCGACGACTAGATCCATCGTCTTCATCAGGTGTCGGGACGTCTGCACAGGTCGGCTGACCGTCGGATGCCTGGACGGGGATTCGAACCGGCGTCCTCCCGAATGCGAGGTCTGAGCATTAATCGCTCACCCACTACGCTCGGTTTAAAACTAATAGCAAACTTTACAAAAAAAAAAATCACTGCCTTACCATAATCACTTAGCTGAGTAAATATTGCTGGTGGGTAAACGAGCACCCATTGGCTTAGTTGTCTGCGGCACCATTAAAGTGTCTGGTGCTGATTCGGATTAGCTGATTAGAGTTCTGGTGGTGATGAGAATCTTCATTACCAGGACTTGGCCAGCTGTTTAGGAGAGGTGGTGGTCAACAATCGCTAATCACCAGATAGAGCACCAAAATCCCTAATCTCTCCACAGTACGAATGGAATGAGGGCATACGACACCGCTGATTGTGATTCTTCCATCGCATGGGGACGATAAGCCTGGCAGTGCATCGGGTGTCTTTCGGAAGAATAGTCTTGAATGGGCCTACACCGGGTCTCACCTCTTCCTTCTTTCGTCTCTCATCCACAACACAAATAACACTCTACCCTAAATACACACCATCACAGTCACACACACTTATTACGACTACATTTTCACTTTGAGGAAGGCAATGAGAAACCCCTCAAGTTCATGTTTCCAGACGTTATCATGGAGGAGCTAAGAATTTCCTTGTTAACGGCCTACGTAGGGATACGGGGAAGGCATCTATAGAAACAAAAGCACTTTTCCTCGGCGGTGGCGCCTGGGTATCAACTTGGTTAGGGCCAACAACTCACCAGATACAGACCAAATACCGAAACCTCCGTGTAGATTAAGGGAAGAACAGTGGAATTTATGGTTCTGTATAACTTTGACTCTTACATTAACTAAGGTGAGAAAGATGTTCACAATTTTATTGTAATGGAGCGTCCATAAACCACGTAGCTCCATTTTTGCCTCCTACGAACCCACATTCCCCCCTTTCCCCCCACATAGCCCGACCTGGCTTTTGCCTCTACCCCCTTCCCCCCACGTAGCACGTAGCTTTTTTCCCTTTTGATTCCAGAAGAGATTTTGTATTGTTTTCTCTTGTCAGACTATTGTAAATTACATACGGAGATATTCACATGCTGTTGTGTGTTCAGTAACTCATTTTACTCATTTTACCTGTGAAAAATTATATGAATGGAAAGCTACGTGGCCTGGCTCGGAATCTCCCCCAACCCCCACGTAGCACAGCATAGCCTTCCTGCCAAATCCTCCCCCCCCCCAGACCGAGCCACGTAGTTATTGGACGCTCCCTATGCCCAATTCGTAGAATAGTTTCCAACTATCTGGAATGAATACACTGGTTGTGTGTTTATCCCATCCTACAGAAACACTGGTTGAAGCGGTCGTGTGTTATGGCACCCAAAATATGCAGTATTCTCTCTGAACTCTTAACGTCAGCGGGGATTACTTTTATATATATGCATATAAAAGAACAGCAAGATTAACTTTGACTCTGAAACCGCTACCCGCAACGCATCTGTGTGGAACAGTTTCTGGCTATGCAGTGTTATGGAAGAATGTAATTATTTCAAGTGCCTTCAAAAGAGGAAAACACAATGCTTTGACACTTTATGCCTTCTATTGCGGAGTTTTTTTAATGTGCGTATGAGACACAGCTTGTTTCACAGAGCATTTATAAAATAAAGTAAAACCAGGTGTTAGTCTATCCTCGTGCAATTAGGACACCCTACTGTAAACCCCTTTACAGGTATGGATGAAATAAATCATACGACAGTCACTTGGCTTGGAAATCAATGCTTGACAAATTTTTGGGTGAGGTAGCAGATTTCGCTTCCACTTGCAACCCAAACCCGACCGAGTCTGGAGGGTTACAGGTAATGTTCGGGCCATACATCCTGGAGGATGCGGATTCTAATCGTCGTTCGGTCATCTCGATTTCGGTTTTCCACAGTTTCAAGAAAGGTTCACAATGAAAGTTCGTTACTCGGTTTTAATTTAATTGCAGTGGAGCACACGCTCCGGTGGCAATTTCCCTACACACCCATCTTACCACTTTCCTGCACCCACCTACATTAGCCCTCTACAAATTTTAACTTTAAATTCTTTCAATGTTATTGGTAAATTATTCATCATTTCCCTTGGTAACTTATTCCAATCCCTGACACCCTTACCTAAAAAAGAAAATCTTCCCACACCCTTGTGCCTGAAATCGAGCACCAGCTTGTGGCCACGGTCATGTTTTCCCTTCCATGTACTACTTTTCATACCTACACCAATATCTTTCTATACCTCATCACCAGTATACGCCTTATACACTCCCATGACCCTCTTCATCCTTCTCCTGTCTTGCAATGAACCCCTTCCAGCTCCTTTATCATATCTGTTACTGATTGCATTTTCCGATAATTTCCAGAAACAAATCTAGCAGCCCTTTTTTGCGCCCTCTGCAACTCCTGTATTTGATACGCAAAAATTCGCGTAATATTCACGTTTTTAGTGACGGGAAGACTTTTGAAAGTTCCCTTAGAAGTTGGTGCAAAAAAACTATTCCCATAAAAAAAATTGAATCCCCCAGTTCATCTACCTGGATGTGTGAATTTATTTCCTGAACACGTTTTCCTTTTTGAGGAGAGAAAGACCTAAATGTATTTGTTTGATTTATCTATTTCCAAAAAGTCTGGGCAATTGTCGTACCTATCTTCTCTTCGTCAATATTGCTGACACAAAATGCCTTAAATGAATGCTATTCTTCAATCACAGCTAATATCTTAAAACGAATAATTAGTGCTCAATGATATATGATAGATCAAGGAAGTTAGTTCAGTGAAACTGAAAATTCATTCCCCATTTTCAAAGGTAGTTAGAAAAGCAGATAAAGATGTTATATTCTTTCGTTAGCAACTTTTTAGAAGCTTTTTTTTAATGAATCACCTCCGTGCTTGTCTTCTTAATTTAATTTACCCACTACACACTCATTTTTCCTCCTTCTTGCCACCGCCAACATTTGGCCTCATATTATATTCTTTCAACTTTTAAGTAAACTTATTCCTTCACTACATTTCTCAGAAATGAAGGTATTCAACATTCAGATTGTAAACTGAAAGGGAATTTGTAAGAACGGAGAACAGCCGAAAGGTTTGATTGGAAGGGAATATACGGGATGTTAAAAAGGGTCAAATATTTTAGGAGTTGCTGACATGGACTGAAAACGCGATCCTGATGGAGGACCAACCACGACAGTTTCAAAGAATGTGTGATTCCTTACGCCGAAGGACAGAGGCTTGCGTCACATTGCGCACCTGCTATTAACTCAGAAAATATGCGTTTGCGGCCCTCTGTTTATTAGATATTTTTGTCTCATGTTGATTTATACTAACAACTTCCAGAATATTTGACACTTTTTTGACACCCTGTAATGTTATAGGTTTCAGTTTCATTTGGCAGTACTTAGTTCCGTTGCCATTGACGAAAGCTTATCAAATTTCCAATTGTTATTTTATAGGAAAAAGTTAGTACACGTTCATTAACTTCTTTGCCTCCAGGCAATAGTCAATCAAGAACTGTGTAAATGTTTGCTTCCTTATATAGTTTAAACAACTGAAGAAGTAACACATATTAAAAGATTAGCGTAGGATATTAGAAGTGTGGTTATCGATGAGGAAATAGACTCAATTTCATAACTTTATTTGAGATATAAGTGCAAGTTTCTGTAAAACAACAAACAAGCAGAAATCAAGAACACGGAGATATGTTATCTATTCCGTCGCTCTTAAAACCGTATCGTGTATGGCAATGGTGGAACAAGTTAAAATATCATCCATCTGTCTTTCGTTCTATGTAAACTTCAGCTTATTTCTCGCTTAACATCAGCCAGAATACAAAGGCCGTTTTTGTCCAATACAAAACAATTAGTACTCGCGGTGGCAGCGAAAGCAGAATTAAGTACAAATGAATGCGAAGTATTTTCAGCAGATGCGTGGTCCTGTTTACTTAACTCAGCTTATAACAAACATTCCCGCGGTTATCCTCCAAAGCTTTGGCACTATGAATCGTAGCACTGTGGGTACACTTTCAGTTTGCCCCGTCGCAATTCCGGGAGGCTGCTTTTTTGTTCCGCAGTGTTGGTATTACCAGTGTAAACACATTCCGTCAACGTCCGCCGGTTGTTTGACTCGGCTACGTGTAATCCATACAGTCTAGTTCCAGCGGCGACCGCTTGAAGCGCTACCTGTCTGGAGAAAGTCTGCCACCTTCGATAGTGATCGTAAATTTGACAGGTAGTTCCGATGTTTTAAAAAATAGACAAAAATATAAGGGAAAACAACAGTTAATTGTCTTTTATGCCCTCAAATATACTCAGCATTTTAAAATTATAGAAAGTAGTGAATGAGAACAGTTGGTGTGTATTTGCGAGCTATTTGACTTAATATATAATTAAATGAAAAGAAAATGTTTCCAAATAATAAAATACCAAGTTTTAACTAGGTTTTAAACAGTTAGTGCCCTCCTGCTGTGCTCATTACAAGACAAGCAGAAAAAATAATAATGTAAAAATATTACTTAATTAAAATCGTTACATAAGAAATAACTCTAGAAACTGAAACTAATTTTTGGAAACAGGAAACGTTCAATAATAAATGAAAGCACTTTATACATACTTCGGAAATAATATTACAGTATTAAATCAATCTGATATATACCTACTACCATTTCATGTCCGTAAAATGACGTTTTAGTCAGAGATTAACCCTCACCAAGGCCAACAGAATTATATTAATGAATGTGTGTAGGTGAAACTGAGCACAAGTTAAAAAGTACCCACATTTTTGTTTGAAATAATAACTTGCTACAAGTCTAAAATATGGAACATGGGCTGACCCGGAAAAATTGTCGGCATCAGACGAAGATGCTATTGGAAAAGTTACAAAACAAGAAATTTTCGTGTAATTTAGTGATCGTCACAGGTATTAATTATTACAACATCGTAAATATATCATCTGCTTTCAAAAAAATTCTTGTAGATAAATAACTGAATTACTGCGAATGGCAAGAGTTTTGAGATATCGTATAATTTGAAAATAATCTTCTAAGAGCTATTTCATAAGGAGATAAAATCAGATAGTCTTCGCGTCTTTTTCCTCTCATTTATTCCGTTGTTGCAGGGGCGGCATTTTCAGGATGCGACGTGTTAGAGATTGGCTTGTCACTGAGCCTGAGAGAACCTGTGCTGCCATCTGTCTGGGAAACATGTAACTATGTTTTGTGTGTGTCGAGTGTATTCTATGAGACGTAGTTTGGGGGCAAGCATTCGTGGCCAGGTTTCGTGCGATTTCGCCACTCTCCCCCGCCCCATCCTCTATTTCACCTCACGTAATTAATGGACGTCCCCTTGGCGCACTGAGCCACTATTGCATTATTATGTTGTTAAATTTTTTTTGGATTATCGTGTTACTGTTGTGCGTTAAGAATTTTCAGAAAGATTACAAGATTGTGCTAGTTTCATAAGGGCCGTCCATTAATTACGTGAGGTGAAATGGGGGGGGGGGGAGTCCACAGAAATCTCAGTCATCTTTTTAATTCCTTGAAGAATAGTAGAGCTAAAATCAAAAAGTCTACAGAGGACGTCGATCGCAGTGTTGGGGGGAGGGAGGCGTGGAATATTGCTGATAGAAAAGCAAAGCATAATCACGTGCGAATTAAAACATTCCCTGTATCGCATGTCAGTATCATCATGCATCGCGAAATAAACTTGATCCCAAATCTTCACAGGTTCTGACACCTTTCTTTCTTAATACCTGTTATGAAGATTGATATTTTACCGGCTGAACAGCTTATATCGGCTGAAACAATGATCCCAGTGAGAACGAAGGATACTAAAAATAAATCTAAACAACTTACGCTATGCAACGTTATATTTAACTGTGGTTTAGGCCACATATATCGCGATCAATTTGGAACTTCTTTCATTTGAACCATGCAATGATTTTAGTAAAAAAAAACCTGATAATTAATATGCCAATTTAAACACAATACATACTTTTCTTTCATTGTTCTGACAATTCATGTCTTACCAATTGCTTAACTAAATAGAATTGTTATAAAATAAAATTCAGTGTAATTCCTAGTGCCTTGCACTGTAGCAAAAGGTATCAGTTTCCAACCAGGTCCAGGTTGCATTTCAACCTAACCATGTACTACGATAACCTTGCCGCCAGGAGAACACTACTTCTATCTCACGCATATTAATACATGAAGAGTATCGCGTTTTAGTGGCAATAATACATCACAATATAAATTTTATCAAAAATCTTCAAGGTTTTTACACATTTCTGTTTTGGTATCCTTGATTCAGACCGATATTAAAACGTTTTGAATGGCTGACACAGTTGCTGAAAAATAGGCTCAGTAATATTACACAGTGAAAGCAAACGAAATTAAAATAATTTTATAAACTTACAATATGCCACGTAATATTTGTATCAAGTGTAGTTTAGGATGCACAGATCGGGATCAGTGTGCAACTATTTCCGTTTAAACGAATTAATAATTTCAATAATAGGACACAGTTTAATTTAAAAAAATAAAAATAAAAAAAACCTACGAGATTTACGCCATCTGCCGTAACGTCAAATGCCAGTAGAAATTCTGACCCATGCTAAGTAACAATCTAACCAAAACATTAGCTACATTGGTGCTCGAAACACAAAGCTTTTATCTTAC
The DNA here is from genome assembly GCA_031002005.1 of Vandiemenella viatica. Lineage (NCBI taxonomy): Eukaryota > Metazoa > Arthropoda > Insecta > Orthoptera > Morabidae > Vandiemenella > Vandiemenella viatica. Next base: position 99,988,038 of record CM061914.1, read on the forward strand.
ATATCTATGGATAACGAATTTAAGGAATACTTCTATATATCAATAGAATATTACGTAAATATAAGAATCTAATGATTGATATGTCGTTTTTGACGCAATACATACGTTTATTTCAGTCTTCATGCTTGGAAATGTTATTAAATAACGTTCATTGCCAAGAATCATGACGCAAAGCTTGATGTCATTGCGCGACGTCATAGATTGACGTCATGCCGTGACAGGTGATGTCATACATAACAGCTTGCTTATTATATTGATAGATACGTAAAAATGGATGTTGGTATATATCTTTCGGATTAGTATACTTCGATACCGATCATAATGAAAATTGGCACATATGTGTATTTTTTCATAGAAAAGATTTTTTGAAGTAACCATTCTGTTATGACTTGCCATTAAAGTGAATAGTTCCTTTTTGGGAATTATCATTATCAATTTTCATTTAGCAAACACCAAAGAGTATCCTACTTCGTAGATGGTACTGTCCATAGAAGTTGGAATATTATTTAAGTACTGCCACGTTTACTCTTTGCTTCTTGCGTAAATCACATATACTGCTTTACGCTAAATGTTACCATTAATTTTAATTTGGTTCAATTATATAGCGAATGTAATAGTAAAAAATATGGCTCATACACGTGAATTATTAATAAAAAATGTACATACTTCATCATCAATTTATACAAATAAGAATAATGGAATCTCATCACAGTGTGCTATCTTTCAGTTTCAAACATTTGTCTACAAAAATTATATATTACACAGATCATCCATTTTTGTATATACAGGGGTAAAAAAAATATACATAGGCAGGACAATATCTGGCGAGTTTTGCTACTAAAATGTAAACCGCATGCTGCACATGTTTCTCATTAGATAGCACTGTGGCTGGTTTCGTCACACCCACGAGCTGCTCATTAGCTGATAGTTAGCGGAAGGAGAAATCAACATAGCGCCGCTTCTGCCTGTTCGTAGTAAAGCCACACTAGCTTTGTCGTCCTCTGCACCGCGTGTGTGGTATCTCGTTGACCTCTGCGGACACCTCTCTCCGGCAGCCCTTCTTAACGCGTCTAATGGGAACTCCGGCTGTCTCGCTGGATGCGCATTAGCAATGCAAACACGTCCTGGACTCCCGCACAAACAGTGGCCACTGTCGGCGCCGCCTACATCCGTATCCTACCGTCAGAGGGCAAGTTCCTAACCACCACGGCTGCCCACGTAGTGCACTGCGATCTCGAAACTCACATGGATTCAGCTTCAACCAAAGCTTAATTCCACAGCAATTGAATTTTTACGGTAACCCCTCAAAAAACAATCAGTAGATAATAGTTAAAATGCCAGTTTGGTCATAAGCTCCGGCCTCGCATTCGGGCGGACGCGTGTTCGAATCCCCGTCCGGGCATTCAGAATTTCCATGGTTTCCCCACATCACTCCACAGAAATTCCGGGATGCTTCCTTTTAAAATGTCATGGCCGAATTCCTTCCCGTTCCTTGCCCCCATCTTTTCCCGCCTCTAATGACCTCGACGTCGACGAGAGGTAAAACAATACGTAAAAACAAAAAGTAGTTTAGACATTGTGTCATCGTGTGTGTTAAAGCAGTGAAGTATAACCCTGGGAAATGTTTTCAGTCTATATCCAGACATGTCGCTATTATTGCAAGCTAAGAATTTATGATACCTATATCTGTTTCTGTAATGGTTCAATATGTTTTAAATTACAAACCATCCATGCATTTCCTTTAAATCCGCATATTAATTATTTGTTGCTTTTTCTTTATATTTGGTCAATGTAAAAAGAAAATTATAAGATATTACGGCAAAATCAAGATAATGAGCGTAATTTTATAACAATTCAATTTAGTTACTCAAAAGCGAAGAAATGAATTGCCGGAACATTGCGTTCAACCAGTTATTTTTGATGCGCCTAACAGCTAGTGTCAATATAACTAAGCACCAAAACTGAGTACAGGTAATAGCCTTATCATGTCAACCATTTTTATTCGTAACTATTCGTAAATCTAAACATTACACTCCTCCGCTGTTTTTGTAAGAAACAAAAAAATTATAAAGTGTTACTTTCCTTTTTTTAATGCAGACTGGAACAAACCCGTGACAATCAGTATAAATCACCAGACGCTGTACTTCCGTCTTTTTATAGCTTTGCCACTAATCGGCACCGAAGTCATTAGAAAATAGGGCCCTAGGGTCGAGAAGGATTTCGGCCACGGCGTTCGGAAGCAATCGTCTCGACATTTGCCTTATTGGCTCAGAGATATCACGGAAAACAGGAATCTGGTTGGTCGGATCAGGGACGAACCAGCGTCCTCCCGATTGTCACGCTCGAGCCCACCATCCTCAGTTCTACAACCGAGGATGGTGTGTGAGTAGTTAACTCCCTGGCCTCGCATTCGCGAGGACGCCGGTTCGAATCCCCGTCCGGGCATCCAGTTTTGTGTTTTCCATGGTTTCCCCAAATCACTCCAGGCGAATGCCGGGATGCTTCCTTCAATAGGCCATGGCCGAGTCCCTTCCCGTTCCTTGTCCCCAGTCCCATCCAGCCTCTAATGACCTCGACGTCGACGAGGCGTAAATCCCTAAGTAAAAAGAAAAAAAGGTCTGTTCTGCACTTCTACCTTTGAAAATTGCAACACCTAGAAGGAATGTCTGAATCACTCAAAAATCGGAGGATGTTTGGAACAGTGAAATCTTAATAAGTGATTAAGATTGCAGATATGGGGTGCACGAAGTCCCAGTAGCGCCCTCTTTTGTGTTACCGGACAGGTCAGCGTTACGCCACACTCATTCTGTGCAGAGCCGCCGAAGTGGAAACGTACAAGCATGTGCAGGTATGACTCCTTGAGGTCAACGGAAGCAGCATCAGCATTTGAGTAAGTTCGAATAAGTACGAACGTGGCAGAATGATTGGTCTACGGGAAACGAGTTTGTAGTGTAGTGACATGGCTCGCACAGGGCATGCTGCTACGACAGTGATGCGTGTGTGCATCCAGTGGATAGAAGACGGTCGTGACACACTGGACCAAACAATACTACCACAGCGCGGGATCTGGTCCACATGGCCGTAACCGACAGAACAGCTTCGTCCAGTGTTGGCTCGACGTTGGAGCACTGCAACGGGTGTGGACATGTCTACGTCGATAATTCGTCGCCGTTTACTGAGGGCGGGGCTGGTGGTATGCATGCCATTCCGTCTGCTTCATTGACCATAAAGCGCCAATGCCTCAGACCGCAATGGGCAAGTGAATACCTTTACTGGCGAGCAGAATGGCAAAAATTAGTGTTTTCTGAAGAGTCACACTTCAACTTATCTTACAGTGATGGACTCGTACGTGTTAGACGCATGTGGTGACTTCACACCGTACTGAATTCTCACTGTCATAATGCATGTATGGTTCTCCAATTCTAATCATTTTTGTGTATTCTCATGTCCAGATCTCTTATTTGCTGCCCACTCAAATTCTTTTGTGGCTTAATCTATCTCTAAATAAATATTTTTAATTGGTTATTACCGATTGGCTGTTCGTATACGCTCGAGACTACAATATAACACAGAAAGAGCAAGTTCATCTGAATATTTCCTGATACCCTGTGGGGAAAACTACCCGCTGGTTTACTTTAGGGATTAAATAAAATATTATTCAAGTATCTCCAAGAAGAAATAGAGACCAAATGCGCCCTGCGAAGGAACGTTCATCTGTAATGTAAAATATGTGGTTTCATATTGAGTAACAATAAGTCTTTGGAATCAGCCATGGAATAAATTAATGATTCCGAAATAATTGGTAAGAGCAATCTAAGAATCGCTGAAGATGTGTAGATCCATGTACGCATATAACAAATACACTTGAACAGAAAGTAGAAAAAACGCCGCAAAGAATAATTACGTACGTAATCCGACTATTTCCGGGTATTCAAGATCAAACGTTGCCTTTGATTACTGCTATGGCAGATTCGACCGATGTTACTGTTCAGTCGTCTATCTGAGCGCTTAGCCTGATTATAACTACCGCTCCTGTTACTAACACTAAAGAATAATGCTATAATCTGTTAAGCAATCTACACTAATGAATAACCTCCACCTTGAACATTTATTTATGCTAACTTCTTAAATGCACAATGGTATGTGATACCCAATTTCAACCAGGATTGACACCTTACTGAGTAATTCACATACTATATACTGATATAAGGCATGTACTAATACACATAAAACTTTCTGCATTACTGAACAGTGATAGCACAGGTCCAGAGGTTAGTTTAAACAGTATGCTTTCATTGAACTCTTCCTTCGTGGGATTATAGATAACTTTGTTATTTGACTTCCATTTTCGATATATTGCAGATGGGTATCTTTCAAAAAGTACTGTGATCATTCTTCTTCGAAATACCAAAATATATCAGGATGAAGAAAGATTGTAAAAAATTTCATATCGTAAGATTGCCACATTCCCCAACACTGACTGTCCCCAACGTAGTCTGTCAGGGTAAGCGGAAACACATCATTGTGGCGCTGATCCTGATAGTATCAGTAAGCACTTCTATCTAGCAAAGGTAAATATCGTCCTGTTAAGACCCATGCAGTCCAGAGGATATCAAAAGCTGGGGTAAAGCTATGCGTGCCCTTTGATGACCACGCTGCTAAAGTGATGAGAGGTACGACAGCTTTGCTCCCTTCCCTCGCCCCACGCTAGTCAAATGCCCCAACTTCCCCAACCAATTTGACGGCAAGCTGAGTTAGCCTGGTGGCCGTTGTGGACATTCAGCTTGCGGGAGAAACGGGCGCTAATGAACAAGATGTCGACGCTTTCTGAAGTTCCAACAACAAATTGAGAAGAAATTATCGTTCTCGCGGAATTTGAGCGGCGGTCGACTGATTTAAATCCAGTTCCTATTCCGAAGAGTTATGAAGCGAAACAAAACTTTATTCACACAAACTCGAATTTATGCGTTACTATAGGCCTCTTTTTCCAGGTAGGATTACATTTTTGTGTTAGGGTAGCCACTACAAGAGGAGCATGCGCAGAAAATCAGAAGCTCTTTAACTTAGCAGAGAATAATGTCATATGCATCTAAATTTACTTTTAATAAAATACTTTTTAAATATACTACAATTACGTGATATAATTTTAAATATAAACATAAATCTCAATGACATTAAGTATATGTTTAACGGCGCAGTCTCCCACTCATAAAACGTTGATGCAGTTATAGCAGGCAATTTAATATAATTTAATTTTCATTGGAGCACACGCTATTCCCTTTTCCTGCACCCACCTACATTTGCCCTCTACCAATTTTAACTTTAAATTCTTTCAACGTTTTTGGTAAATTATTCATCATTTTCCTTGGTAACTTATTCCAATCCCTGACACCCTTACCTAAATAAGAGAATCTTCCTACACCCTTGTGCCTGAAATCAATTGCCAACTTGTGGTCATCGTTATCTTTTTTCCTTCCATGCATTACTTTTCATACTTACACCAGTATACGCCTTGTACACTCCCATGACCCTCTTCACCCTCCTCCTATCTTGTAATGAATCCCATTCCAGCTCTTTTATCGTATCTGTTACCGATTGCATTATGCGATAATTTCCAGAAACAAATCTAGCAGCCCTTTTATTTTTTTTTATTTTTATTTTTTTTTTTACAAGAGTGGGTTTTTAATAACATCTACGGTTTATTCACACAAAAATAGATAAAATGATTGTCATAAAAGCTTATCACAGTTTTCAAATCACTGAAACATAATTATTCCAGGATTTTGATCACGAAACATAAAACTGTGCCTAAAATTATATTCCTAGCGGCATCTTGATATTCGGCTTTTCATTTCACAGCACCTTTTAATCTTATTTCTAATGATGTTAACATCAATACCTATAAATCCAACAGCGTTTGTGAAAACACAGTGCCATGAAGAATTGTTATAAATCACTTAAAATTGCAGTTACAAGACATAACATGCATAATTGAAGTAAAATGTTTACGTCTTTACGCTTGTAATAGGGGGTTATAGAAATGGATATTTAGGATTCATAAATGTCTTTCAACGTGGGCAACAAACAGTTAAAATGCCTCCAAAATTCAGTACGGCATGGCGATGAGGCAGATATAAACAAAATACAGTTTTGAACGCGGACGAAAACCTATTCTGTTTTAGATACATACCGTTCCTACAGAATTTGCAGCTACGATAGTGATTCTCGAATGGAAGTATATACAGTACCACCAGAGAAATGCTCTATTAGAAGTTAGGTAGTGAACCAAGTAATAAGACGACACAAAGGGATAACAAGCCCCCCTTCCGCAACGACGAACTGTTCTCCACCATCGCAATAATTATTACCAAAGCAGTGCAGATCTGCAACGGATGTGGAATTAATTGCCTTCATAGTTCCTTTGCCTCACAGTGAGATTATTACCCACCCAGCTATGGGAGATTCTCTTGGCTTGCGCCTCCGGCTGATATGGATTTGTGACTGCAGAGGCCTATATACTGTTTTCCAATGTGTCGTATTTTCTGAATAATCCCTCTTTGGCTATGACTATAGATAGCTCCTCATGCATTAGACTGTATCGTTTTAGGATTCTCCTTCAACAATACTTTTCAAAACATTATACTGATCGAAAGATGTGCGGTGCTATACATACGAGGCATGTTTTTTTAAGTAAGTACCGTTTTGAAATTAAAAAAAGACGTGCAAATATATATCAATAATTTTATTTTTACATGAAAGCCTGTACCTTACTCTACTTTTCTACATAATTCCCTTCAATATTGGGGCACTTGTCATAACGTACTACCAGTTTTTGAAAACCCGCCTCATGGAAGTCTGCCGCCTGACTTGTTAACCACTGCATCACAACTGTTTTGACTTCGTTATCGTCTTCAAGACGCTGACCGCTCAGGTGTTTCTTCAAGTGCAAGAACAGATCGTAGTCACTGGGCGCCAGATCAGGGCTGTACGGAGGATGATCTAGTACATGCATTATTGGGCACGAAAATGAGGGCAACCTTCATAGTGACAGACAAAATTGTGAAAGATCTAATCTTTAATTTAATTGAATTTAAATTAATTGTGATGAAGCGCACATTCCGGTGGAAATTTCCCTGCGCTCCTATTTTTCTCTTTTGTTGTACCTTTCTACTTTTGCCCTAAATGAATTTTAATTTTAAGTCTTTCAGCGTTTCTGGTTAATAATTCATCACTTCCCTTCTCCTTTACATATGAATGAATATGTTTCCACACCATTAGGCCTGAAATCAAGTGTCATATTGTGATCATGGTCATGTTTCGCCTTCCATGCACCACTGTTGTTTCTTCCGCCAATATATTTCCACGCCTCATCATCAGTATATGCTTTGCACGCTCCCAACACTCTCTTCACCCTCCTCCTGTCTTGCAATGATTCCCATCCAATCTCCTTTATAATGTCAGTTACTGATTGTGATCTGCAGTAATTTTCAGAGCCAAATCTAGCAGCCCTTCTTCGCACTACCTCCAACTCATATGTTTGATACTCAAAATGCGAGTCCTCCATTACGTCACCATATTCAAGCGATGGTAAGTTTGATAACTCAAGTCATTCATTTCTCTGGTACATCCTTTCATCGTTCTCTCCAATAGATGAAGGCTTTTGAAACCGTTTCCTACCACCTGCGCAGATGAGTTTATTACGAAATGTTACGCCAACTTCAAGTCTCTAACAACCAATTCCTTCCCCATCCAAAAATCATAATCAACATTTATCTGTGTATCTTCTCACAATGTTTCTTCGGAGTTCTCGTGGCGTTTTATTGTAATTAGACCGACAATATATTGCCAGGAACGTTGAAATCTTCTTATCAGATCTATAGATACGGCCTTTTCTCTTTCTGCATTTCCGCCTACTTAGCAACTGGTCGCTTAGATGATCTTCAGCACTTAGTATCAGTGATCCGTGGATCCGCCTAAAACAAACCTGGAAAACTGTTCTACAACTGTTGATATGATGCTGTGACGTTTAGCAACTTTTTTTGCAATTCTCGGTGGCTTTACAGGTAATTCATTTTCCAGTATGCGATTATCACTTCGGACAATTGCCAGCCATTGACCAATCCTATCTGCAATAATCTCCAGAATTTTCTCGTTCGAATGTCCTTAATTCTAGTTCTTTTAACGGGGCTCGTTGTCTGTTCGAAGACATTTATGAGTAACTTCGCCAGATACTCTTCAATCAACAGTCTCCCTACCCCCTTAGAGCCTTCACAGCTACCATAGCGGTGCCGAGCTTGCCGGAGGAAGATTAACGCACTGGGAAAGCATTCCAGAGAACGCGGATTCCCATTCGACCATCCAGATTTCTGTTTAACATGGTTTCCCAAAATCACTTCGGAACTCCTTCCTGTTTCTTTTCCCCAGATTCCTTCCTTTAGTATGGAAAGACACTGATGAAGCCTATAGTATACAGTGATGCTATCAGCATACTTTCATTATATATATATATATATGTGTGTGTGGTGTTCTGAATGATATCTTGAAAGTTTCCTGTCCTAACTGTGCCATAGTATTATATTGTTGCTACATTTCTTTCTGAACGTCAATTTTAATAGTAGTTCGCAAGCATTTAGTGCAAATTTTCAGGTAGACCTATATTGTGTTTCTTATGCGTATCTTACGCTCAAAATACCGAAAACGCTCATTGAGAGGAAAAAAACTACCATAACGAGTTATTCAAACTAAGGCACTAACAAAAAACAGCCAGAACGCATTGTGGCTAACTCAAAAAGGCCACAACGTAAAATTGGTGTCTAGTCCAGGTCACATTATCTATACTTAACGATTCACTTTTTATTTTATACTTGTAAAGCGACGGGTAAGAATAATTATATACTTTAGATGCACCCTGGACCGTTTCGTAGTGAACACAAAGAGTTAGATACTGATAAGGCACAACGAATTATGGCCATTTTCAAGAAATCAGAATGCGTTCTGGTCATTTTTTTCGCTCAATGAGCGTTTTTGGTCTTTGTGCGTAACATGTACTTAACATAAAATAGTTCAGATTTCAATTTAATGAATGTCGATAATGACAAAACCAACTGCCAACACAACAATCTCACAGATGTTTGAGCTACAACCTGCGCACTTTCCCAATTCTGATAATAGCATTCATTTCCTATACTATCGTAGATATTGCTCATAGGTCTTACATACGCCATCGTGACGCTTTGGCACTACGTAATGTCAGACAGCATGATAGAGAAGGAAAAAGGGAGGGTGGACTGCAGAAAACATGGAACTGAAGTAAATGAGAACAGTATAGTGTGACAGCTTGTCATAGCTAACAGTTGACGCGTTCGGTATCGATCACACGTCACTGGAACACTAATCCCGTCAAGGTGAACCACCAGACTTGTTCCATTATACTTTTTGCATGGCCACCAAGAAGTACGATAACCTGTTCTGTAACCGAGACAGAAAAATTCCAAGTCTAACTTCTTGCGCTCAGGACATAGTCATTTAACGAAACCAGATGTGTACAAAAAGTGGTCCGGACGAAGGGCAACCAGAGGCAACTGACCACAGGTTTGAACTCTATACACGTGTGTGAGGCTCTGACGTAGCGACTAACTTCGTTACTGAACTGATATTATCGTAGTAGCGGCCCATTCGAAAACTCTGAAATTAGTATTTAAATCATGCGTCCAGAACCACTGTTATTCAACTTGTGTGTAGACAAAAACCAACCATGTTGGCTAAATTCGCTGAGACGCGATTAAGGTTTCCCGGTTCCAAACTCATTGGTGAAAGGAATATTCATCAATAGAAACTTGGGCAGTAGGGTAGGACGGATACTGGAACACAATTCCTATTTATCAGATTGTGTGCCATAAGCCTGGTTCAAATCCCAGCGTATACAGAACTGCAAATGGTGATTCGTCCGTCAAATGGGGTCGTCCGTCAAATGGGGACGTAAATCTTAGTGGCCCTTTTAGTATATTTCTGAAGACTAGGCCTGAAAGTTCCTACTCTCATCTCCATGTTTTCGTCTGCACTTAATAACACTTACCACAACTATTTACATACATACAACACCTAGACACACAGAAGGAAGTTACTCATCGTCCTGTATCCAGTCCTACTAAACCCTCTTGGTTAGGATGTAACCAATCTTTGAGTTATTAACAAAACTTGATACATCGCGAAATACTGCACCAAACTTGTCAAAAAATTACGGAAAAAAAAGATAAAACCCTTAATCGTAAGAAATAACAAATCACATTGGCGTGCACTGATCGAAATTCAAAAATCTGTTTTGCGGTTTTTATGTAACCATATTCTTTGGTTGCGGCACGATAGTTTTCTACTTCATTCTGGAGTTTGATATCCAGTATATTCTCTCTCGCAATCCATTTGATATTGAGCTATACCAATTGAGAAAAATATTGTTTCCAAACAAGCGCATTTTTTGTGTTGTTGAAATTCTATCTGCTGCAATAACTTTATAAGCTAATTGTCTGATTCCTGATTAGCACTTGCAAGCGAACGGAGACAATGGAAAGAAACGAATGGTGCAATGACACTGTTTTTGCATCGACAAAGTAAACAAAGTTTATTCAGATATAGAATGTTTCGATAGCTCCTCTCAATCTCATATGCGTAAAACACAATGTTTTGTGATTTATACTGCTTGTCGTAATGGGAACGTGAAAGTTATAAACCTACCTAGATTTTAATCTTTGGGTAGCTTTTGTTCCATTTGATTACAAATGGTCACGCGAAAATAAATTTAAAAGTTTCAATGTTTAGGTTTTGGTAAATCCAAGTTTTGTATTCTAAATAGGTATTGTGAGATCGGTGGGCACTAATTCAGCATTATTGATAGGAATAGCCTACCGTCAGTTATGGTTAATCATATTAAATATTGTTAATTCAAAAGTTGAAAACTGAATTATATAAAACGGACACAGAGCGTATACAGTTGTGTGTTTAATCACACCAGGTAAACACAAAGATGCGTATGTAAAAACGTAATTTTGTACTGCCAGTAAAGATGAAATTCAAACAAAAACGTAGAAAAAAGCATATACAAAAGTTAGAATGAGTCCATACAGATAAGCAAATGGTGTAAAAGATGGACGGAAAAATAAGAAAAAAACTGAAATCAGTTTCATTTATGTGTTATTTCATCATAATATGCAGAAATTAGGTAACTGAAATTAAGACTTGGCCTACAACATCCACTTCTTACGAAACTTTTCTTACTTGCCACACATTCTACAGATTGTAATGACTACTGAATTTTTAAAACAAATAAATTTACAAAATTTTGTAAGAAGATTACAAGAGATTTTAATGGTTCCTCCGTTTAGGATTCCCTGAAAATATATATACAACTTTCTTCAAATTCTATGTATCTGTGCATCTCAGTCATGCTGATTTTTCTTTGTGCCATGTAAACACGTTATCCCTTCAGTATCTCTGCATTAAGCAACTCTTAGATTGCTTTGGTCTAGAACTTTCTTACGTTATTTAACGCATGTCCTTTTAAAAGGCGTAGTAATAGATGATTAGTTGGAGTTAATACCTATAGAAAGTTAAATATATTTTGTCAAATGAAGTTTCTATTTGTAGCTATGTGTAAACGGTTATACTGACCTATTGCAAACACGACAAATGAGGTAATAAAGATCCAGGGAGGCTGAAATCTAAATTTTTGCAATATATGATCAGAAAAATTATGATAGTTTAATTTTTTAATTTATTTGATTGTGATGGATCGCACGCCTAGGTGACAATTTCCCTATACACATACTTTTCTCCTTTCTTGTACCTGCCAACTTTTAGCCTCTACGATTATTAATTTTAAACTCTTTCAGCGTTTTTGGTATATTACTCATTATTTCCCTTGGTAATTTTTCCAATCCCTGTCCTACTTACCCATGAGATAAAATTTCACCAGTCCCTTATATCTGAAATCGAGTTCCAGCTTGTAATAAATTTAAGGTATTAATTTTTGTCTAATTATATTAATGATTTTATCTCGAAACTTTTACCGTAATTCAATTTTAATATTGTAATCCACATTGATGAAAAAAATTCACAATTCATTAAGGACTTGTATTTCAGCTGGACGTATTCAAATAAATATTATATTTAATAGCGGAATTGTGTTAGCTAGGTCAATTTCATGAAACGTTGTTCGTTACGCGTGCGTTGTAATACAACGAAACACCAGGACGACATTTTATATTTCTTAGTTTTCTATAAGCGTCATCACGCAGATCTATCTTTTTATTGTCTTTGAATCAAACATATAAATAAAAGATGTCAGTCAAAATTTGTTTCAAAAATAAAACAAGATGATTAAGGTTTTATTTAAAAAAAAAAAAAAAAAAAAAAAAAAAAAAAAAAAAAAGGTGCTTTGAGATACCGAGAAAAGCGAGATTTTAGTTCTCATTGAAGACTGTTCAAACTATGCTGTGAACATACAAACGATCAGATTTTATCGGATAATGGCTATCGGCCTACAGCCAACATTGTTTGGAACTGCAAAAGTGGCGTGTCTCGCGACAAAGTTGGCAGCTTTATAGCTGTCCAGTGAGCCCAACACCCAAAACCAGAGCATCTCTGGCTTGCAGGCCGATTTAACTGATTGTCGTTCCGTAATCGTTGAAAATTGAGCCAGGTGTCTGACACCTACATCGTCAGCTTATAGTCTGAACTGCTCACTGACACCTAAAGTCTTCAACTTGTTATATGAATCTCAGTATGAAGATAACAACAAATTAGGAACGCTGCGAGAGAGTTATACTTTTGCTGACATGAAAAGCTATTTTACTGCTACTCCAGTACAGAAACTCGGCGATTCGAATGGTCTTCCAGACACGATTTCCTCTAAAGGCTGTTTCAAAATAGCCCACATCTCATCGTCTTTATTGCCACCTCCCAAAAACATTTGTTGGTTTTATGATTCTCTTCCGATGAACCAATTTGTTGCTCCTATAAACAAGAACTGAAAGATGCGCCCCTGAATTTTAACAAGAATGACACCAAATAATTAACTTTTCTCACAAAATTTATTGCCCTGATTGAAACTGTGTGCACTGTCACGCCCAATAATCGATTAAATATAAGACTACAGCATATATGCGGAACGTTTACGAGTTTCTTACTGAGCGTTGTGGGTGAACGGTAACGTTCTGGGCTCACATTCTGGAGGACGTGGATTCGAATCCCCGTCAGTGAAACACTGAAAGGACAATCCTTCTGTGATCCAGAGCAGCTTCACTGATAAAATTGTTTTAATAACGTCATTGAACTCGAAGTGATTATATTGTTACTTTCTCAATAATAATCAATGCAGCTGATATGTTGATTGGTAAATAACAGTGTGACATTCTTCGCCAAAACTTCTCTTGCTAGTAGCCATGTTTGTTCCCTGGCACATAGCTAAATTTGAACACAGAGCAAGCCGGCCTCGGTAGCGTAGGGGCTAGAGTGCTAGCTCCGCGTACCGAAGGTCGCCGGTTCGAGTCCGGCCGAGGGCATGGGTGTTTAGTGTTGTGTCTGTGAATGTCTTGTCCGTGTTGTAGTGTCCTTGTGTCAATACTTCAATACTTGATAGCAACAAATCACATTGAGCTGGCTGTATGGCCGAGTAGCCAAATGCCATTAAAAAAAAACACAGAGCAATATTGTCTCAAAGCTTCCCTCCATTTCTTCTTCCCGGAAGTAACCTTGATCGTACAGTAGCAGTCTCAGATATTTTATGGTTATATTTAATAGGTTTCTCTACAGCTTATAACAGGGGACAAAAGTAAATTTTAAGTCTTGTAGGAATCTGTTAAAAAAACTATAATGTGAGGAGCATTCTCTAAGCATCTAACGTAGTGTTTGCAGTATGGTTTTAATAAGTTAACCACATTATTTAATTAGTTCCAGTTGTTCTTCTGAGTAAATAGTTTTTGTTGGTGTACATACTGTAGGTATGGAACATTTTTTTAACATCCAACAGAGTTTTTCTAAAAAAAAAAAAAAAATCGCATGAATCGCCCGACACAACGAAGGCTTCGTCATACAACTGGCTAACACCCGGTCACGACAGCGGAATAATTGAGTGATATACGGAGAGATATAATTCACACATAAACAAATTCTTTGTACAACTGAATAAGCTGGTGTATCTGAAAAAAAAGGTCATTAAAATGCAAGCAGGCTTTACAAATATTTTGGGCAGTTCTCATATATTATTCTTCTTCTGAGTATCACAGCTTGTAAGCATATTTCGGCTATAAGGCTATACGTTCATATCATTTCTTATCAGCCTTTGGTAAAAAGATTCGTTTCTGATTTTACACCTTGTTGAGCCGGAGCAGGTTGAGGTGATTTACTTTTCGGGCCTCAAAGTCTTCGAATTAGGAGCGGAGTATAGTGCAGAGACCAGTATTCATTTTCTGGTGCGTCGGATACAAGAGGTCCTGGTGGCAAGGTCATTAGCCTGAATAGCGTAAAGTACTTAGGTCAGAGGAAAAAACAAATGGTAGACATGATGTGATGATTATTGTCCGGCTAGTGTTTGGATGTGAATGGATGTTATTCATGAAGTGCTGACAAAACACTTTCATGTCCACTTCCATTCGATGTAAATTATTCAAACAGCTGGTGTAAGGATCTTATTAAACAAGTGCTCTTCCTAGGTTCTGTTCGAGGCCATCATCGTTCCACCTTTCCTCTTCCTCGGCGAATATGTGCTCGTAAGAATTTGGTGATGTTTTTGTTTGTAGACAACACAGTACGTCAACCATCAATGCCAGTTCTGATGTAACTTATATATCGGAAAATCACTTCAACATTGTAAGTTGAACTATCTATGTCGGTGTGGTTCCCAGCACGTTCACGATATTTCTGGTTAACAGACAATCGTCTTCACACTATGCTAAAGCTTCCAGGAGTGACGGTAGTTAAACAGGCAGTAATGAAGGAAGACAATGACAGTGTCATACAGCAAATAATAACGATTCGTAGTGTAGTGACTGATTTGTCGGATGGCTGTGTGTATAGTCTGTACTCCGTCACTATAGCTAAGACTTACTTACTTACTTACTTCCTCTTCATGGATAGGCCAAGACTTGCGACGTATTCTTCTTCCGCCACGCTGTTAGTCTTCTTTGCTTGTCTGACACCTAAAAATATTAACTGTAGGCTGCATGGGAACGGAGAACATACGGTTGCATTCGTTGAATGAAATACTGAAGTCGTTAACCCGAAGTTTATTGCAACACTGGATACTTGGTTACAAGGACAATACATCTGCAACTTCACGCGAACGTAATGCCAGCAAACTAGGTATGTTGTAGGAAATATCCTACGACATGTGTAAACGAGAATCTTGGCGGGAATCGCGTCCGATCGGTATCGCCCGAGGCCGAGCTGTCGCTCCTAGAGATCAGACACGAATGTGGAAAAATTACGTCTCTGCAAGGTGACCTTCACCACGCGTGTTATTCTGCACGCGCCTAAGATTCCTGCTGAGCAATGTGAGCATTTCCGCTCAGCGTTTGCAGCACGTACGACTCGCTCAGAGTCGACAAATAAAATAGAAGGTTTTAATATAATAAAATGCGTCCCTTACAGTAGTACTCCACGAACAGCATTTTAGCTCGTATTGCATTGTTCATTGTTTACAGCTATACGCCTCGTTGACGTCGAGGTCATTAGAGGCGGTAAATGACTAGGGGCAAGGAACTGGAAGGGAGTCGGCCATGGCCTCTTGAGGCAACAACCCCTGCATTCACCTCGAGTGATTTGCAGAAACCATGGAACACCAAAATTGGATGACTGGTCCGGGATTCGAACCCACTTCCTCCCGAATGTGAGGCCAGAGCGTTACCACTAACCAACCCCGTTCGTTGAAAAACAATGACTGAGGTCGACTATATGAAGCTCGTTGAAACAAAATCCTTGTTTTTTTTTTTTAGAATTTGAGTTTGTTTATACCGATTGTCTCTTTCTTCTAGCATTATGCAGATGGTACTCACGGTCTGTCTTCTTTACGCTACGTCAATAGGCGGTCCAGCAAGAAATTAAAATTTGTTCTGAACATTAAAATTTTAGTTTCGTTGTGCGCCGGATTACGCATAGGACCACGGTAAATGTTACGTTTAATCTTTTCAAGTAAAATAAACAATTTCTATGCAATGTTAGAAAATTAAAAATCATAACTAAGAAGTCAGTAAGAAATCTATGGCTAACTTTTGTCTGCTCCATGAGGATGCAGTAGCTGGTAAAACCAAAAATGCTTATAATGAGTTATCCTCCAAATCGATAATATTTAGTTGATAAACAAAATAACATTTCATATATAGAAACGAAATTTTGTGTTTTGTTTTGATAACAAGCACATGCTTTCGTTAAAACCAACAAAAATTGTTATTTTAAGCACTAATGATTTGAAAAATTAATAAATATGAAACATCACGAACAGAGAAGTGTAATTATGGAGTTATAGAGTAAAAAAAGTTATCAAAAACCAATGAGCGCCACTAGAACGCTAGATCAGTCATAAATTAATAATGTAATGAGAGAAATAATATACAAGATGCGTTTTTAATCTGCGACAAGCATCCTCCCCGACACACTCCAGAAATTTACATCTGTAATTTTTAAATGTAGTTACGAGGCACTGTCACTTACGATGATTAAAGTTCTGTGGAAGCAACATAAGTCAAAGTCGCCTAATCTATATTGTGAGATATGACACGAAACAATGGAATTTTGCAGTCAATATAAGGAAACTAGACCCCTAGCAGCCAGTTTACATAAAGCCATAAGAAATATTTCCCCTCCTAATTTTACAACTACAAAGCAAGTATATGGTAGTGATAGTTCTATAAAAAATGGAGCAACTGTTACGACAGTGTGAGCTAACAATCTCAGTTTGGGAGATGGTGATTTGGAAAACAAGGAGAAATTTCCTTTTAAAATAAGGCAGATATGACGGAATTCCAGCTTACATGCCAGCATGCTAATGATTACTTTTAAACTATTGGAAGGCATTCATTGCAAACAGGACGAGATGCCATCCTATTGGTTGATGCGTACTGTTGGTTGCATACGACAAGGCGCTTGACATATCTGTGGGTCTTCAGCATACATCTTAAACTTAATCAGATTATTCACTTACCAAGTGTTCTGTTTACTGCTTGATCCCTGGAGACAGGGGAGGCTTTGTAAGAATATTGACTAATAGGCAAGGTCCATTAGAGATGACAAATGAGGCTGAATTGTGACTGTGATGGGTTCTACCTGTATCATATTTTTTCGAAGTTTATTTTCATTCATCCAGCACAACCTGCAACATAAAGTATTGTGCACCAAAACTAAAATTTTTAGCTATAATATGCTGTGATTTCAATAATCTAAAATCCATTTGAGAAAAAATTTTACATGATAAATAACGATTAAAATGTACAAAACCTGGGCAATTGTTCTCGTTCATAAAATTATTTCAAGAGATAAATTACCGCACACTACATGGTACAGTTTCTTAGTTTTCGCAATGTTTCTGAAAAGTCTCACTCATTTTGATCTTTGCCACAGGTAAGGGGGATATCTTTGGGAAGTCTGCGTTATGTGATCGGTAGTTGCCATTTTTTACCCTGTTAAAACTTTTGCAGACCTACGACGTTAGGGAGGCTATGATGTTTGTTGCTAGTGAAGATTAAGAAAGTTTAGATAAGATATAACATCGTCTCAGTAACCAGTGGATTAATTTTTTTAAATTAATCATAGATCGCAAAGGATGAAGAGATAACGTTAGAAAGAGAATAGTAATATTACCTTTAGAGATTGAAACAGATGTGAACTAACATAACATAAAATATGTTAAGCGCATCAGAAATAAAATAAAGATATTTGGCCACGGAGGTCTTAAGTTGAATGAGGGATGTGACTTGTGGACCGCCACTAAATAAGAAGTAGAGAAACAGACAGACAAAATTATTATTTTCTGGCCCGCTGCTTGTATGGAGAGACGAAATATGAACTTCGATCATAAACGAAAAATACAAGCAATAGATGTGGAAGTGGAGAAAAATGAATGGAGTGAAATGAAAGAATAAAGCCCGGAATTATAAGGTACTGAGAACTGTAGGTGAAGAAAAATCAAAATCAGGTGGACAAAGATGAACTGGATTGTTTTTTTTTTTTTGTTTTAACTGCTTTACGTCTCTTTTTAACATCGAGGTCTTTAGAGACGGGAAAGGATGGGGGGCAAGGATGGGGGCAAGGAATGGGAAGGAATTCGGCCATGGCCTTTTGAAGGAAGCATCCCGGCATTTGCCTGGAGTGATTTGGGGAAACCATGGAAAACCCAAATCTGGATGCCCGGACGGGGATTCGAACCGCCGTCCTCCCGAATGCGAGGCGAGAACGCTAACCGTTACACCACCCCGCTCGGTAAAAAACTGGATTGTAACTGGTATAACACTAGAATGTTTGTTAGATGAAATGAGAGAAAGAACAAGGATCCAAATGTTGGCGGAAGACATGGTTTTATAAAGTAGCAAACAGAAGACAAAGTGTTATGAGCAAATAGTGCTGTGTCGTGATCGAACCTGACACCAGGCAGACGGTTTACCACTACAGTGTAATATCTTCAATAGCAGAGGGCCCATCTTTATGATGGAGACAGGTTGAATTCATATTGTATTCCTTGTTCATACACTTCTGATAGCATCATGTTGTCAGAATGGATAAACAAATTATTTTCTGGTTGATAAAATAGGCAACGTGTTGCGTGGACAATCTAATATCCTTTTAGTTATGAACATATGATACTAAAATACTCTTTCCCAGTCCACGAATGTTGTCAGCAGACCATCAAGCTGATCTCTAATTACATCACAGCCAGTGGATGTGTCTGAAATGATTGATTTATTTTCACCACAAACGAGATTTGTCTGGAAATTTGGTGAACTTTTGTATTACGTTGCAGTTAAATTTTTATGCATCTTGCAATTCACTTACTTCCTTAAATAATTGTGTTCTACCTGCTTCATCGTTGTATATCGTTGTTATTTGTAATGGTTCGTCTTCGAAGCACCCGGTTTCGATTCACTACTGAGAAGAAACTTTCTGTCCAAGAGAGTACCTCCCAACAACCCGATTCTCCTGACTTAGCTCCATTAAGCTTCTTTCTGTTTCCCCAACTACAAACCGCTCTCAAAAGTCTTCATCTTAAGTGCGTTGATACTATTAAGGAAAATCGCTTGCAGAGCTGTCTTTCATCCAGAAGCAGCTTATAACTTAAGTCACAACGTGGTATTAAAGGGTTTCAGGTCTTCAGGTTTATTAAAGTTTGTTATCTTACTTAAGCTATTCGATGATAAGGCATTGTCATAAATTATACGGCGAGAGGTCAACTTTCAAATCACATTTATTTCGAACCACCCTGAAAGAATTACTATCGATCTTCTCTCCGAAGTAACTGAGATACGTTCAAAAAATTACTTCCTAGATTTCTATCTAAAGAGTACATGGATGACTTCCTTGCTTTCATTCCTATATCTATTGTACATAAGCGAATCTACAAATGTATACACTATTTCAAACAAATACTTAGCAATCTGGTAACCAGACGTGTATTTGTTTCCACGTGCTTCCGAATTTAAGCAGCATTACATTTTAAAAGTACATAGTAAATGTGAATAACAGTATTAATTTTCATGATTATAGGACAAATTTATATTACGGTATGTAGGCCATGTTCGCAAGCAGTAAGCACTCGATTGTCTTTGAGCGTCATATATAATTCTTTCATTGCAAGTTTTCGACTCGATTGGAGATCATAGATTCAACATATCATAAATTACTACTAGCACTTTAGTACTCCTGTAAAGTAACTCCAAGAAATCTAGTACTATCACAGCCAAGGTTCCTTTGTGAAGTAACTTGTTCTAACTAACAACTCATCTGTTTCATACCGCAAATAATCGTTTTTACTAGTTCAGTTTCACTGATAAAAAAAATCACCAGATACAGTGTTTCACATCGTATTTGACGCTGTTTCTGAAAAAAAAATCGTTACAGAAATTTGACATGCTCGAATACTTTCCTGACCACCAACATCGTTCAATGAAGAAAGAAAGACGTTTATTAAACAGTAAAAAAAAAGAAGAAGATGAAGTATGGAGATCAAGAAACGGAAGAAATTTGGCCACGGCATTTTTGAAGAAACCATCCCGATATTCGCATGGCATAATTTCGACCAGCCAATGAAAATCGAAATCTGGAAGGACGAACGAAAATTTGAATCTGAGTTCTTCCGAATAGCATGTCCAAGCAATGCCGCTCACCCACCAACCTCAGTTGTTTCTCTAACGTGCGTAAATTATTTGTACTATTAAACGGGGAGGAAAAAGCGTAATTCGCGTGTTATGCCATTACATGCCATGAAATCACTCCCTGCTAAAAATTCCAATTAGGCTGTAAAACTTTGATATTAGATTGTTAACACCATCCTCAACCAGATGAAATCTAAAAAAACATGTAGTGGTTTACTCTGTGGTTAATAGTTGTGTTTCGAGCGTTTTGAGAAAATGCTAAGTTTATGCGCTAGAAGTTAAGTGGTGAAGCACCATTGTGATATCATGTAGAAAATTGTTCTGCCGTACAGAAACCATACAAAGTAAGTTTGACAAAATTATTGTATGAGGTGCAGAGGAGCGCTGCATGTCTCGTTATTTGCAAATACAGTAGCATTTTACAAATAAGTCAAATGCTGAAGGAACTGTCAGGGAAAAATCTGTGGTGACGAAGATGTTATTCCCGAAAAAAGCTCACTAGGAAATCAGTGAGATAACTATTCCATGTGGACTGTAAAATCCATTCTGCTTTTACGAACAATTAAAACGTGAGACACGTGATAAGACAAGAGATCCATAGGTTTTACCAAACAAATTGAGGCTAACAAGAGGATAGTTCCCTTGAGTGGCTGCTGACTTTATCCGCAGAGAATTATTTCCACTAAAAAAATTTTAGGCTACGTGCATATTACCCTTTACCAGGAATTTAAATTGAATCACGCAGTAAACTAACTGTAGTTGCTAACTCGCCGACAATCGCTTTTCGCTACTGGTTATTAAATATGACCTTAGATCTGGTATGAAAGTATGTATACATCTATATTTATCTGATTAGTTTCAAATATTTCAAAATTTGATTTTTTTTTAAAATACATACGGTAACGCAGCGAAGTTCAGGCCACTAGGAAACCATTACGATTCAAATAAAATAAAGAAATCAGTATTATCTTGTCAGCGAGATGGAAATTATAACTGTGAAAGTAATCCAAGCGCTTCTAAAACGAAATAAACTGCTATTCTTTCGCCTATAAAACATTGTCTGAAACAACCAACCTCATCTGCCACACAAGATGGACTCAAACGAAGCCGCCATCGCAAATAAATGCTATGAAATAGTGCTACAAAGGTTCTTTTATCGCAACGTCAAATGTTCAATAACTGAAAAGAGCTGAACTTTCACTTGTCCGGTAATTGATGAACTCCCTTTCCTGTTAATCGCTTGCCACGAAATGACTCAGCTATGGTGAATGCCCTCTTTAATATTCCCAGACAAAACGAATGTAATACCCAGCGTTTGCTTTGTATTAGTACTACATAATATTTGTGTACGCTTAAAAACTACCATTTGAAAAACCTCTTTATTTCTCACTATCGATACCACGTACACGAGTTGGAAGGGGTGCAAAGGAGGGCAGCCCTATTTGTTTGTGCTTGTTTAATTTAATTTAATTGCGGTGGAGCACACGCTCCGGTGGCGGTTTCCCTACACAGCCATTTTTCTCTTTTTTTGTAAATGCCCACTTTTGCCCTCTATGAATTTTAATTTTAAATTCTTTCAGCATTTATAGTAAATTATTCACCACTTCCCTTGGTAATGACTCCCTACAAAAGAAATTTTTCCCACACCTTATGCCTGAAACACAAACGGTAACATGTAGTAAAAGAGTTGAGTTAGGAATCAATGAACGGCAGAGAGTAATGGATGTGTACGAGAAATATTTTGTTGTAGCTGTCTGAAAGGATATTGGGCGAAGAATCAGGAATAGTATGTGGAAGGAAAGAGATGTATTAAATTAACATTTAATTTTGGGCAGAAGGAAGTTAGACAATTTTCACATGTACGCAATGGAATAAGATACAAATGATGTTCCTAAGCAATATACCTCAAACAGCGAACGAGTTTTGTCTAAAAATTCACAACGGGGCATGAGCTTGATACCAATTACTTAACTATTTTGCTACTGGTCATTAGTTTCTTTTACTTTTAATGAACCTTCAGTTTACCACATGTCCAATTATCTTAATTTCGACATCAGTCCATTACCCAACCAACCCCAATAAATGGAATTTTGCTCTGTCGGTTTATAAAATTATGACTTTCTATCTTTGTTATATGGATCAGAATTACGGGAAATGATAAAGAAAGACGTTAGCCATATTCAAGCCATAAAAATAGATCTGTTAAACAATGCAATAGAATGGTCAAAAATCTTAATAAACAAATTAGAAAACAATTTAATATATTCTAAAAAAATGAGACAATAGAATAACACAAACTCAACTGAAAGGAACACCTCCAAAGAATGAAAGAAACAAGAATTCCAAAAATTGCTTTAAATTGTAAACAGATGGGAATATATAATTGGTAAAATTACAAAAGCGATGTAATAAGGCAATAACAAGTCTTGAAAGAAAGGCCAGATCGTTTGTCAGCGTAGTAGCTTCACTTCGTGGACATTTTACAAAAATTAAGTTCTCTGTGACATCTTTTTTCATTGCTACAAACCATTGGCACGAAGATCCGTGAGAATTTTAAGCTCAAAAAATTCCATTGTGGGTTCCTACCAAAAGGTAGTGCTACAATTAAATAGTAAAAAAAAGTAAATTTGTTTTGTCTTGCGACCTGGTTTAACGTGGAATCAAAACCACGCAGCGCCTTGGCGTAGCTTGTATATATGATCAAGCATAACTCTTAAAAATTACTGGCTCTTCTGGTATTTAAATCCGAGATCCTAATTTTGAGAACAAGCGTTTTAACCACAGAGAGGACCAATAACATAAGCAAAAAAGAAAAAGGAAGGAAATAGATATATGATGGTAGGCTGAAAAGAAATGCGCACATGCTTGTAGAACACGAATAAAAACAAATGTCAAGATCTGGTAAAAAGTTCATTATATTGCAGTTCTTAAGCTTCAAAAACGTAAATTTATTTTTCCACACAGTCATCGTTAAGACTAACACATTTCTCCCAATGCGTAAGAAGTATTTTTATTCCGTCGCTGAAAAATTCCTCCGATTTTTATCGAATCCAGGATTTGATAGCTGCCTTCATCTTATCGTCCAAACTGTAATGATTACACTTGAGTTCTCTTTTGAGTAGAGGAAAAAAAGAGAAAGAGCCTTTTTTTCCCAATGACTTTCGGCATGTGAGGCCATACAGCCAGCTCAATAGTAATTATATGTCACTCAGTGCTTTCAGATTCTCCAGTACGAATTTTTTAGCTAATTAGACACACCACAGGATGGAAATGACATTCACAGACACAACACTTACACCCATGCCCGTGGCCGGACTCGAACCGGCGACCTTCGGCATGCGGATCATCTGCAGTTCCCGCCTGTGAGACGGAATGGTACCTATCGTGCACAGATTTTAAGGTATCGCAATTCTTCAGTAATGAAGCCAACACATTCCTTCGATATTGCAATATGGTTTTTGATACGTTTTTGATGGATTTGCCCATCGATTTACAGTAGACCTATCAACAGCATCGTCTCCATAAGCAGCCTTTAAACGACGATGAATCTTAGTAGGAGTTACTTTATCAGCGGTTAAAAATTCGATAACAGCACGCTGTTTAATTTGCGTTGGCATTGTACAAGAACACGTCTCCATACTCAGAACACACTGTATGAATCAACCTTGCGCATATAGAATACTGTTATAAAACCATATACTGAAAATATTTTTGAAAACTTATTCGGATCGACTTTTAACGAAAAGATTTATAAATTTTTTGCCTCATTGTGTATTTGTCTGTTTCTTTCCGGCATCGCGCAAAAACTATTGAAAATGTTTTGATGAAGTTGCGACAGAAAAGTTATGGATGCAGCAGAAACTTAAAATCTGATCAAAGAATTCACAAAGATATACATATTCTTCAGTGGACTGAAGTGAATATTTAAATAAAATGTAAATATATACATATACTGCTAGTAAAATCTAACATGTTCTAGACTTTTTCTACGGATACTTGGTTTCACCAGTTCAACGATAGACCAGATCCATTCGTACAAAGTTTCAGAAATAATTTAGTAAACGATATTTTGGTAGAATCGTAGAATTATTTGAGCAAATTTTACTTTCCTATCAGTTGGACGGCAAGGAGGAACAATAATGTATGAGAGAGACTGTCCACCTTCATCAAGCTCATCTAGTTATTTCAGCCTTGGCGCTCCCCGCACATTTCGTCGGCGGGTAGGGAGCGAAGTTTAATTTGTTGGTGGTTGGCGGAGGGCGCGAGCTGAGCCCATCGCATTAGGTATGCAAACAGAAAGCGAGCTCTCAGAGACGGCAGCTGCGATTTGCGAGACAAAGATCCTCGCTACCTATCTCCCTACCGCGTAATGCGAAGATCTCTGGAGGCACTTCCTGCCACGTTATTCATTCTGTCGCTGCGGGAAATTGAGCACCGTAATTACAATTTCGATAGTTGAACCACATTATTATCGTTACTCCTTCCGAAACTTACATACGAGTTTCAAAATAACCATGTAATAAATGCTACTAAAGCATGTTGTTAATTCCTTTATGCAAAAGTTAATTTTTGACTTAATAATTCTGGTGGTCACACTAAGATAGCTGGTAACGTTATGTACCAAATGTATTTTATAACTTTTCACATAAAATTTTATTCCGCTTAATATCAAATTATTTATCTCGCCAGTTATTACCAAAGATTTTTACAGAAATAAAAACATGAAGAAATAATGCAATTAAAAAATTTCAGAGTTTTAATTTCAGAACAATGTTCATTATTTCACGTACGTCCACTTGTATGGGATACAATCTGTGAAGGAGATTGAGGATTTAATATATTTTTATGTGCCACATTTGTGCACAAAAGTGTTAGATAGTACAACCGATGGGTTAAGTTCTCAGTTTGCCCTTTTTTTTAATGTCCTGTATGTAGCCAATACTAATTACTTAAAAACTACGCTATCGATTTGCGTAAATCTTTTCACTAAGTGAAAGAGAATGCCCTGGATTACAATCGATTTATTTATTTTTATTTATTGCACTGCTGCACTTTTTTCCCCCTTTTGTTGGAAGACGATACCCTAGGGAGGGCCTCATTGAAATCTCATCTCAGATGTTCCAGTATTTACTAATAAACGACAAAAACCAAAAATATGTACTACTTTTATGCATGTAGGTACAACGATTACTGCGACAATTTTTATGGTTAATTTGTTAGTTGAAAGAGGATTATTTATTATTGATTCCATATAAATTTAACACAATTTAATTATTTTTTTACAAATTTCTAGCATGTACAGTACATCAGTCACTCTGAAGCCCCACGATCGGTTATGATATTTCTTTTTTAGCTGACTTAAAAAAAAAGGCAGAGATCTCTATTTGACTCGTTTTTTTTTTATTTTTTAATGCATGCGCACCGGTTACTCCGTAACTACACTAACTGCATGTAACTTTTCTTTAGGTGAAAAAGGATACCTTCGAATCAACCCGATATAAATTTCTTCACATTTGGTCAAGTACTTAGTTTTTTAGAAATTCAACAAAAATTAAAAGAAAAATCAGTAACATTTCTATATACACCGATTTGAAGAGAATAATCTAGGATTGGTATTACAGAAGTTTTATCTCAGATTCTCCAGTAATTTCAACATACATTTAAAAGAATAATGATGACTCTTTAAGATATAGACTGGGTATTCTAACGAAAATACCATCTATTGATACGATTGTTTTATAAATTTTTAACACAATTATGAACGACTTTTACTAAAAAATAATAGACAAAATAAATAACAAATAGTAAACAATTTGCAAGAATATATTTTTAAAAAAGTACAAAACAAAAATAAATTTTACGAAACACTTCTTTCAATAAATAGTAATATAACTAGAGACCGGATTATATCGGACATAAAAAACTAGAAATATGCATGCAAATATGCAAGAAAAATACTTTAAATATGCATGAAAAGCGTCAAAAAGTGTCAAAATATGCAACATCTTATATATAAAAATGAATTGCTGTTTGTTTGTCTCGCTAAAACTCGGGAATGTCTGGCCCGTTTAGGCTAATTTTGATCTTGAAATATTTGTGGAAGTTCAGGGAATGTTTAAACGGTAAGAAAAAGTGAAAAAATTGCGAGGAAAATACTAAAAACGACAATTATATCTAATATATAATAATCAATGTACGTTTGTTTGTCCACTACACGCTCCCAAACCGTTCATCCGATTACGGTGAAACTTTGGTGAGTTGTCGAGAGCGTGTCGGAGATGGTTTCTGAGAAATAAAATTTCCATAAAACGACCCCCTCTTCCCCATTACACCCCATAATTTAAACAAGCCAACAGATTTTATCCGATTTCTATAGAAATTTCCACATGTATACTGTAAAACAAACAGAAAAATACAGCCTACATATGGTCTCCAAAAACGCATCCCCTCTCCCCCTTCAACCCCTTAATTTTTACACAAACCCACACTTTTTATCCAATTTTGATGTAACTTTGCACATATATACTTTTAAAAAAATAGAAAAATACTGTAGACATTAGTTTTACAAAAACCCAATCCCTCTCCCTAAATGTTACACAAACCCACAATTTTTATCCGATTTCGATGGAACTTTATACACATATTTAAAAAAAAAAAACATAGATTTTTCTACATATGGTTCCCAAAAACACAACCCCTCTAACCCTTCCCCCCACACCCCTTAATTTTTTTACACATATACTCATTTTTTCCTATTTCAATGGTACTTTGCACATGTATACTTTTTCAAAAATAGAAAAACACTGTAGACATTAGTTTTACAAAAACCCTACCCTTCTCCTCTTTTGCACTCCTTCATTATTGTCAATTTTCTTTATACAAAGCTACAGTTCCTATCCGATTTTGAAGGAAGTTTGCACTCGCATAATTTAAAACAACAGAAAAATACTGTTTACTTTCAGTTTGCCAAAGTCAAATTCCACCCTTCCCCCTTTACCCCTCCCCTGTTAATTTCCAGTGATCTTTATTGAAACCCACAGTTTTTATCTGATTTCGATGGAACTTTGGATTTGTATACTTCAAAACAAGGAGAAAAATGCTGTTTTCAGTTGGTTTTAAACAACCAACTGCTTTCCCCCTTTACCCCAACCTCCTAATTTTTGTCGATATTTCATATACCTGTACATACCCACAATTTTTATACGATATCGAAGAACGTTCCACAAGCAAACTATAAAACAGACAGAAAAAATGGTATGTAGGCTATTTAGATTGCAAGAACCAAAATCCTCTTCTCCTTTACCTCCCCCCTTATTTTTTTTTGTCAATGTTCTTTATTCATACTCACAGTTTTTATCCGATATCGATGGAACTTTACACAGGTATACTTTAAAAGAAGGAGAAAATTACTGTCTACATTTGGTTCCCAAATCTCATACTCTCATCCCATTTATTTCCCTTAATGTTCCTTACACTAACTTTATTCAATTTGGATGGAACATTGCACATGTAAATAAGAGCAAAGAGAAAAATGCTGTCTATCTTTGGTTTACAAAACCCACCCACTTTCCTTATCACCCTAATTAAGAAAAATTAACACTTGAAACCATTCAGTTTTTTGGAATTATCTCGAAAACGCTGGGGAAATTAGACTAAGTAGATAGCAACATTATTGAAGTACACATTATTTCGTTTTAAACAGCACTGGACAGATTACGATCGGACAGTTGCTGACCAAGGTATTCGAACTTGAATTTTAAAAAATTATTTTAGTTTTTTGTGATAACACACAAATCTACAGTTTTTATTTGATGTCGAAGGTAGTTTGCACACATACCTGTATACTTTAAAATAAGTGAAAATGATGTTTATATTTAGTTTATAAAACTGCGTCCGCTCTCCCATTTCACTCCTCTTAGGACTGATTTACACGTGTAACTTTACTCTGCTTAGCATATATCTCCAAAACAAACTCAGATTTTTTTTTTTGTATATATACTGATTGGAATCACCAAAAACATTGCACATCCAAGACCATTACAATAATCTTGAAACTTAATGAAACAGTAATTAAAATTTGTACATAAATATCTAATTTTTACTAAATACAAACTTTCATACGCAATTGTTTAATCTATATTTGTACTCAAGTTTAGCAATAGCGAAGCATTGCCGGGTCAGCTAGTTATATAATATAAAAATAGTGATTTTTAGATTTTTTCTTTCGAAATCAGCATGCAATTAGTAAGTAGTTGAATAACATATTTATGAATTTGATACTTAATAATTATTTAAATTTTTTGACATTTGCAAACCTAAGCAATCGTGTACTGTTCCAAATATTCAATAGTAAGATTGTTTCTTCGATCTCCCAAAATATCTTTATAAGTGGAAATGGACCGATCCACATTCACTAATGTAATTGTGCAGTATTTGAATTTGGTTGCTGTGTTAGCAGTCATTGTTTCTGGAAAAAGTTCACCCCTCCCATTCACAAAACTTTCAGTGTGATACAAAGGTTCAAAACCCGGGTTATTGTTCAAAATATTTTCAAAATTCACTTTAAGTCTACACAGGAATACCTCTGGTAATACAGAGTTCATTTGGCGGATTTTATTCATTAACAGAATAGATTGTCAATGCCAAACCCAGAGATTCAAGCTATTTAATACTCGCGGGTATGTGGGAAAAATGAATGATAATCACAGCTACGGTTTTAATGCTAGAATTGTTAAATGCTTCCTTGTTCTGACAAACTGGCCCATCAAAGTCCTTTACTGCACGCTTAATGGCCTCGAAATGTTCATTGTAAAATAAATAGTACAGCTTCAACCCCCGTAGGTAAAGGTACATTTGACAAGAGTTTTTTTTTCCCCAAAAGTGGATCGTACTTCTTCAGCGAGTCGTTGTACTTCGTGAGCAAAGTATGTATGTCACATGAGTAAAATTGGGATAAAATACTTGGAGGGCTTTGGCTGCCTTGATCATATAGGAAGCAGCATCTGACTTGAGAGAAATACAAACACTCTTTCATCTGCAGAAGACTCAGTAACTACTTTTTTAAAAGCCTCATTCACAAATCTAGCGATCGTAGAATGATCTGCCTTTTCAAGTTCTTTGCAAGCCACCAAAAAGGAAGAAGAAGGTTCTAGTTATAATGTGCCGACAATGAAATTTGCAATGCAACTACCACAACTGTCGGTAGTTTCGTCAGCCGAAATCCAAATAATGCTGTTCATGAGTTCATTGCGTATTTCTTCAATAACATGTAGGTAAATTGTTGGTATGTATTTTTTATGAAATTTTTATTCAATCAATATTTTTTCAGAAAATTTTTGAAGGCAGGATTTGTAAGTTTGTGAAGAGGAATATTACTTGCAAACAATGCTTCACATAGATCCATGCTTAAGTGATCTTTTGGTTTGACTTTGCTGCTACTGCTACTTGGCGCTGTTAAAAGTTTTTATCGTGGGCGTTTCTTTTGCAAGACTTGTCTTCACATGCTGGTCTGTTTGTAACTTTTTTGTGTACGAAATATTTTTCTCGTAGACTCTACAGTATAAAACATTTCCGTCGTATGTAAATGTTCCAGGGTAGTCATTATCCACGAAAAGACCTTTTTTCGGTAGGCATGGTATATATTAAAGATTGTAGAAACAAATCAAAATTAAACATGAAATGATCCCGAGAATGAGCATGCGTAATTTGTCCAATAGAAAGAGTGCTGCAATAAGCGAGCGCGGCGCAGAAAGGCATCGTCCGTCTTTATCTCCCGTTAGTGTTTTATTTGGCGCACAATAATATTATCTATCAAAACAATAGACGCGCGACTGCCAAGAACTGTGCTGCTAGTAGGTTTTGCCGGCTGCAATGTAAGATCTTATTTATCACATAGGTACACTACCGAAAAAAATTATAAACATAGCGAAAATATGCATATTCACTAAGTTTTAGGTAAAATGCGCAATAACCGGTGAAAATTCACTTAATATGCAAATGCATATGCAAACATGAAATTGCATATAATCCGGTCTCTAGTAATAACAATAATACCCGACTATCATTTTTTAAATTTTTTTTTTGTCATTATCAAGATTCTTCGAAATACTTATTATTTTTTTTATGCGACTTCTTTATGCATAGACGCTAGTCTTGTGCAAACGCTGTCTAGGCCCTCTCGGTTTATCATTGTCAGACCGAGCGTGGTGGGTGAACGGTTAACGTTCTGGCCTCGCATTCTGGAGGACGCGGGTTCGAATCCCCGTGCGGGCATCCAGATTTGGGTTTTCCATGGTTTCCCCAAATCACTCCAGGCGAATGCAGAGATGCTTCCTTCAAAAAGGCCATGGCCGAACTCCTTCCCGTTCCTTGTCCCCAGTCCCATCCCGCCTCTAAGGGCCCTAGCCGTCAACAAGGCGTAAAAAAAAAAAAAAAAAAATCATTGCCAGCACGACCTCTCCCTGCCAAATACCAGACATAACAGTACGAAACACCGAGCAAATACGTAAGCTTGAGCTGGTCAGCAGGCTGGATCTGATATTCACGTGTATTCGTGTAGTACACTGCATTATTCAAACGGCAGAAGGATCGGCGTTATCAAAGAATGAAGTAACTGAAAAAGTAAAGAGTATTTGTCTGTTCAGAGAAGCAAATGGTACACCACTGAAAACTGCTGTGCGGTAGATATTCCACGTAATCCACCACGCGGCCATAAATGATGTAGGGTTGTAAAATGTATCTTATGTGACGTAGTTTTGATCTTTCCTTCTGGAACGAGTAATTTATTGAGGCATCAATGTAGAAAATTTATTTGTATGTCAGTAAGACCAAACGACTGTGCCAATGTTTAAAAAATCTCACTGGAAAAATGTGTGTCAAAGAGTGACTGACGGCTGTATAATACAGTTACGGGAGAGGGATTTCTTCAGTTGAGGCAAAAAATCATTGATATCGGAGCAATGTATAGAAAAGTAAATAATAAGATTATATGCCGCATCCCTCTACAGTCTACAGTCTCGCGTCGTGTTATAGATGCTGCTCATAAAATTGATCTGCAAATAATATCAATTATTCAGGACGCTGCTAACAATAATTGTTATTCTCATACTACCGACTTGTAGACTGATTATTAGCTACAAGAGGCAACACTACATGGTCATAAGCATGCATTGTATTGACAAAAACTGATATATTCAACATTTCGTTCTCATGTGTGCTCCCGTGTATAATAGTCCAACTACTTCGGTGCTGCCTTCCCAGATCAATCTCACACAAGGGAAAATACAATGTGAGGAATTAATTCAGATATGGCTAAACTTGGCATTTTTCCTGAAACTTTAAAACAACTTGTTTTTGTCACTGATCAAGGTCATAATGCGGCACATAACTTATTTTTAAGAGGTAGAAAACAGAACGTTAGGGTAGAAAATGTAGTATCAAAAGCAGTGGAAGTAAAAATTCGGAATGCCAAAGGGTGGTGTATTGGGACCATTGCTAGTCATTATTCTAATGAAAAATTGTGTTTCTTGTTTACTATCAGAAAATAGATTGTTTGCAGATGATATAATGCCATATAAAAGGATCAAAACGGTAAAGGAGTGTAAACAGCTGCAGGGTGATCTGGACAGGATATCTAGTTGGGTTGGTAAACATGGGATGAAGATAAATGCAAAGAAGAGTCAGCTTGTTGAGGACTTGAAATGTAAATATCTTGGCATTACATTTGATAACAAGCTTAACTGGGCAGGGCACATAGATCAGGTAGTAGGAAAAGGTTTCAAAATTCTGTGGTGAGAGTGATGAGGGGATGTACGAGAGAAGTAATGGAATTGGGTTACAAAACTTTGGTCAGACCATTACTTGAATATGGTAGTGTAGTATGAGACCCACATTTTGCGTATCAATTACAGGAGTTGGTGAGGGTGCAAAAAAGGGCTGCTAGATTTGTTTCTGTAAATTACCGCAGAATGCAATCAGTAACAGATATGATAAAAGAGCTGGAATGGGATTCGTTGCAAGACAGCAGAAGGGTGAAGAGGGTCATGGGAGTGTACAATTGGTGATGAAGCATAGAAAGATATTGGTGTAAGAATTAAAAGTAATGCATGGAAGGGAAAAGATGACCATGACGACAAACTGGCACTCCATTTCAGGCACAAGGGTGTAGGAAGATTCTCTTTTCTGGGTAAGGGTGTCAGGGATTGGAATAAGTTACCAAGAGAAATTTACCAAAAACGTTGAAAGAATTTAAAGCTAAAATTTAAAGCTAAAATTTACAGAGGGCAAATGTAGGCGGGTGTAGGAAAGGGGGTGTGTAAGGAAATTGCCACCGGAGCGTGCGCTCCATCGCAATTTAATTAAATATTAAATTATTATTATTACGATAATACAATCGCTTATCTTGTGAAGAATATTTTGTCAGCACGTTACTAAAACATTCCCTCGGTGAGGAATCAGTTCCGAAAAATGAATTTATAGAGCTACAAATGAAACTACAGTCATTTAAAATCATTGTCCAATATTTTAAGATACCGGTCTTGTAAATCGGTTAACCATGACGCTTAAACAGAAATGCAGCAACAGATGGAACACTGTGTATGATATGTTGTATTCTGTACACTCACGATTCGAAGTGATAAGAGATCTACTTACTGAGAAAAATCAAAGTGAAAAATGCTTGTTTATAATCACGAGTTCGTAGATAGTTATTTTGTTCGTAAATTCGAGTAGGCAACACTTGATTTAGAAGTATCAATATTTCTACAACGCCTTTTTGTGCCACGAACCATTTATCTCCCTTGATACCAAACCGACATAGATAAATGATGTATAATTCTAAATATTGAGGACTCCAGAGTGTTTTTTTTTTTTTTTTGTTTTTTTTTTTTTTTTTTTAACTCTGCCTTACGTCTCTCAACAGCGAGGTCTTTAGAAACGGGAAAGGATGGGGCAAGGAATGGTAAGGAATTCGGCCATGGCCTTTTTAAGGAAGCATCCCGGTATTTGCCTGGAGTGATTTGGGAAACCATGGAAAACCCAAATCTGGATGCCCGGACGGGGATTCGAACCGCCGCGGCGCGCCGTCCTCCCGACTGCGAGGCCAGAACGCTAGCCGTTACACCACCACTCTCGGTGCTCCACTGTGGTCATAACATACTTTAAGACAGAAATGTTTCGTAATTTGACCCTTAAAGGGCAAAAGCATCATTGTTTCCATAACGTATTCTTTTTGTCAAGAGCTATTTATCTACCTTGATATCTAACCGAAATCGAGGATATCAGGTATTATTTTAGAGATGGAGTTCTTCACATTGGTCGTATCTTATTTTAAGAAAGGAATTTTTTAATTCGACCCTTACAGGGCAAAAGTATCAGTATTTCCATAACATATTTTTTGATCACGAACCATTTATCTCCCTAGATATCTAACAGAAATAGATAAATGACTTACCGTTTTAAGATGAATGTCCCTGCTTTGGTCACATCATATCTTAAGAAAGGAATTTTTCGTAATATGACCCTTCAAGCGCAGAAGTATCATTATTTCCACGGCGTGAAACGAGCCATTTAACTCCCTTGATACCTAACCGAATTAGATAAATGAGGTATCATTTAAAAGATTAAGGTCTCCGCTCAGGCAACATTATACGAGAGGGTACCCAAAAATAACCGGAATAGCATTGCCGTGTGCGGAGCTTGTGTAGTACGCGTTTCTGCCGCTAGGCGTTTATAGCGCAACTCATTGTCAGACCAGTGCCGCCTGTGTAGTCAACCTGGCTTCTTCTGTTAATCTGCAATGATTGTTTATGCTAGCACTGTTTTGTTATTATTTCGTTTTTGATGATGGCAAGTTTAAGTGAACAACGTGCAGCTGTGAAATTTTGTTGTATACTCAGTAAAAATGCTGCTAAAACTGCTTACAAAGATGACGCTATAGTAAAAACTGAAGTGTACAAGTGATTCGCTCGATTTAAAAATGGCGACATGTCGATTGATGACATACCTCTTTCTGGACGTCCATCAACTGCCCGAATCGACGAAAAAGTTGAAAAATTCGAGAACTTGCGATATCAGGCCGTCGACAGACAATTAATCAACTGTCAGAGATTAGTGGGTTATCTTCGAGCTCGGTTCAGTGAATTTTAACGGAAGATTTGGGAATGATAAGGGTTGCCGCCAAGTTTGTTCCTCGGGCTCTGTTGACAATCAAAAAGAATGTCGAGTTGAAACATGTCGTACTTTGAAACAACAGCTTGAAATTGATTCAGATTTTCTGTAAAAGGTCATTACTGGTGATGAGTCATGGTGCTAAGTTTCATGGGCGCATCCAGCGAGGAGCAGGGGGGGGGGGGGTGCTGCCCCCCCCCCTAGAAGAAAAGTCAAGTTGCCTTCAGCACGCTTCGATGAGTGAAGAACTGGCTCAGGAGCACTATGGGAAAGATTGATTGGATTATATCTGATGACAAAGTTATTGAAAATTTTTCCTGAGAAACCGAGACGACTAATGTGTACATAAAAAACTATAATTGAGTTACGATTTTGATTAACTGCCTAGTAGATCATTGGATTATTTTGTTAATCAATAATAAAAATAGATTCCTCAGTAGGTTTGAGTTTTATTTTGTAAGAAATCGTCATGTTTCAGTCCCCCACCCCACTTCCTCAAAAAAAATACTAATTGCCCCCCTCCCCCCAGTTCTGATCCTGGATACGCCCTTGCTATGGTTACTACCCAGAAACAAAGCAACAGTCAAGCCAATGGAAGAGGTCATTGTCACCCCGTCCAAAAAAATGTCGACAAGTCAAAATAATGCTCATTTGCGTTTTTGATGCCAAGGGTGTAGTTCATTCAGAGTTTGTTCCCCCACTTCAGACCGTCAATCAAGCCTTTTATTTGGAAGTTTTACTAAGATTACGCAGCAGTGTTCGCCAAAAAAGACCCGATTTGTGACAGACAGGAGACTGGTTCTTCCACCACGACAATGCACCTGCACTCACAACTGTCTCTGTTGGGCAGTTTTTGGCTAAAAATGGCATGGTTCCGCTGCCCCATGCACCTTGCTAGCCTGACCTGGCACCGTGCGACTTTTTCTTATTTCCACGCATGAAAAGGGACATGAAAGGCCACCGATTTGACAATATTTAAGAGGTGAAGAAAAAAAACGAGAAAGGAGCTGTCAGCCATTTCTAAATATGACTACAGAAAATGTTGCGAACAGTGGAAGCACCGGTGGGACAAATATATTAGTTGTAATGGAGAGTACTTTGAAGGGGATGAGGTAGTTTTATATAAAAAAAATTGAAAATAGCTTTTAAAAAATATGTCCGGTTTTTTTTTGGGTACCCCCTCGTAAATTAAGAGCGAATTTTTTTTTGGAATTTGACCCTTAAAGGACCAAAGTAATAACTGTTAAAATCACATGTATTAGGCAGTTCTGAGCCAAGCCACTAAATCGCAGCAGAACATATCACAGAAATATTAATAGGCTGCTTCCCTGGCATCGATTTTTGTTACATATCTATTACACTAAACAAATAAATAAATTGATACAAATGAGGCAGTTCGTCTTTAGTCCTATCACTAACTACCAACTTTAATTACTATTCATCATATTCACGAAATTTTTGCATGGGTTTTCCAGTTCTATTTTAAAATGGTAAAAGCATTTAGACAATTTCATCATTAGATTATTAATATCTGCCTTTTATAATACCTTGTCTATATCCCTTTAAATTCCCAGAGAATTTCTGACTCTGCAGCTCCTTATTCCTTTGCATGTGTGTGAAGAAAATAATACTTCTCTTTCATGCATACACAGGGTTTTATCATTTATTTCATTCATTCATATTGAAATTTTTAAAGAGTTCTCTGAAAGTTCATGGATCTACATTCCAAAAATCCTATATCATCTCTTTTTATGTTATTAAGACTTCTCCCTTATAAAGAGTTAAAAAAAAATTTTTTTTAAAAAAAACAATGAATTATATGCTATTTGTTTTTAAAATTACAATATTTCTGTAACCTGTGTATAAAACCTTCTACCGGGTAATTTCTTATTTTAAACCTAATCTGCTG
>CM061914.1:100025463-100236805 GCA_031002005.1 Vandiemenella viatica
TTTTTTGAGATCACTTCTGTCCAAGACGAGCTGATGAGCAGACGTGACTTGGGTCCAAGACGAGCTGGTGAACAGACGTGCTAGCCGGCACGCTTTCTGATGATCATTGTGGTTGATCATTTCTTGCTTTGGAAAAGCGAGATGTCGAGTGGCATGCTTGCCATTATGTGGAAGTTATGCTAATAACGCGGTCGTAGCCGCTTATTAGCTTCCATTGCTGCAGTGGCATTGTGTTTGTCGCTCACCATCACGGCGATGATACTATGGTAATGTACCAGAAACGACGGTCACTATCCAGTGGATTTTTAACAGACTTATGTGCCCTTAAGCGACGCCTGGGTTAAGACTCTGCTCCCGCCACTTAAATTCTGAGCTAGCTGGATTTATATTTCGAATTCAATTTTTTCCTTAAAGCATCTTGCTGTTTGTTATTTCATTTGATGCTTTTCATTCACTTTATACGGCGCCCCCTGGGATTTTTCCTTTGTACAGTAAAATGTTAGCTTCAATTTGATGGCCTGTGTTGCCATATTATTTCAATGTTAACTTTGCTGTTTTTTTATTGCTTGTTTGAGATATTTCATTCAGTTTTGTTTGCTTACTCCGGCGAATTGTAAACGTCGGGTATTGCTTGTTTTTGCTGATCTAATTGTAATTAACGTAACGTTAATTACTACCCGACCTTGTAAGGCCATAAGACTCAATAAATGAGGTTTTATTTTGTGTCTGAAATTCATGTTCTAGTTAGTAACCTATTAGATCCCCTTATAGCATCATTATTATAAATGTTTTTCGTATTTCAGGATTTAATTATAATTCCCCCCTCCTTTTTTATGCAACTGATATTCACATTTGGTTCACCCGCTTATTGTATATTACACATGTAAACACATTATCCCTTCAGTATTCTCTGCATTAAGCAACTCTTAACACTTAGATTGCTTTGGTCTAGAACCTTTTTTACGTTATTTAACGCATGTCCATTTAAAAGAGCGTAGTAAATAGATGCTTAGTTGGAGTTAATACCTATAGAAAATTAAATATATTTTGTCAAATGAATTACTATTTGTAGCTATGTTTAAACGGTTATACTGACCTATTGCAAACACGACAAATGAGATAATAAAGATCCAGGGAGAATGAAATCTCCATGTTTTGCAATATATGAGCAGAAAAATTATGATAGTTTTAATTTAATTTTTTAATTATTTGATTGTGATGGATCGCACGCCTAGGTGACAATTTCCCCATACACATACTTTTCTCCTTTCTTGTACCTGCCAACTTTTAGCCTCTACGATTATTAATTTTAAACTCTTTCAGCGTTTTTGGTATATCTTACGCATTATTTCCCTTGGTAATTTTTCCAATCTCTGTCCCTACTTACCTATGAGATAAAATTTCCCCCACTCCCTTATATCTGAAATTCCAAGTTCCAGCTTGTAATCAATTTAAGGTATTAATTTTTGTCAATTATTTTAATGATTTTATCTCGTAACTTTTACCGTAATTCAATTTTAATATGGTAATCCACATTGATGAAAAAAATCACAATTCATTAAGGACTTGTATTTCAGCTGGACGTATTCAAATAAATATTGTATTTAATAGCGGAATTGTGTTAGCTAGGTCAATTTCATGAAACGTTGTTCGTTACGCGTGCGTTGTAATACAACGAAACACCAGGACGTCATTTTATATTTCTTAGTTTTCTATAAGCGTCATCACGCAGATTTATCTTTTTATTGTCTTTGAATCAAACATATAAATAAAAGATGTTAGTCAAAATTTGTTTCACAAATAAAACAAGATGATTAAGGTTTTATTTTAAAAAAAAAAAAAGGTG
The DNA here is from genome assembly GCA_031002005.1 of Vandiemenella viatica. NCBI lineage: Eukaryota > Metazoa > Arthropoda > Insecta > Orthoptera > Morabidae > Vandiemenella > Vandiemenella viatica. The sequence continues at coordinate 100,027,310 of CM061914.1, forward strand.
CTTCGAGATACCGAGAAACGCGAGATTTTAGTTCTCATTGAAGACTGTTCAAACTATGCTGTGAACAAACGATCAGGTTTTATCGGATAATGGCTATCGGCCTACAGCTAACATTGTTTGGAACTGGAAAAGTGGCGTGTCTCGCGTCAAAGTTGGCCGCTTTATAGCTGTCCAGTGAGCCCAACACCCAAAACCAGAGCATCTCTGGCTTGCAGGCCGATGTAACTGCTTGTCGTTCCGTAATCGTTGAAAATTGAGCCAGGTCTCTGACACCTACAGTCGTCAGCTTATAGTCTGAACTGCTCTCTGACACCTAAAGTCTTCAGCTTGTTATATGAATCTCAGTATGAAGATAGCAACAAATTAGGAACTTTTTCTGACATGAAAAGCTATTTTACTGCTACTCCAGTACAGAAACTCGGCGATTCGAATGGTCTTCCAGACAAGATTTCCTCTAAAGGCTGTTTCAAAATAGCCCACATCTCATCGTCTTTATTGCCGCCTCCCAAAAACATTTGTTGGTTTTATGATTCTCTTCCGATGAACAAATTTATTGCTCCTATAAACAAGTATTGAAAGATGCGCCCCTGCAATTTAATAAGAATGGCACCAAATAATTAACTTTTCTCACAAAATTTATTGCCCTGATTGGAACTGTGCGCACTGTCACGCCCAATAAGACTACAGCATATATGCGGAACGTTCACGAGTTTCTTACTGAGCGTTGTGGGTGAACGGTAACGTTCTGGGCTCACATTCTGGAGGACGTGGATTCGAATCCCCGTCAGTGAAACACTGAAAGGACAATCCTTCTGTGATCCATAGCAGCTCCACTGATAAAATTGTTTTAATAACGTCATTGAACTCGAAATGATTATATTGTTACTTTCTCGATAATAATCAATGCAGCTGATATGTTGATTGGTAAATAACAGTGTGACATTCTTCGCCAAAACTTCTCTTGCTAGTAGCCATGTTTGTTCGCTGGCACATAGCTAAATTTGAACACAGAGCAAGCCGGCCTCGGTAGCGTAGGGGCTAGAGTGCTAGCTCCGCGTACCGAAGGTCGCCGGTTCGAGTCCGGCCGAGGGCATGGGTGTTTAGTGTTGTGTCTGTGAATGTCTTGTCCGTGTTGTAGTGTCCTTGTGTCAATACTTGATAGCAACAAATCACATTGAGCTGGCCGTATGGCCGAGTAGCCAAATACCATTAAAAAAAAACACAGAGCAATATTGTCTCAAAGCTTCCCTCCATTTCTTCTTCCCGGAAGTAACCTTGATCGTACAGTAGCAGTCTCAGATATTTTATGGTTCTATTTAATAGGTTTCTCTACAGCTTATAACAGGGGACAAAAGTAAATTTTAAGTCTTGTAGGAATCTGTTAAAAAAACTATAATGTGAGGAGCATTCTCTAAGCATCTAACGTAGTGTTTGCAGTATGGTTTTAATAAGTTAACCACATTATTTAATTAGTTCAGTTGTTCTTCTGAGTAAATAGTTTTTGTTGGTGTACATACTGTAGGTATGGAACAATTTTTTAACATCCAACAGAGTTTTTCTAAAAAAAAATCGCATGAATCGCCCGACACAACGAAGGCTTCGTCATACAACTGGCTAACACCCGGTCACGACAGCGGAATAATTGAGTGATATACGGAGAGATATAATTCACACATAAACAAATTCTTTGTACAACTGAATAAGCTGGTGTATCTAAAAAAAAAGTCATTAAAATGCAAGCAGGCTTTACAAATATTTTGGGCAGTTCTCATATATTATTCTTCTTCTGAGTATCACAGCTTGTAAGCATATTTCGGCTATAAGGCTATACGTTCATATCATTTCTTATCAGCCTTTGGTAAAAAGATTCGTTTCTGATTTTACACCTTGTTGAGCCGGAGCAGGTTGAGGTGATTTACTTTTCGGGCCTCAAAGTCCTCGAATTAGGAGCGGAGTATAGTGCAGAGACCAGTATTCATTTTCTGGTGCGTCGGATACAAGAGGTCCTGGTGGTAAGGTCATTAGCCTGAATAGCGTAAAGTACTTAGGATAGAGGAAAAAACAAATGGTAGACATGATGTGATGATTATTGTCCGGCTAGTGTTTGGATGTGAATGGATGTTATTCGTGAAGTGCTGACAAAACACTTTCATGTCCACTTCCATTCGATGTAAAGTATTCAAACAGCTGGTGTAAGGATCTTATTAAACAAGTGCTCTTCCTAGGTTCTGTTCGAGGCCATCATCGTTCCACCTTTCCTCTCCTCGGCGAATATGTGCTCGTAAGAATTTGGTGATGTTTTTGTTTGTAGACAACACAGTACGTCAACCATCAATGCCAGTTCTGATGTAACTTATATATCGGAAAATCACTTCAACATTGTAAGTTGAACTATCTATGTTGTTGTGGTTCCCACCACGTTCACGATATTTCTAGTTAACAGACAATCGTCTTCACACTATGTTAAAGCTTCCAGGAGTGACGGTAGTTAAACAGGCAGTAATGAAGGAAGGCAATGACAATGTGATACAGCAAATAATAACGATTCGTAGTACTCCACGAACAGCATTTTAGCTCGTATTGCATTGCTCATTGTTTACAACTATACGCCTCGTTGACGTCGAGGTCATTAGAGGCGGTAAATAACTAGGGGCAAGGAACTGGAAGGGAGTCGGCCATGGCCTCTTGAGGCAACCACCCCTGCATTCACCTCGAGTGATTTGCAGAAACCATGGAACACCAAAATTGGATGACTGGTCCGGGATTCGAACCCAGTTCCTCCCGAATGTGAGGCCAGAGCGTTACCACTAACCAACCCCGTTCGTTGAAAAACAATGACTGAGGTCGACTATATGAAGATCGTTGAAACAAAAACCTTTTTTTTAGAATTTGAGTTTGTTTATACCGATTGTCTCTTTCTTCTAGCATTATGCAGATGGTACTCACGGTCTGCCTTCTTTACGCTACGTCAATAGGCGGTCCAGCAAGAAATTAAAATTTGTTCTGAACATTAAAATTTTAATGATTCCTCAGACTTCCACGGCCATCTTTGTTCATGATTAATTGACTTTCGGGTTATGCAGCAGAAATTTTAAAAAATACCAACAACATCAACGAAGATAGCGGCCTTTTACTCTGCGATGCTTGGCGCTCGTTGCTATGTCAACATAAACAGTATCTCTGACGAAGGCTGGAGGATACCACCCGAAAGCTTAGGTAATGAAATAAACAACGCGGCATAACCCGAAAGTCAATTAATCATGAATTAAAATTTTAGTTTCGTTGTGCGCCGGATTACGCATAGGACCACAGTAAATGTTACGTTTAATCTTTTCAAGTAAAATAAACAATTTCTATGCAATGTTAGAAAATTAAAAATCATAACTAAGAAGTCAGTAAGAAATCTATGGCTAACTTTTGTCTGCTCCATGAGGATGCAGTAGCTGGTAAAACCAAAAATGCTTATAATGAGTTATCCTCCAAATCGATAATATTTAGTTGATAAACAAAATAACATTTCATATATAGAAACGAAATTTTGTGTTTTGTTTTGATAACAAGCATATGCTTTCGTTAAAACCAACAAAAATTGTTATTTTAAGCACTAATGATTTGAAAAATTAATAATATGAAACATCACGAACAGATAAATGTAATTAAGGAGTTATAGAGTAAAAAAGTTATCAAAAACCAATGACAGCCACTAGAACGCTAGTTCAGTCATAAATCTTTATATACACAGACGGAAAAAAAAATCCCAACACCAAGAAAAAATTATTGTAGAGTAATGAAATTTGGACAATGCATTTGTCAAGTTAACATGTTTAATTGATTAAATTTTCAAGATCACAGGTTAATTTAAGCTCAAGAAAATGCATTTCAAATGTGAAATACTGTTAAATTAATAGCCGGTGTAACCTCCAGAATTTTGAATGCAAGCCTGCAAACGTGAATGCATTGTGTCATACAGGTTTCGAATGTCACTTTGTGGTATGGAGTTCCATGCTTGTTGTACTTGTGCTGTCAATACTGGGACGGTCAGTGCTGGCTGTGGATGATGCTGGAGTTGTCGTCCAATGATATCCCATACGTGTTCAATTGGAGACAGATCTGGTGATCTCGCAGGCCAAGGTAACATGTCGACACTCTGTAGAGCACGTTGCGAGACAACAGCGGTATGAGGGCGAGCGTTATCCTGTTGAAAAACTCCCCCTTGAATGCTGTTCATGAATGGCAGCACTACAGAAATTCGAGCTGCAGTTGGTACCACAGTGACACAACGAACTGTTAGAAATCGGTTACTTCAAGGACAGCTCCGAGCCAGGCGCCCTGTAGCGTGCATTCCACTGACTACAAGCCATCGCCGTTTGCGACTCCAGTGGTGTCAAGCCAGAGCTCATTGGAGGACGGAGTGGAGATCTGTTGTGTTTTCTGATGAAAGCAGGTTCTGCCTTGGTGCCAGTGATGGCCGAGTGTTGGTCAGAAGGAGGCCAGGGGAACGCCTGCAACCAAACTGTCTGCGGCCTAGACACACTGGACCTACACCTGGAGTCATGGTCTGGGGAGCAATTTCCTATGACAGCAGGAGCACTCTTGTGGTTATACCAAACACACTGACTGCAAATTTGTACGTCAGTCTGGTAATTCAACCTGTAGTGCTGCCATTCATGAACAGCATTCAAGGGGGAGTTTTTCAACAGGATAACGCTCGCCCTCATACCGCTGTTGTCTCGCAACGTGCTCTACAGAGTGTCGACATGTTACCTTGGCCTGCGAGATCACCAGATCTGTCTCCAATTGAACACGTATAGGATATCATTGGACGACAACTCCAGCATCATCCACAGCCAGCACTGACCGTCCCAGTATTGACAGCACAAGTACAACAAGCATGGAACTCCATACCACAAAGTGACATTCGAAACCTGTATGACACAATGCATTCACGTTTGCAGGCTTGCATTCAAAATTCTGGAGGTTACACCGGCTATTAATTTAACAGTATTTCACATTTGAAATGCATTTTCTTGAGCTTAAATTAACCTGTGATCTTGAAAATTTAATCAATTAAACATGTTAACTTGACAAATGCATTGTCCAAATTTCATTCCTCTACAATAATTTTTTCTTGGTGTTGGGATTTTTTTTTCCGTCTGTGTATATAAAAATAGACGTGTTTTTTCCTATATTTCACTTTTCAGCCACCACTACCTAGCACAGATCACTGATGTTTGTGGGTGGAAGTAGCATGGAGTTTCCTGTCGTGCACAACGTTGGCCCAATGCCGATAGCTGTGGGGATGTGGGAGATATAATGATTAAAGTTGGTCAGTGCAGGGCGTTTTCATATTTCGACCAAAAATTCGTATCTCCGTATACTTCTCTTTCCTGCCACAACTACATAACATAGACTTTTGGTGATTGTGTGTGGTAGTAGAATCGTCTTTCCTGTCAAGCACTATGGTTGTTAGATGTCGGTAGCTATGGGGATGTGGGAGATATGGGGGTTGAAAGTGGTCAACCTGTGGCAGTTTCATACTTCTGTCAAAGACAAAAGTGTCATGGTGTATCACTTTTCAGCGAAAACAATAGATCACAGATAACTGGCGTTTGTGTGTAGTAGTAACACAGAGTCACCTTTCGATCACAACAGCGGCCGAATTTCAGAAACTGTGGTACTGGTGTAGATATGGTGGTTGTAAGTTGCCGACCAAGTATATTTTCGTATTTCGACTGTCTCCGCATATGTCACTTTTCTGCCACAACTACATAGCATAGAGCATTGGTGTTTGTGTTTGGTAGTAGAATCGTATCTCATGTAGTGCACTATGGTTGTTAGATGTCGGTAGCTATGGGGGTGTGGGAGATATGGGGGTTGAAAGTGATCGACCTGTGGCAATTTCATACTTCTACCAAAGACAAAAGTGTCATGGTGTATCACTTTTCAGCGAAAACTATAGATCACAGATAACTGGCGTTTGTGTGTAGTAGTAGCACAGAGTCACCTTTCGATCACAACAGCGGCCGAATTTCAGAAACTGTGGTACTGTGGTAGATATGGTGGTTGTAAGTGGCCGACGAAGGATATTTTCGTATTTCGACTGTCTCCGCATATGTCACTTTTCTGCCACAACTACATAGCATAGAGCATTGGTGTTTGTGTTTGGTAGCAGAATCGTATCTCATGTAGTGCACTATGGTTGTTAGATGTCGGTAGCTATGGGGGTGTGGGAGATATGGGGGTTGAAAGTGATCGACCTGTGGCAATTTCATACTTCTGCCAAAGACAAAAGTGTCATGGTGTATCACTTTTCAGCGAAAACTATAGATCACAGATAACTGGCGTTTGTGTGTAGTAGTAGCACAGAGTCACCTTTCGATCACAACAGCGGCCGAATTTCAGAAACTGTGGTACTGTGGTAGATATGGTGGTTGTAAGTGGCCGACAAGGATATTTTCGTATTTCGACGAAAGGCATGTATCTCCGCAGATTTCACTTTTCTACCACGACTACATAGCATAGAGCATTGGTGTTTATGTGTGGTAGTAGAATCGTGTCTGTTGTCGTGCACTATGGTTGTTAGATGTCTGTAGCTATGGGGGTGTGGAAGATATGGGGGATGAAAATGGTCGACCTGCGGCAATTTCATATTTCTGCCAAAGACGCATGTGTCACGGTGTATCACTTTTAAGTGAAAACTATCAATCGCAGATCACTGGCGTTTGTGTGTGGTAGTAACACAGAGTCTCCCATCGATCACAACGTTGGCCGAAATTCGGTAACTGTGGGAGTGTGTGGGATATGGTGTTTGAAATTGGTCGATCATGAATATTTTCGTGTTTCATCCAAAGACTTGTGTGTATCCGTAAATTTTAACTTGCTGCCGGAACTACATAGCGCAGAAGACTGGTACTTGTGTGTGGTAATAGTGTCGAGTCTCCCATCGTGCACTATAGCTGTCAATATGAATTCTTTACAATCACGAACGAAGTCGTGGGTACCAGCTAGTTAATAATGTAATGAGAGAAATAATATACAAGATGCGTTTTTAATCTGCGACGAGCATCCTCCCCGACAGACTTCCAGAAATTTACATCTGTAATTTTTAAATTTAGTTACGAGGCACTGTCACTTACAATGATTAAAGTTCTGTGGAAGCAACCTAAGTCAAAGTCGCCTAATCGATATTGTGAGATATGACACGAAACAATGGAATTTTGCAGTCAATATAAGGAAACTAGACCCCTAGCAGCCAGTTTACATAAAGCCATAAGAAATATTTCCCCTCCTAATTTTACAACTACAAAGCAAGTATATGGTAGTGATAGTTCTATAAAAAATGGAGCAACTGTTACGACAGTGTGAGCTAACAATCTCAGTTTAGGAGATGGTGATTTCGAAAACAAGGAGAAATTTCATTTTAAAATAAGGCAAATATGACGGAATTCCAGCTTACATGCCAGCATGCTAATGATTACTTTTAAACTATTGGAAGGCATTCATTGCAAACAGGACGAGATGCCATCCTACTGGTTGATGCGTGCTGTTGGTTGCATACGACAAGGCGCTTGACACATCTGTGTGTCTTCAGCATACATCTTAAACTTTATCAGATTATTCACTTACCAAGCGTTCTGTTTACTGCTTGATCCCTGGAGACAGGGAAGGCTTTGTAAGAATATTGAATAATAGGCAAGGTCCATTAGAGATGACAAATGAGGCTGAATTGTGACTGTGATGGGTTCTACTTGTATCATATTTCTTCGAAGTTTATTTTCATTCATCCAGCACAACCTGCAACATAAAGTATTGTGCATCAAAACTAAAATTTTTAGCTATAATATGCTGTGATTTCAATACTCTAAAATCCGTTTGGGAAAAAGTTTTACATGATAAATAACGATTAAAATGTACAGAACCTGGGAAATTGTTCTCGTTCATAAAATTATTTCAAGAGATAAATTACCGCACACTACATGGTACAGTTTCTTAGTTTTCGCAATGTTTCTGAAAAGTCTCACTCATTTTGATCTTTGCCACCTGTAAGGGGGATATCTTTGGGAAGTCTGCGTTTTAATGTGGTCGGTAGTTGCCATTTCTTACCCTGTTAAAACTTTTGCAGACCTACGACGTTAGGGAGGCTATGATGTTTGTTGCTAGTGAAGATTAAGAAAGTTTAGATAAGATATAACATCGTCTCAGTAACCAGTGGATTAATTTTTTTTAAATTAATCATAGATCGCAAAGGATGAAGAGATAACGTTAGAAAGAGAATAGTAATATTACCTTTAGAGATTGAAACAGATGTGAACTAACATAACATAAAATATGTTAAGCGCATCAGAAATAAAATAAAGATATTTGGCCACGGAGGTATTAAGTTGAATGAGGGATGTACCTTGTGGACCGCCACTAAATAAGAAGTAGAGGAACAGACAGACAATATTATTATTTTCTGGCCCGCTGCTTGTATGGAGAGCCGAAATATGAACTTCGATCATAAACGAAAAATACAAGAAATAGATGTGGAAGTGGAGAAAAATGAATGGAGTGAAATGAAAGATTAGAGCCCGGAATTATAAGGTACTGAGAACTGTAGGTGAAGAAAAATCAAAATCAGGTGGACAAAGATGAACTGGATTGGAACTGGTATAACACTAGAATGTTTGTTAGATGAAATGAGAGAAAGAACAAGGATCCAAATGTTGGCGGAAGACATGGCTTTATAAAGTAGCAAACAGAAGACAAAGTGTTATGAGCAAATAGTGCTGTGTCGTGATCGAACCTGACACCAGGCAGACGGTTTACCACTACAGTGTAATATCTTCAATAGCAGAGTGCCGATCTTTATGATGGAGACAGGTTGAATTCAGATTGTATTCCTTGTTCATACACTTCTGATAGCATCCTGCTGTCAGAATGGATAAACAAATTCTTTTCTGGATGATAAAATAAGCAACGTGTTGCGTGGACAATCTGATATCCTTTCCATGACGAACTTATGAGACTATAATATTCTATGGCAATCCACGTATGTTGTCAGCAGACCGTCAAGCTGATCTCTCATTACATCACAGCCAGTGGATGTTAGTTCTTAAGTGTCTTAAATGATTGATTCTTTTCATTTTCACCACAAAACGAGATTTTTCAGGAAATTTGGTGAACTTTTGTATTACGTTGCAGTTAAATTTGTATGCATCTTGCAATTCACTTGCTTCTTTAAATAATTGTGTTCTACCTGCTTCATCGTTGTATATCATTGTTATTTGTGATGGTACGTCTTCGAAGCACCCGGTTTCGAGTCACTGCTGAGAAGAAACTTTCTGACCAAGAGAGTTTCTCCCAACAACCCGATTCTCCTAACTTAGCTCCATTAAGCTTCTTTCTGTTTCCCCAACTACAAACCGCTCTCAAAAGTCTTCATCTTAAGTGTGTTGATACTATTAAGGAAAATCGCTTGCAGAGCTGTCTTTCATCCAGAAGCAGCTTATAACTTAAGTCACAACGAGGTATTAAAGGGTTTCAGGTCTTCAGGTTTATTAAAGTTTGTTATCTTACTTAAGCTATTCGATGATAAGGCATTGTCATAAATTATAGGGCGGGAGGTCAACTTTAAAATCACATTTATTTCGAACCAACCTGAAAGAATTACTATCGATCTTCTCTCCGAAGTAACTGAGATACGTTCAAAAAATTACTTCCTAGATTTCTATCTAAAGAGTACATGGATGACTTCCTTGCGTTCATTCCTATATCTATTGTACATAAGCGAATCTACAAATGTATACACTATTTCAAACAAACACTTAGCAATGTGGTAACCAGACGTGTATTTGTTTCCACGTGCTTCCGAATTTAAGCAGCATTACATTTTAAAAGTACATAGTAAATGTGAATAACAGTATTAATTTTCATGATTATAGGACAAATTTATATTACGGTATGTAGGCCATGTTCGCAAGCAGTAAGCACCGATTGTCTTTGAGCGACATAAATCAAAGTAAACAAAAGTGATGAAATGTAGCAGAAATGATACCAATACTAGCAGATTAAATATAAAAATAGGATCTGATGCAATAGGAGAAGTGAGTGAGTTCTGTTACTTGGGAAGCAAAATTACAACCGATGGCCGAAGCAGGAATGATGTTAAAAGCAGAATAGCACTAGCAAAAAAAGAGCCTTCATGAAAAAGAGAAACCTTTTAGTTTCAAATATTGATCTAGGAATTAGAAAGAACTTTTTAAAACTCTATGTGTGGAGCACAGCACTTTACGGTAGCGAAAAATGGACTTTAGGAATACGGCACCGGAAAGAAAGAAACTTGAAGCATTTGAAATGTGGTGCTACAGAAGAATGCTGAAAATTAGGTGGACAGACAAAGTAAGAAATGAAAGAGTTTTGGAAATGATGGGTGAGAAGAGAAGTTTATGGAAGAAGCTTACGGAAAGAAGAGACAGGCTGGTAGGTCATATTTTGAGACATGCTGGATTGGTTAATTTGTTAGTGGAGGGAACTGTTGAAGGTAAGAACTGTAGAGGTAGACAGAGATTAGAATATATGAAGCAGATATTTGAGGACGTGGGTTGTAACGGGTATGTAGAAATGAAGAGGTTAGCACAGGATAGGAAGGGATGGAGGATTGCATCAAACCAGTCTAAAGACTGACGACAGCAAAAAAAAATATAGTTATTTCATTGCAAGTTTTCGACTCAATTGGAGATCATAGATTCAACATATCATAAATTACTACTAGCACTTTAGTACTCCTGTAAAGTAACTCCAAGAAACCTAGTACTATCACAGCCAAGGTTCCTTTGTGAAATAACTTGTTCTAACTAACAACTCATCTGTTTCATACCGCAAATAATCGTTTTTACTAGTTCAGTTTCACAGATAGAAAAAATCATCAGATACAGTGTTTCACATCGTATTTGACGCTGTTTCTGAAAAAAAATCGTTGCAGAAATTTGACATGCTCGAAAACTTTCCTGACCACCAACATCGTTCAATAAAGAAAGAAAGACGTTTATTAAACAGTAAAAAAAAAAAAAAAAAGAAGTATGGAGATCAAGAAACGGAAGAAATTTGGCCACGACATTTTGAAGAAACCATCCCGATATTCGCATGGCATAATTTCGACCAGCCAATGAAAATCGAAATCTGGAAGGACGAACGAAAATTTTAATCTGAGTTCTTCCGAATAGCATGTCCAAGCAATGCCGCTCACCCACCAACCTCAGTTGTTTCTCTAACGTGCGTAAATTATTTGTACTGTTAAACGGGGAGGAAAAAGCGTAATTCGCGTGTTATGCCATTACATGCCATGAAATCACTCCCTGCTAAAAATTCCAATTAGGCTGTAAAGGTTAAAAAAAAAAAAAAAAAAAAAAAAAAGTGAAACTTTGATATTAGATTGTTAACACCATCCTCAACCAGGTGAAATCTAAAAAAACATGTAGGGGTTTACTCTGTGGTTAATAGTTGTGTTTCGAGCGTTTTGAGAAAATGCTAAGTTCATGCGCTAGAAGTTAAGTGGTGAAGCACCATTGTGATATCATGTAGAAAATTGTTCTGCCGTACAGAAACCATACAAAGTAAGTTTGACAAAATTATTGTATGAGGTGCAAAGGAGCGCTGCATGTCTCGTTGTTTGCAAATACAGTAGCATTTTACAAATAAGTCAAATGCTGAAGGAACTGTCAGGGAAAAATCTGTGGTGACGAAGATGTTATTCCCGAAAAAAGCTCACTAGGAAATCATTGAGATAACTATTCCATGTGGACTGTAAAATCCATTCTGCTTTTAGGAACAATTAAAACGTGAGACACGTGATAAGACAAGAGATCCATAGGTTTTACCAAACAAATTGAGGCTAACAAGAGGATAGTTCCCTTGAGTGGCTGCTGACTTTATCCGCAGAGAATTAGTTCCACTAAAAAATTTTTAGGCTACGTGCATATTACCCTTTACCAGGAATTTAAATTGAATCACGCAGTAAACTAACTGTAGTTGCTAACTCGCCGACAATCGCTTTTCGCTACTGGTTATTAAATATGACCTTAGATCTGGTATGAAAGTATGTATACATCTATATTTATCTGATTAGTTTCAAATATTTGAAAATTTGATTTTTTTAAAATACATAGCGTAGCGAAGTTCAGGCCACTAGGAAACCATTACGATTCAAATAAAATAAAGAAATCAGCATTATCTTGTCGGCGAGATGGAAATTATAACTGTGAAAGTAATCCAAGCGCTTCTAAAACGAAATAAACTGCTATTCTTTCGCCTATAAAACATTGTCTGAAACAACTAACCTCATCTGCCACACAAGATGGACTCAAACGAAGCCGCCATCGCAAATAAATGCTATGAAATAGTGCTACAAAGGTTCTTTTATCGCAACGTCAAATGTTCAATAACTGAAAAGAGCTGAACTTTCACTTGTCCGGTAATTGATGAACTCCCTTTCCTGTTAATCGCTTGCCACGAAATGACTCAGCTATGGTGAATGCCCTCTTTAATATTCCCAGACAAAACGAATGTAATACCCAGCGTTTGCTTTGTATTAGTACTACATAATATTTGTGTACGCTTAAAAACTACCATTTGAAAAACCTCTTTATTTCTCACTGTCGATACCACGTACACGAGTTGGAAGGGGTGCAAAGGAGGGCAGCCCTATTTGTTTGTGCTTGTTTAATTTAATTTAATTGCGGTGGAGCACACGCTCCGGTGGCGGTTTCCCTACACAGCCATTTTTCTCTTTTTTTGTAAATGCCCACTTTTGCCCTCTATGAATTTTAATTTTAAATTCTTTCAGCATTTATAGTAAATTATTCACCACTTCCCTTGGTAATGACTCCCTACAAAAGAAATTTTTCCCACACCTTATGCCTGAAACACAAACGGTAACATGTAGTAAAAGAGTTGAGTTAGGAATCAATGAACGGCAGAGAGTAATGGATGTGTACGAGAAATATTTTGTTGTAGCTGTCTGAAAGGATATTGGGCGAAGAATCAGGAATAGTATGTGGAAGGAAAGAGATGTATTAAATTAACATTTAATTTTGGGCAGAAGGAAGTTAGACAATTTTCACATGTACGCAATGGAATAAGATACAAATGATGTTCCTAAGCAATATACCTCAAACAGCGAACGAGTTTTGTCTAAAAATTCACAACGGGGCATGAGCTTGATACCAATTACTTAAACTATTTTGCTACTGGTCATTAGTTTCTTTTACTTTTAATGAACCTTCAGTTTACCACATGTCCAATTATCTTAATTTCGACATCAGTCCATTACCCAACCAACCCCAATAAATGGAATTTTGCTCTGTCGGTTTATAAAATTATGACTTTCTATCTTTGTTATATGGATCAGAATTACGGGAAATGATAAAGAAAGACGTTAGCCATATTCAAGCCATAAAAATAGATCTGTTAAACAATGCAATAGAATGGTCAAAAATCTTAATAAACAAATTAGAAAACAATTTAATATATTCTCAAAAAATGAGACGATAGAATAACACAAACTCAACTGAAAGGAACACCTCCAAAGAATGAAAGAAACAAGAATTCCAAAAATTGCTTTAAATTGTAAACAGATGGGAATATATAATTGGTAAAATTACAAAAGCGATGTAATAAGGCAATAACAAGTCTTGAAAGAAAGGCCAGATCGTTTTGTCAGCGTAGTAGCTTCACTTCGTGGACATTTTACAAAAATTAAGTTCTCTGTGACATCTTTTTTCATTGCTACAAACCATTGGCACGAAGATCCGTGAGAATTTTAAGCTAAAAAAATTCCATTGTGGGTTCCTACCAAAAGGTAGTGCTACAATTAAATAGTAAAAAAAAAGTAAATTTGTTTTGTCTTGCGACCTGGTTTAACGTGGAATCAAAAACACGCAGCGCCTTGGCGTAGCTTGTATATATGATCAAGCATAACTCTTAAAAATTACTGGCTCTTCTGGTATTTAAATCCGAGATCCTAATTTTTGAGAACAAGCGTTTTAACCACAGAGAGACCAATAACATAAGCAAAAAAGAAAAAGGAAGGAAATAGATATATGAGGGTAGGCTGAAAAGAAATGCGCACATGCTTGTAGAACACGAATAAAAACAAATGTCAAGATCTGGTAAAAAGTTCATTATATTGCAGTTCTTAAGCTTCAAAAACGTAAATTTATTTTTCCACACAGTCGTCGTTAAGACTAACACATTTCTCCCAATGCGTAAGAAGTATTTTTATTCCGTCGCTGAAAAATTCCTCCGATTTTTATCGAATCCAGGATTTGATAGCTGCCTTCATCTTATCGTCCAAACTGTAATGATTACACTTGAGTTCCCTTTTGAGTAGAGGAAAAAAAGAGAAAGAGCCTTTTTTTAATGACTTTCGGCATGTGAGGCCATACAGCCAGCTCAATAGTAATTATATGTCACTCAGTGCTTTCAGATTCTCCAGTACGAATTTTTTTTCAGCTAATTAGACACACCACAGGATGGACATGACATTCACAGACACAACACTTACACCCATGCCCGTGGCCGGACTCGAACCGGCGACCTTCGGCATGCGGATCATCTGCAGTTCCCGCCTGTGAGACGGAATGGTACCTATCGTGCACAGATTTTAAGGTATCGCAATTCTTCAGTAATGAAGCCAACACATTCCTTCGATATTGCAATATGGTTTTTGATACGTTTTTGATGGATTTGCCCATCGATTTACAGTAGACCTATCAACAGCATCGTCTCCATAAGCAGCCTTTAAACGACGATGAATCTTAGTAGGAGTTACTTTATCAGCGGTTAAAAATTCGATAACAGCACGCTGTTTAATTTGCGTTGGCATTGTACAAGAACACGTCTCCATACTCAGAACACACTGTATGAATCAACCTTGCGCATATAGAATACTGTTATAAAACCATACACTGAAAATATTTTTGAAAACTTATTCGGATCGACTTTTAACGAAAAGATTTATAAATTTTTTGCCTCATTGTGTATTTGTCTGTTTCTTTCCGGCATCGCGCAAAAACTATTGAAAATGTTTTGATGAAGTTGCGACAGAAAAGTTATGGATGCAGCAGAAACTTAAAATCTGATCAAAGAATTCACAAAGATATACATATTCTTCAGTGGACTGAAGTGAATATTTAAATAAAATGTAAATATATACATATACTGCTAGTAAAATCTAACATGTTCTAGACTTTTTCTACGGATACTTGGTTTCACCAGTTCAACGATAGACCAGATCCATTCGTACAAAGTTTCAGAAATAATTTAGTAAACGATATTTTGGTAGAATCGTAGAATTATTTGAGCAAATTTTACTTTCCTATCAGTTGGACGGCAAGGAGGAACAATAATGTATGAGAGAGACTGTCCACCTTCATCAAGCTCATCTAGTTATTTCAGCCTTGGCGCTCCCCGCACATTTCGTCGGCGGGTAGGGAGCGAAGTTTAATTTGTTGGTGGTTGGCGGAGGGCGCGAGCTGAGCCCATCGCATTAGGTATGCAAACAGAAAGCGAGCTCTCAGAGACGGCAGCTGCGATTTGCGAGACAAAGATCCTCGCTACCTATCTCCCTACCGCGTAATGCGAAGATCTCTGGAGGCACTTCCTGCCACGTTATTCATTCTGCCGCTGCGGGAAATTGAGCACCGTAATTACAATTTCGATAGTTGAACCATACTATTATCGTTACTCCTTCCGAAACTTACATACGAGTTTCAAAATAACCATGTAATAAATGCTACTAAAGCATGTTGTTAATTCCTTTATGCAAAGTTAATTTTTGACTTACTAATTCTGGTGGTCACTCTAAGATAGCTGGTAACGTTATGTACCAAATGTATTTTATAACTTTTCACATAAAATTTTATTCCGCTTAATATCAAATTATTTATCTCGCCAGTTATTACCAAAGATTTTTACAGAAATAAAAATATGAAGAAATAATGCAATTCAAAAATTTCAGAGTTTTAATTTCAGAACAATGTTCATTATTTCACGTAGTACATCCACTTGTATGGGATACAATCTGTGAAGGAGATTGAGGATTTAATATATTTTCATGTGCCACATTTGTGCACAAAAGTGCTGATAGTACAACCGATGTTGTTTAAACGACTTTAAAATGGGTGAAGTTCTCAATTTGCCCTTTTTTTTAATGTCCTGTATGTAGCCAATACTAATTACTTCAAAACTACGCTATCGATTTGCGTAAACCTTTTCACTAAGTGAAAGAGAATGCCCTGGATTACAATCGATTTATTTATTTTTATTTATATGCACTGCTGCACTTTTTTCCCCCTTTTGTTGGAAGACGATACCCTAGGGAGGGTTTCATTGAAATCTCATCTCAGATTTTCCAGTATTTACTAATAAACGACAAAAACCAAAAATATGTACTACTTTTATGCATGTAGGTACAACGATTACTGCGACAATTTTTATGGTTCATTTGTTAGTTGAAAGAGGATTATTTATTATTGATTCCATATAAATTTAATACAATTTAATTATTTTTTACAAATTTCTAGCATGTACATCAGTCACTCTGAAGCCCCACGATCGGTTATGATATTTCTTTTTTATCTGACTTATAAAAAAAAGGCAGAGTTCTCTATTTGACTCGTTTTTTTTATTTTTTAATGCATGCGCACCGGTTACTCCGTAACTACAGTAACTGCATGTAACTTTTCTTTAGGTGAAAAAGGATACCTTCGAATCAGCCCGATATAAATTTCTTCACATTTGGTCAAGTACTTAGTTTTTTAGAAATTCAGCAAAAATTAAAAGAAAAATCAGTAACATTTCTATATACACCGATTTGAAGAGAATAATCTAGGATTGGTATTACAGAAGTTTTATCTAAGATTCTCCAGTAATTTCAACATACATTTAAAAGAATAATGTTGACTCTTTAAGATATAGACTGGGTATTCTGACGAAAATACCATCTATTGATACGATTGTTTTATAAATTTTTAACACAATTATGAACGACTTTTACTACAAAATAATAGACAAAATAAATAACAAATAGTAAACAATTTGCAAGAATATATTTTTAAAAAAGTACAAAACAAAAATAAATTTTACGAAACACTTCTTTCAATAAACAGTAATATAATAACTAGAGACCGGATTATATCGGACATAAAAAACTAGAAATATGCATGCAAATATGCAAGAAAAATACTTTAAATATGCATGAAAAGCGTCAAAAAGTGTCAAAATATGCAACATTATATAATATAAAATAGTGATTTTTAGATTTTTTCTTTCGAAATCAGCATGCAATTAGTAAGTAGTTGAATAACATATTTATGAATTTGATAATTAATAATTATTTAAATTTTTGACATTTGCAACCCTAAGCAAACGTGTACTGTTCCAAATATTCAATAGTAAGATTGTTTCTTCGATCTCCCAAAATACACAGACGGAAAAAAAAATCCCAACACCAAGAAAAAATTATTGTAGAGGAATGAAATTTGGACAATGCATTTGTCAAGTTAACATGTTTAATTGATTAAATTTTCAAGATCACAGGTTAATTTAAGCTCAAGAAAATGCATTTCAAATGTGAAATACTGTTAAATTAATAGCCGGTGTAACCTCCAGAATTTTGAATGCAAGCCTGCAAACGTGAATGCATTGTGTCATACAGGTTTCGAATGTCACTTTGTGGTATGGAGTTCCATGCTTGTTGTACTTGTGCTGTCAATACTGGGACGGTCAGTGCTGGCTGTGGATGATGCTGGAGTTGTCGTCCAATGATATCCCATACGTGTTCAATTGGAGACAGATCTGGTGATCTCGCAGGCCAAGGTAACATGTCGACACTCTGTAGAGCACGTTGCGAGACAACAGCGGTATGAGGGCGAGCGTTATCCTGTTGAAAAACTCCCCCTTGAATGCTGTTCATGAATGGCAGCACTACAGGTTGAATTACCAGACTGACGTACAAATTTGCAGTCAGTGTGTTTGGTATAACCACAAGAGTGCTCCTGCTGTCATAGGAAATTGGTCCCCAGACCATGACTCCAGGTGTAGGTCCAGTGTGTCTAGGCCGCAGACAGTTTGGTTGCAGGCGTTCCCCTGGCCTCCTTCTGACCAACACTCGGCCATCACTGGCACCAAGGCAGAACCTGCTTTCATCAGAAAACACAACAGATCTCCACTCCGTCCTCCAATGAGCTCTGGCTTGACACCACTGGAGTCGCAAACGGCGATGGCTTGTAGTCAGTGGAATGCACGCTACAGGGCGCCTGGCTCGGAGCTGTCCTTGAAGTAACCGATTTCTAACAGTTCGTTGTGTCACTGTGGTACCAACTGCAGCTCGAATTTCTGTAGTGCTGCCATTCATGAAAAGCATTCAAGGGGGAGTTTTTCAACAGGATAACGCTCGCCCTCATACCGCTGTTGTCTCGCAACGTGCTCTACAGAGTGTCGACATGTTACCTTGGCCTGCGAGATCACCAGATCTGTCTCCAATTGAACACGTATGGGATATCATTGGACGACAACTCCAGCATCATCCACAGCCAGCACTGACCGTCCCAGTATTGACAGCACAAGTACAACAAGCATGGAACTCCATACCACAAAGTGACATTCGAAACCTGTATGACACAATGCATTCACGTTTGCAGGCTTGCATTCAAAATTCTGGAGGTTACACCGGCTATTAATTTAACAGTATTTCACATTTGAAATGCATTTTCTTGAGCTTAAATTAACCTGTGATCTTGAAAATTTAATCAATTAAACATGTTAACTTGACAAATGCATTGTCCAAATTTCATTACTCTACAATAATTTTTTCTTGGTGTTGGGATTTTTTTTTCCGTCTGTGTATCTTTATAAGTGGAAATGGACCGATCGACATTCACTAATGTAAGTGGGCAGTATTTGAATTTGGGTGCTGTGTTAGCAGTCATTGTTTCTGGAAAAAGTTCACCTCTCCCATTCACAAAACTTTCAGTGTGATACAAAGGTTCAAAACCCGGGTTATTGTTCAAAATATTTTCAAAATTCACTTTAAGTCTACACAGGAATACCTCTGGCAATACAGAGTTCATTTGGCGGATTTTATTCATTAACAGAATAGATTGTCAATGCCAAACCCCGAGATTCAAGCTATTTAATACTCGCGGGTATGTGGGAAAAAATGAATGATAATCACAGCTACGGTTTTAATGCTAGAATTGTTAAATGCTTCCTTGTACTGACAAACTGGCCCATCAAAGTCCTTTACTGCACGCTTAATGGCCTCGAAATGTTCATTGTAAAATAAATAGTACAGCTTCAACCCACGTTGCCCATCGAGTTACCACTGGTTCCGTAGGTAAAGGTACATTTGACAAGAGTTTTTTTCCCCCAAAAGTGGATCGTACTTCTTCAGCGAGTCGTTGTACTCCGTGAGCAAAGTATGTCACATGAGTAAAATTGGGATAAAATACTTGGAGGGCTTTGGCTGCCTTGATCATATAGGAAGCAGCATCTGACTTGAGAGAAATACAAACACTCTTTCATCTGCAGAAGACTCAGTAACTACTTTTTAAAAGCCTCATTCACAAATCTAGCGATCGTAGAATGATCTGCCTTTTCAAGTTCTTTGCAAGCCACCAAAAAGGAAGAAGAAGGTTGTAGTTATAATGTGCCGACAATGAAATTTGCAATGCAACGACCACAACTGTCGGTAGTTTCGTCAGCCGAAATCCAAATAATGCTGTTCATGAGTTCATTGCGTATTTCTTCAATAACATGTAGGTAAATTGTTGGTATGTATTTTTTATGAAATTTTTATTCAATCAATATTTTTTAAGAAAATTTTGAAGGCAGGATTTGTAAGTTTGTGAAGAGGAATATTACTTGCAAACAATGCTTCACATAGATCCATGCTTAAGTGATCTTTTGGTTTGACTTTGCTGCTACTGCTACTGCTACTTGGCGCTGTTAAAAGTTGTTATCGTGGGCGTTTCTTTTGCAAGACTTGTCTTCACATGCTGGTCTGTTCGTAACTTTTTTGTGTACGAAATATTTTTCTCGTAGACTCTACAGTATAAAACATTTCCGTCGTATGTAAATGTTCCAGGGTAGTCATTATCCACGAAAAGACCTTTTTTTCGGTAGGCATGGTATATATTAAAGATTGTAGAAATAAATCAAAATTAAACATGAAATGATCCCGAGAATGAGCATGCGTAATTTGTCCAATAGAAAGAGTGCTGCAATAAGCGAGCGCGGCGCAGAAAGGCATCGTCCATCTTTATCTCCCGTTAGTGTTTTATTTGGCGCACAGTAATATTATCTATCAAAACAATCGACGCACGACTGCCAAGAACTGTGCTGCTAGTAGGTTTTGCCGGCTGCAATGTAAGATCTTATTTATCACATAGGTACACTACCGAAAAAATATTATAAACATAGCGAAAATATGCATATTCACTAATTTTTAGGTAAAATGCGCAATAACCGGTGAAAATGCACTTAATATGCAAATGCATATGCAAACATGAAATTGTATATAATCCGGTCTCTAGTAATAACAATACTACCCGACTATCATTTTTTTAAATTTTTGTCATTGTCAAGATTCTTCGAAATACTTCTTATTTTTTTATGCGACTTCTTTATTCATAGACGCTAGTCTTGTGCAAACGCTGTCTAGGCCCTCTCGGTTTATCATTGTCAGACCGAGCGTGGTGGGTGAACGATTAACTTTCTGGCCTCGCATTCGGGAGGACGCGGGTTCGAATCCCCGTCCGGGCATCCAGATTTGGGTTTTCCATGGTTTCCCCAAATCACTCCAGGCGAATGCAGAGATGCTTCCTTCAAAAAGGCCATGGCCGAAATCCTTCCCGTTCCTTGTCCCCAGTCCCATCCCGCCTCTAAGAACCCTAGCCGTCAACAAGGCGTAAAAAAAAAATCATTGCCAGCACGACCTCTCCTTGCCAAATACCAGACATAACAGTACGAACCACCGAGCAAATACGTAAGCTTGAGCTGGTCAGCAGGCTGGATCTGATATTCACGTGTATTCGTGTAGTACACTGCATTGTTCAAACGGCAGAAGGATCGGCGTTATCAAAGAATGAAGTAACTGAAAAAGTAAAGAGTATTTGTCTGTTCAGAGAAGAAATGGTACACCACTGAAAACTGCTGTGCGGTAGATATTCCACGTAATCCGCCACGCAGCCATAAATGATAATGTAGGGTTGTAAAATGTATTTTATGTGACGTAGTTTTGATCTTTCCTTCTGGAACGAGTAATTTATTGAGGCATCAATGGAGAAAATTTATTTGTATGTCAGTAAGACCAAACGACTCTGCCAATGTTAAAAAAATCTCACTGGAAAAATGTGTGCCAAAGAGTGACTGACGGCTGTATAATACAGTTACGGGAGAGGGATTTCTTCAGTTGAGGCAAAAAATCATTGATATCGGAGCAATGTATGGAAAAGTAAATAATAAGATTATATGCCGCATCTCTCTACAGTCTCGCATCGTGTTATAGAAGCTGCTCATAAAATTGATCTGCAAATAATATCAATTATTCAGGACGCTGCTAACAATAATTGTTATTCTCATACTACCGACTTGTAGACTGATTATTAGCTACAAGAGGCAACACTACATGGCCATAACCATGCATTGTATTGACAAAAACTGATATATTCAACATTTCGTTCTCATGTGTGCTCCCGTGTATAATAGTCCAACTACTTCGGTGCTGCCTTAACACATCAATCTCACACAAGGGAAAATACAATGTGAGGAATTAATTCAGATATGGATAAATTTGGCATTTTTCCTGAAACTTTAAAACAACTTGTTTTTGTCACTGATCAAGGTCGTAATGCGGCACATAACTTATTTTTAAGAGGTAGAAAACAGAACGTTAGGGTAGGAAATGTAGTATCAAAAGAAGTGGAAGTAAAAATGGGAATGGGTAGTGTATTGGGACCATTGCTACTTGCTAGTCATTATTCTAATGAAAAATTGTGTTTATTGTTTACTATCAGAAAATAGATTCTTTGCAGATGATATAATGCCATATAAAGGATCAAAACGGTAAAGGAATGTAAACAGCTGCAGGGTGATCTGGACAGGATATCTAGTTGGGTTGGTAAACATGGGATGAAGATAAATGCAAAGAAGAGTCAGCTTGTTGAGGACTTGAAATGTAAATATCTTGGCATTACATTTGATAACAAGCTTAACTGGGCAGGACACATAGATCAGGTTGTAGGAAAAAGTTTCAAAATTCTGTGGAGAGAGTGATGAGGGGATGTACGAGAGAAGTAATGGAATTGGGTTACAAAACTTTGGTCAGACCATTACTTGAATATGGTAGTGTAGTATGGGACCCACATTTTGCGTATCAATTACAGGAGTTGGTGAGGGTGCAAAAAAGGGCTGCTAGATTTGTTTCTGTACATTACCGCAGAATGCAATCAGTAACAGATATGATAAAAGAGCTGGAATGGGATTTGTTGCAAGACAGCAGAAGGGTGAAGAGAGTCATGGGAGTATACAATTGGTGATGAGGCATAGAAAGATATTGGTGTAAGAATTAAAAGTAATGCATGGAAGGGAAAAGATGACCATGACCACAAACTGGCACTCCATTTCAGGCACAAGGGTGTAGGAAGATTCTCTTATCTGGGTAAGGGTGTCAGGGATTGGAATAAGTTACCAAGAGAAATTTACCAAAAACGTTGAAAGAATTTAAAGCTAAAATTTACAAAGGGCAAATGTAGGTAGTTGTGTAGGGAAATTGCCACCGGACCGTGCGCTCCATCGCAATTTAATTAAATTATTATTATTACGATAATACAGTCGCTTATCTTGTGAAGAATATTTTGTCAGCACGTTACTAAAATATTCCCTCGATGAGGAATCAGTTCCGAAAAATGAATTTATAGAGCTACAAATGTAACTAAAATCATTTAAAATCATTGTCCGATATTTTAAGAAAACCGGTCTTGTAAATCGGTTAACCATGACGCTTAAACATAAATGCAGCAACAGATGGAACACTGTGTGTGATATGTTGTATTCTGTACACTCACGATTCGAAGTGATAAGAGATCTACTTACTGAGAAAAATCAAAGTGAAAACTGCTTGTTTATAATCACGAGTTCGTAGATAGTTATTTTATTCGTAAATTCGAGTAGGCAACACTTGATTTAGAAGTATCAATATTTCTACAACGCCTTTTTGTGCCACGAACCATTTATCTCCCTTGATACCAAACCGACATAGATAAATGATGTATAATTCTAAAGATTGAGGACTCCACAGTGTTTTTTTTTTTTTTTTTTTTTTTTTTTTTCTAACTCTGCCTTACGTCTCTCAACAGCGAGGTCTTTAGAGACGGGAAAGGATGGGGGCAAGGAATGGGAAGGAATTCGGCGATGGCCTTTTTAAGGAAGCATCCCGGTATTTGCCTGGAGTGATTTGGGAAACAATGGAAAACCCAAATCTGGATGCCCGGACGGGGATTCGAACCGCCGTCCTCCCGACTGCGAGGCCAGAACGCTATCCGTTACACCACCATTCTCGGTGCTCCACTGTGGTCACAACATACTTTAAGACAGAAATGTTTCGTAATTTGACCCTTAAAGGGCAAAAGCATCATTGTTTCCATAACGTATTCTTTTTGCCAAGAGCTATTTATCTACCTTGATATCTAACCGAAATCGATGATATCAGGTATTATTTTAGAGATGGAGTTCTTCACATTGGTCGTATCTTATTTTAAGAAAGAAATTTTTTGAATTCGACCCTTACAGGGCAAAAGTATCAGTATTTCCATAACGTATTTTTTTATCACGAACCATTTATCTCCCTAGATATCTAACAGAAATAGATAAATGACTTACCGTTTTAAGATGAATGTCCCTGCTTTGGTCACATCATATCTTAAGAAAAGAATTTTTCGTAATATGACCCTTCAAGCGCAGAAGTATCATTTCCACGGCGTGTTTTTTGTTACGAGCCATTTAACTTCCTTGATACCTAACCGAAATAGATAAATGAGGTATCATTTAAAAGATTAAGGTCTCCACTCAGGCAACATGATACGAGAGGGTACCCAAAAATAACCGTGTGCGGAGCTTGTGTAGTGCGCGTTTGTGCCGCTAGGCGTTTATAGCACAATTCATTGCCAGCTCAGTGCCGCCTGTGTAGTCAACCTGGCTTTTTCTGTTAATCTGCAATGATTGTTTATGTTAGCACTGTTTTTTATTATTTTGTTTTTGATTATGGCAAGTTTAAGTGAACAACGTGCAGCTGTGAAATTTTGTTGTATACTCAGTAAAAATGCTGCTAAAACTGCTTTCACGTTGAAAACTGCTTACAAAGATGACGCTATAGTAAAAACTGAAGTGTACAAGTGATTCGCTCGATTTAAAAATGGCGACATGTCGATTGATGACATACCTCTTTCTGGACGTCCATCAACTGCCCGAATCGACGAAAAAGGTGAAAAATTCGAGAACTTGCGATATCAGGCCGTCGACAGACAATTAATCAACTGTCAGAGATTAGTGGGTTATCTTCGAGCTCGGTTCAGTGAATTTTAACGGAAGATTTGGGAATGATAAGGGTTGCCGCCAAGTTTGTTCCTCGGGCTCTGTTGACAATCAAAAAGAATGTCGAGTTGAAACATGTCGTACTTTGAAACAACAGCTTGAAATTGATTCAGATTTTCTGTAAAAGGTCATTACTGGTGATGAGTCATGGTGCTAAGTTTCATGGGCGCATCTAGCGAGGAGCAGGGGGGGGGGGGTGCTGCCCCCCCCTAGAAGAAAAGTCAAGTTGCCTTCAGCACGCTTCGACGAGTGAAGAACTGGCTCAGGAGCACTATGGGAAAGATTGATTGGATTATATCTGATGACAAAGTTATTGAAAATTTTTCCTGAGAATCCGAGACGACTAATGTGTACATAAAAAACTATAATTGAGTTACGATTTTGATTAACTGCCTAGTAGATCATTGGATTATTTTGTTAATCAATAATAAAAATAGTTTCCTCAGTAGGTTTGAGTTTTATTTTGTAAGAAATCGTCATGTTTCAGTCCCCCACCCCACTTCCTCAAAAAAAAAAAAAAATACTAATTGCCCCCCCTCCCCCCAGTTCTGATCCTGGATACGCCCTTGCTATGGTTACTACCCAGAAACAAAGCAACAGTCAAGCCAATGGAAGAGGTCATTGTCACCCCGTCCAAAAAAAATGTCGACAAGTCAAAATAATGCTCATTTGCGTTTTTGATGCCAAGGGTGTAGTTCATTCAGAGTTTGTTCCCCACTTCAGACCGTCAATCAAGCCTTTTATTTGGAAGTTTTACTAAGATTACGCAGCAGTGTTCGCCAAAAAAGACCCGATTTGTGACAGACAGGAGACTGGTTCTTCCACCACGACAATGCACCTGCACTCACAACTGTCTCTGTTGGGCAGTTTTTTGGCTAAAAATGGCATGGTTCCGCTGCCCCATGCACCTTGCTAGCCTGACCTGGCACCGTGCGACTTTTTCTTATTTCCACGCATGAAAAGGGACATGAAAGGTCACCGATTTGACAACATTGAAGAGGTGAAGAAAAAAACGAGAAAGGAGCTGTCAGTCATTTCTAAATATGACTACAGAAAATGTTGCGAACAGTGGAAGCACCGGTGGGACAAATGTATTAGTTGTAACGGAGAGTACTTTGAAGGGGATGAGGTAGTTTTATAAAAATTTGAAAATAGCTTTTAAAAAATAATTCCGGTTTGTTTTGGGTACCCCCTCGTAAATTAAGAACGAAATTTATTTTGGAATTTGACCCTTAAAGGACAAAAGTAATAACTGTGAAAATCGCATGTATTAGGCAGTTCCGAGCCAAGCCGCTAGATCACAGCAGCACATATCACAGAAATATTAATAGGCTGCTTCCCTGGCATTGATTTTTGTTACGTATCTATTACACTAAACAAATAAATAAATTGATACAAATGAGGCGGTTGGTCTTTAGTCCTATCACTAACTACCAACTTTAATTACTATTCATCATATTCGCGAAATTTTTGCATGGGTTTTCCAGTTCTATTTTAAAATGGTAAAAGCATTTAGACAATTTCATCATTAGATTATTAATATCTGCCTTTTATAATACCTTGTCTATATCCCTTTAAATTCCCAGAGAATTTCTGACTCTGCAGCTCCTTATTCCTTTGCATGTGTGTGAAGAAAATAATACTTCTCTTTCATGCATACACAGGGTTTTATCATTTATTTCATTCATTCATATTGAAATTTTTAAAGAGTTCTCTGAAAGTTCATGGATCTACATTACAAAAATCCTATATCATCTCTTTTTATGTTATTAAGACTTCTCCCTTATAAAGAGTTCTCAAAAAACAATGAATTATATGCTATTTGTTTTTAAAATTACAATATTTCTGTAACCTGTGTATAAAACCTTCTACCGGGTAATTTCTTATTTTAAACCTAATCTGCTGTGTTTCAACAAAATTTAATTTTATTGCATTTGCCTTTAACTATGTAGATTATGACTTCATTAAGCATTTAACTCTACATTATTTTTTGAGCTAGTGTCATCAGAATTAACACACTCATTGCCTTATCTGATAAGTTTCCAGCAAAATCATTGATGTATAGTAAAAGCAGTACAGATACTAGAACAGATCCTTGTTGTATGACATGTTGTTTTTTCTGCAAGTCTGATAAAGTATAGTTTAGAATAAAATAACCAATCATTCCCTATTAAATTTCAATGCATGAATTAAAAAATTATCTGTGAATCCTATATTATTTCAATTGGTTCAATAATTCATGATGAAGTCAAAGGGTTCTGCATGCTCACAGAAAAATCCCTAGAGGGGACACTATTATTCTTTTTCTCCAATGTGTTTAAAAACAATGTAAGGGAATATACCTGAGCTTTGCAAAATTAATAAACAAACCATAAACACAAGACAGACAGACAAAGGGTAGTCATTAGAAAATTTTAAAAAATGAAGAATTCAGAAAATTATGAAATTAAATATCACCTATGGCGAGCAGTGGCT
This sequence comes from Vandiemenella viatica, assembly GCA_031002005.1. Classification (NCBI taxonomy): domain Eukaryota; kingdom Metazoa; phylum Arthropoda; class Insecta; order Orthoptera; family Morabidae; genus Vandiemenella; species Vandiemenella viatica. The sequence continues at coordinate 100,054,415 of CM061914.1, forward strand.
CATATTTGGTACAGGTAGAGAGGAGCAGAGAAGGGATGAAAAATTGATGGGATCACTGGGTATTTATTTTAACACCTAGACATAGCGGTCATTAGAGATGGGAAAGAACTAAGTGCAAGGCACAGGAAGGAAATTTGGCAATAGGCTTTTCATGGAAGCATCATAGCATTCACCTGGAGCGATTCCTGGAAACAGTGGAAAACAAAATCTAGAAGGTTGGACAGGGATTCAAACCCACGTTCTCCTGAATGTGAGGCAACAGTGTTACTGCTTCCACTCCCTGCTTCTTTGCGCTAATACAGTTTACCTGAATCATTTTTTTTTAACTCATTATTCTGTTCACAGGTTTTTGTCTGTTATTTGCAATGTATTTTCCTTATACTTCAGTTGTGTGCCATATGATGAATATATATAAGAAATGTGAAATTCATTGGCTAAATAGTTTTTTCTTTTAGGGTTTCCTTTTCAAAATAAAATAAAAAATAAGTTGTGTGCCTGGATTGAGGCTACTATGTGCAAATGCATGTTTAAATAGCTGATCCACACATTCAGGATTTAAGCTGATGGTTTATCTCCAAACCTGTCTTGGTAATGACATAAAAATGCTATTATTCAATAGTTGTTTGTTACCTGTAATTCTATTGATGATCACTCGGCAGATGATTTATGCTTCCACCAAAGACTTCTTGATGTTTGAACTTGATATTGGTGGAATTAAGTTTGCCAGCTTCACTTAATTTCCAAAAATGATGAGTCAACATTTGTAGTAACTTTACTTTTTATGATCCTTGCTAACCAAACATTCTTTTCCAAAGTATTTACAAAGCACAGACTAATTAATGAATTTACTGATCAAAACAAATAGCCCCAAAATAATGAGAACTGTTAGCTCCACTGAGCAGAGTACTTATATTCTAACAAAAGATAATCTGCAACTAGCTGTGGTAAAAAAGTTTAAAAAAAATACTAATTGGCTTGTGCAACAGCAATATTTATCAACAAAGGGATGTTCCAGCTCAGTCATGTGGTTCAATAAGCTACTTCAATCCAAACACTGTTAAAACATTACATAACAATTTATTACTTACAAATACTTAGTTAAACTATACCAAATTTTCATAAAATGATTACTAATTTATATAAATGCTTTTGGAAGAATTCTGAATAAAGTAAACAACTTAAATACATCCAAATAAAGAAAAACATAACCTTACTGTTTTTGTTGTACCTGAAATGCTGTTAATTTAATTTAGATATGCTAAAATGAGTGTTACATTTCGCCTGGTAACAAAGACTGTTCAAAATTGTAAACTTTGATGGCCACACATCTTTACTTATCAGTGACAAAAATAGAAAAAAGAATATTTTAGCTCAATAAACATCGACATCCCACATGCTGAGGGGTCAAATTTAATTTTAAATACCCTATTCGATTTTGGATAAACAAAATATGTCGTGAGCATATTTGAAGTCTTAAAACTAATTTTGTTTATGAGCTATGGGCCTTTTACAGATGAACAACACAGTGACTGAAATAGGGTTCAATTTCCCTTTGGGAAGAGATTCTTGTAGTTGCAACTTCCAATGTTTGGTCCATTATACAAATCCTTAGAGTAAAAATGAATTGTCTGGCAAAGAAATCTAAATGTCATATACAGGAGGCCTCATCCCATTTGTTTATTTATTAATTAATTTATGGGATCCCTGCTGAGGAAGGACCTCTGGAATTTGAAACATGTAAACATTAATATGTAATAGTAATGAGTAATAATCATAGTGAACAATTATTATATGTTACAAAGACAAAAAATAATAGTAATAAAAAGGAAATTAAATAAACATTTATTTCTGCAACTGAATTTTGCAGAAGTCATATTTAGTTATAATTAGTTCTTTTGTACATATTCTGGAATGGAGTAGGAGTTGCCAGTAAGATAATCTCGCAATTTCTTTTTTTCTTTTTTTTAACACATTGTGATGATCATATGGTTATATTATGGACTATTATGTAGTATGCAAGTATATTAATATGCTTACTCTTTGAGATTGGGTTACATTCGTGTTCCTTTTGTTTTGAGTTGTTGGTTGCCAGGAGCGACATTTGTTATTAAAGCCTATATGGTAGAGGCGACATATTAAGTTCGCAAGTTGGATATGTTGATTGAGAAATATTAATATGAGAAGTCCGATTTAAAGATTAACGGTCATAATTACAACTGGTGTTGGTGGAAGTTGTTAAACCAATAACTGAATAAAAGTTTATCAGAACAATTAAATGTCTTAGGCATCGGTTCATATGTAGATGCTAGCTATATAAGATAAAGGTGAAAAGTGGTAACAACAGACAGTAAGTAGCCAAGAATATATCGCCACATGGCGACTCGAGACAGTTTTGCTCGACAACATGCATATGCATGGAAGTAAGGAAGCAAAATAGCGACGAAAAAGAACCTGAAAATACTGATTGACGCCGACTGAACTTGGGAGGTTAACAGACTCGGCAAGCGAAATAGCATCGCAGAATTCCACGGCTGCCAATGTTGACGAGAGAACAAGCTAAGTCAACCTTTTCAAGACGCATACTTTGGGGAAATTCGCCGCCAGTTAATTTAAGTTTTGTCTTAAAAAAAAAATTGTAACAAAGGTGAACCAAAGTATACGTTCTTTGATTTTCATATTAATTTAGTTTTTTCTTATGTATATTTCCACATAGTACGAAATTTCATGTTCGCCACTATTTAAAATATATTGAATCAAGGATAAAAAATGTATCAAGTTGGTACAGTGCCGTATGTGGAAATATATTAATATTACAATCCTTTACGTAAATAATATTAGCAAACAAAAATATATTATTTCTTGATATACGATTATGGAGGATAATATTAATAACGGTGTGGCAGGCACTGCTTCTAACAACTTAGTTCGAGCGGCAGAAACGAATGTAATATCACCAGAAGCGACTGGACATGTTTTAGATGAAAGTAGTACTCCACCACTCATGCAGCAATACTCGCCTCCATTTTTAGGATTCTCACCTCTAAATCAAAATAAGTTACAGTCTCTAGGTGACCCACTAAGTAGTGAACTTGATCTGAAATCCCTGATATTAGGATTGCATTCAAAATTTGATTCACTCTTCAGTAACCTTGAGTCAAAATTTGAATCACAAGCTACTGAAGTGAAATCACAATTCAGTAACTTTGAATCAAAATTTCGTCACCTTGGATCCAAACTTGAATTACGAGCTACTACAATGAAAACACTATTTGATCAACAGTCATGTGAGATCAAATTACTTAAATCTCAGATAGAAAAACAAGCAAGTAAATTAGAACAACACACTGTCGCGATGGAAAAACGTTCGGTAGTTTTCCGTTCGTTAGTAGGACAAACACACGACAACAAAGTTGAAGAATGTGAATCAAAATGTTCAGCTACAAGTAAAAGTTTACATAGCACAATCTCTGACGAAGTAAAAGAAACTTCATCATCTCTCCATGTCGAAGTCCAAAAACAAATTACAGAACAATTTCAGGCGATGGAGGGACACTTACATACATTTGATGGTAGTGGACAGACATAATACAACAGAGAAAATAATATCAATAATCGAATCATCCAACAGCGACAGAAACAAGAACTTGGGAGAAATTCAAGATAACTATAACAGATTCAATGCTGAATTAGTCCAATTGAAACACAGTTGCAATACAGTACCTCAACAGCTGGGAGACATACACCATAAGGTGCAGTCAATAGGTGTTCCACATTTACCCATCAGTGTAAGCGAGCATTTTGACACAGACGACTTTTCGGGTCAGGGTTGAGGGTGCTAAACACCCAGCCTGTTTTATAAACAAAGTAATCAAGCATTTTGACACAAATAACTTTTTGGGTCAGGGTGCTAAACAGATAGTCTCCTTTATAAAGAGTTTAGAACAGTACAAGTTGTTTTGCCTGTCAAATGATATGTCATTCAAAAATTGGAAATATAGAAAAAAAATAGCTTGTGGCTTAGAGGAGCGACTGAGAGTTGCCTCCTCGCCCCACGCGATTTTTGGTGGGGGAAAGTAATGGATTAATAGTGAGTGAAAAATGTATGCTGGTGACAAAGTTAGGGAACAAAAATCTATACTTTGGTTCATCATGGAAAGAACAGTCTTTTATGAGAGGCATCAAACACATGTCTCCAAAAGATTGACATTTTATGTGTGTGTTTTTGTAATAATAATTAAGTGTACATGTTATATGTATTTAAAAAAAATGATATAATGATGTACCACCACTTGTAAAAATACCCCAACACCAGTCACGATGTGTGAAAATCATATTTTTTTATTTAAGTCAGTCATGACGTATGAAAATCATATCTTTATTATGTAAGTCAGTCATGATGTATGAGAATCATATTTTTATGATGTAAGGCAGTAATGTAGTATGAAACATACTTATTTGATGTAAGTCAGTATGTATGAATTATGTATGAGTTTATAATATGATCAAACATATTGTTAGAGTTTACCGCTATATTATTGAAGTCATAAAACTTCCAAAAAATAGTGATAAACTGGAGGGGGTTGTGATGATCATATGGTTATATTATGGACTATTATGTAGTATGCAAGTATATTAATATGCTTACTCTTTGAGATTGGGTTACATTCGTGTTCCTTTTGTTTTGAGATGATGTTGGTTGCCAGGAGCGACATGTTAAAAGCATATATGGAAGAGGCGACATATTAAGTTCGCAAGTTGGATATGTTGATTGAGAAATATTAATATGAGAAGTCCGATTTAAAGATTAACGGTCATAATTACAACTGGTGTTGGTGGAAGTTGTTAAACCAATAACTGAATAAAAGTTTATCAGAACAATTAAATGTCTTAGGCATCGGTTCATATGTAGATGCTAGCTATATAAGATAAAGGTGAAAAGTGGTAACTACATTAATAAATAACCAAGAATAAATCACCACAACATCTTTATTATCTACAAACTATTTTTAGTTATTTCTGTTTCTTGTATCGAAATTTTGTACCTGTGAATTAGATGTAAACAAATAAACAAAAATAAACCTTAGAATTTAGTCAATATTTCAGAATTATTAAAATCAGAGGGGAATATTTGGTAAGCCATTCTTGTTAGATTTTGTAAATCTCTCTAGACCTGTAATCACAGCATTCCATCAATAAATCATACAAAAGAATCTGCACTTCCTAAATCAGCCATAAATCATGTAAACTCTACTCCTTAATTAGGGTCTATGTTTCCCACTTCAGCCAGACTGACTCAAGAAAACTAACAAGCTACTTTCAAAGACCCAAATTTAAGGTTTGCGAATTTTCCAGGAAATCTAGGAACGAAACGCAACCACAGTGACAATGGTAAAGGATGAATATCTACAGAAATTGTACTCATTTCAGCCTTCTCATGAAATATGGGTAGAATGGAAGTTTACTGTGTGAACAATGAATAGAGGAACTGCTTATACAACCAGTCAGTTCTGTTACAGGTCTACAAAAGGTTGAGATGTCCTGAACAGAAACACAAATTTCTGAAAAATCATGTTTTCCAAGTCTCAGAACTGATAGTGAATCTCAAGTTTCATTCTTTTATTTTACTTTATGTACAATCTTAACAAATAAAATATGTTATAAATAAGTATAAATTTTACTGTTACTAAATCATAAATCACATAAACCAGCCATATACAGCAAAATAAGAAATTTGAATGTCTGTACATTTTGAGAATAGTAAAGTAAATAAGCAAACTGCTTTATGTTTAATCGATAACATGTTCTGTGAGAAAAAAAATATCGGATTATTAATCCAAAACAATTTAAAAAAAAACACTTACGGATTTACTGTCCAATAAGTCTTGGATTCTTTTCTTGTGGCCACTTGGTCTTCCACAGATTTAAATCTTAGTAAGAAAATAAGGCATAAAATAGGCTTTTCATTAAGGCTTTTAAAAACATACAATTTTTTTAATCTTCCATAAAATTTAATGGCCCTCTTCTTTCATTCTAGTCATAATAATTAATCATGTACATTATCTCACATTAAAAAAAAAAATCATTTAACACAGTCTTCAAGATATGTGCACACAGAGTGAACAGAAATTCACTTCTTCCTCATCTGACGCAAGGAATAACCTTCACCAGTGAATGGCTTAAACTCTTCACTAGGCTCCTTGTTCTGGAAAATAAGAATTTAGAGTGAGAAAAATTTAACAAAGAAAAGATTTCAGAAAAAAATTAAAGACACACTGGAGCGCATAAACTTTTCAAAAAAGACAAACAAACAGTTGAACCTGTAAAATTTTCCACACATTTTTAGCTTTGGTTGTCAAATCCAAAGATAATCTGTGTGTCGTATTAACAGGTTATACCACTGGAAGTGCTATATTGTAAGTTATAACTTCTAACCTGTAAATCTTCACAGTTAGACACTTTTATTAAAACACACTTAATGGAATTTCAACATTCTGGCAAGGAATCAGGAAGTGCCAAGTCTGAAAATATTCAAAACCCAATCTCTTCAAATTTGGTACAGTAATGAGTAATACTTTACTCAAGCAATAAACAAAATATGGAAAAATCAGAATTATTTTATGTGAAAGATCACTTTACTGTATGAATAGCAGTGTTTCACTGATAAAGGCTGTAATTGATGAGTGTTATAATTTTATTACAAGAGCAGCAGCATTGAAGTTTTAAGCAAAATTCGCATTCCTAGGAGCTCTTCGCCTTCTAAAAGTGTAACAAAAATTAGAGAGCAACAGTGAGCTAAAACAGTTAAATATTTTTTAAAAAAAAAAAAGGTTGTGAATGTAACACTGATGTTAGGAATCTGCAGTTAACTATATAAAACAGTGTTGTCACAGTAGGAAAAGTACATTACAAACACCCTGAAAAATCAGCACAAACCGTGCAGTAGTTGGGAAGATGTAGCCAAGTGGGAATTAACAGTTGGAAGTTGCCATGGTCTAGGTTTGAGTACAATGTTTAAGTCAAGAATGAACTCTAGTGCAGATTTTATAGTTGGTATGTTACAATTTTTAATCTGCAAAGGACGAAGTAAGTGTTTTGGAGAAGAATGAAAATAATTTTCTAGAAAAATTGCAATTACTACACTAAAGAAGATATAGAAAAAAAAATGATTGCAAAAAGGTGGGTTTTACTGCCTCTTCAAGCATCATGATCAATCATATGCAATGCTACCCAGAAAGATCTGAAGTGTGCATTGTGTCAGACTGGCCAAAAACCAACATCATAGCCCATGGATTCCACATGAACATTAAAGGCAAACAAAAGTTACAGTGAATCAACTGCCAATTGCCCCAGAAAAAATAATTGTTGATGTTCGCTCCATCCCATTATCAGCTGATGGAAGAACTCAGTTGTTTCTAGAGCATAAGCAGAGATTTATTTATTTATTTTTACTTATGACTTTATGCCTCATTGACATCGAGGTCTTTACAAGTGGGAAAGGTGTGGGCACAGGGAATGGAAAGGAATTCAGCAATGGCCTTTTGAAGGAAGCATCCTGGCATTGGCCTGTAGTGATTTGACTTTTATTTTTAACCACCTTTCCTTAGTTTGAAGTTTAACAAGCTAAGTGGTGACCAAGTTATAATTGCAAAGCTAGAACTGAAAATATTCACAGTTATCCACGGTCATAGCTGAGACTGAAGGTTTATGCATAACCCCAGCATAAGCTATTCGTCTTACACCCTGTAATTCTGTATGGCAACAATTCCAAAAACAACTTAAAAAGGTCAGGTTTTCAGTCTTGCTCACCAACATTTATAAAATCTGCCACTATTTATTCTGCTTCTGTTTATCAATTATCAATTAGTATTTAAAAACTATGTTTAGTGCTTTTAACTACCTTTCATACAAGTACATTTTTCAGAAAAGCATCAAATACCTCCTTGGAAGGTGGCCGAGAATTCCTTATAAATCTGATGGTCCCAATTTTATAATTGTAATCAGGTATTCCTCTCTGATATTGTATCTTTGTTGCTGGAGCTTCTGTGGACTGTGTTTCTTTTTTCTTCTTACCATCCAACCTGTCACAGCAAATTTATAAATTTATGCTTTCAGAAAATTTGTATTCATATGAAAATATTAAATAACACAATTAATAGAACTTCTTTGATAACACTTTTATTTTATTTATTATCATTATCATTTGTAACCTGAACTAAACAGTCACAGAACCTTTCAAATCAAATGTGTTTTCCTGTTTAAATATTTCAATCAAACATTAAAAATATCTTAGTGAGAAAATAAATCTAGTTTGTCTGATATTTACAAAACTCTAACTTTGATAAACCAGAAATACAGTATATACAAACGTAGGACTTCAAATTCATATCAATACTTGCCTATTTCCAGCTCCACGAAATGCTACAAATCCTTTTGGTTCAGGCATTAGCTCGGTTGGATCTACAGCCATCTCTTCAGATCCTTTGGGAACAGTTTCCGGCTCTTTATATCCAACTGGTGGTGCAAACTCAACCTGATAACCGACAAAAAAATTAGTGCTAAAAGTAAAATCATTTATTTTGATTTACTACAGAACACTATGATTAAAATCATACCGACTATCAGCTGAAGCTATTCACACACTCACATTCATGTCACATTCAATTATACTGACAGCTGAGCCAGGTTTTGTCTCCAAAACACAGAGTTCATAAATTCGTTGATTATATTTTATGGCAATAACATCCCCTGTTGTCAAGCAGGCAAAACTGCGTAGACCATTTTCTAAAACTGCCTTTGGATTGGTTATATCAAGAAAATCTTCTGACAATGGCTGAAACTTTGAGAATGTTGCAACAGGTAGAGAGACACTTTCTACTTGCAGGTAATCTCCTTCTTCCAAAAGCAAGTTGTGCATCATCTACAGCAAAAATAAAAACCATTAACATAAATGAAATTTCAAATCAAGTCAAAACCAATTTGTAAAGTTAATTTATAGGTGATAAAGTAACATTGATAATTATGCTTTCAATCAGTTAAATCATAACACTAAAGCAACAAACAAAATGATTATAAAGATTCCAGAAAAGTGCCATGAAATGAGTATTTTTATGATAGTGTCACTGTCTTCCATTTTACTCTGCAACTGTAGCTAGGCAAAATTTACTGTATATAATCCCAAAGACCTAATTTGGAATTCACTTATGCAGATTGGTTAGCTGATATCAATATAAAACAGCTACATATATTCACGAATTTTTGCTTCACATTTTGTGGACAGAGTATCAAAACAAGTCCAGTTACTGAAATACATTTTTTTAAATCATAATTTCCCTTGTAGTTACTATCAAATAATGTTTATAAACCAAATATTTACCATATCTGTGATAAGTACAGAGTATGCTGGAAGATTTCTCGGGCGTGCAGCCGGGTCAATTGATCGCAGATGTACGAATTTTCGATGGCGTAACATGCCATCATCTTCAGGTAGCGTCCACTGGTTGGCGTGAAGAGCGGAGCCGAGGCACTGTGCGCGACGGGTTGGCGTACAAACTGATGGTCATTGCTCGACACGTTGCGACGCACGACCCCCACCACCGCTATTGGAGCGCAGTGGCGGGAGTGGGGGGGGCGGGGTCCGAGGGTATAAATATCAACGCCCCCGGAGCAGACCAGCAGTCGCGTCCCGGACTGCGCTCTTCACGCCGACCAGTGGACACTACCTGAAGATGATGGCATGTTACGCCATCGAAAATTCGTACATCTGTGATCAATTGACCCGGCTGCACGCCCGAGAAATCTTCCAGCAACAGTTCCGCCGGGAAAACTTACAATCACACATAAGTACAGAGTATGTTTATAAAACAAGGAAGATCAAGTGTCTTAATTTATACAAAACTGATATAGAGAAATATCATTTTCATTGTAAATTACATCACTTGTATTTTATTTTTCCAACACAGCTGAAGATTCTGCTATTAAGCATCCTTACAGTACCATAACATTTACTTGAATAAATATAATTGTCAGTAAACAACAGAAACAAAACATCAATTTGACACAATGTTTTAAGCCAATCTCCAGCTTCATCTTCTGCAAAGTGCCAGAAATTGGCTTCAAAACATCATATCAAATTGATAAATTGTTCTAGCAGAAGGGCCGAAAATGTTTTATACAGTTAATGCACCACACCACACCTCATATATCAACTCACATGTCAGAGATTGGAATAAGTTACCAAGGGAAATGATGAATAATTTATCAAAAATGTTGAAAGAATTTAAAGTTAAAATTTGTAGAGGGCAAATGTAGCAGGGTGCAGGAAAGGGGGAAGATGGGTGTGTAGGGAAATTGCCACCGGAGCGTGTGCTCCATTGCAATTTAATTAATTTTAACTAACTTAGTTCATATATAGGCCTCACAACTAATCAATTTGCCAACAGAGTGAATGGTCAAGACAAAAACTGTATATTGACAACTTACCCCCTACAGTGGGAGAACATGCCAGTACTCACAAGTTGAATAATGTAAATAACTGTTTTACAATGAGGGTTATCTCAGAGTGTTCCTGAAACCACAACCTCCTCTGAACTCTACAAATTGGAACTAGTATACCTATATATCCTTGTCACTAGACATCTTCCTGACCTCAATCTCCAATAAGATCCTTCCAGTGGACCCAACACTTATCAACACATAGATCTTCTATTTACTATACCTACTTTTAAATTAAATATTTATATCCTCTCATGTTAATTACTTTGGTGATTTTCCCCATTCCAACAATCCAACAATAACACATCTCCAGAATTATTGATTCAGTACATTCTTGCCCCCTGTTGCCCAGGCATGTTACTTGTAGTATCCATTCAACAAGCGGGCATCGGTGTAGTCACATATGACATCACCAAATGCTGGCAAAATATTGTGTTGCATGAGTTTGTCTTTTATTCTGGTTTTCTGAGTAGGTGAAAAATGACATTAAATAACAATTTAGATATGCTGAATGGAAAATAAAACTCCACCACCACCAACTTGTACCATTCCCTCTTTTTTTTTTTTTTTTACTTGTAGCTTTACACCTCATCAACGTTGAGGTAATTAGGGACGGGATGGAACTGGGGACAAGGAATGGGAAGGAATTTGGCCATTACTGTTTGAAGGAAGCTTCCCAGCATTAGCCTGGAGTGGTCTGGGGGAAACCATGGAAAAACTAAATCTGGATGCCCGGATGGGGATTCAAACTGGTGTCCTCCTGAATGAGAGGCCAGAATGTTAACCACTCACCCACCGTGCTCTGTCCCATTCCCTTTCCCTAATACTAGTCCAACACAATTTATGTTGCATAGAGAAAAAGCAGCTTCAGATTTAACTCAATTAGGTCCACTCCTACTGTTAATCATGATGCCCTACTGAAATTATTTTATTAATTTTGCTGAGTCACTGTACAATTATTGACTTACCCAATAAGGCAAATAAACTTTTCCTTCATCTGCTACAAACTCAAGCACTCCTGAATGAGTAATTCTGTTAGTCTTCTTGTTTGTAAGTTTGAACAACATTGGGTAGACAATGTTAAGACGTGTCAGAGTATCCAAAGCAGATGGAGGCATAATAACTACAAAATTGAAGAAAAAAAATGTTAGCTCAGAAATCACTAACATAAAGACCTAAAAATCACAAGAATATAGGCAAATATTATGCAACAGGATAAGTTTGGTAATAAACACACTACAAACAAAATAAGCTACAAATCTGAGAGCCAGAATAAAGTTCAATTTTTACACTTACCCATCATGCAGAAAATCCAAAATAGCCATCCTCTAGTTTCCATGCAATATTGTGAGGCAGTAAGGCAATTCATAATAGATAAGTTTCTGGGAATATATATATATATATATATATATTGAACATAAGGATAGGATAAAAAACCACCGCTTACCAAAGAAGGGGATTCCTGTGGCATTGGTACACGAAAAAAACAATCACACAAAGAATAGAATTTTCGAGCATGGCTTTTCCACAGTAGAAGTGAGATGGCTGCACGCAAGGCCGGCAGCCAACTGCATGAGCAACAATGTCGGTGGCTCATGGTGGGGGAAAAACAACATGGCACGAAGTCAGGGTGGGGGTAGAAGAGCACAGGCTGGAAAACGATGATGAATAGCAAGTATAAAGCAAAACTGTAAACAAGGACCCATCGCGGAAGGGCAGTATACCTCAGTTAATGGTCCCAAAAGCCCACCAAGTAATGGACACATGTGCAAAAAAAAAAAAATCAGAAATTTTAAGTTAAAACTAAAACTAAGCAAAATTCGAAGTCACAATCTATAAAGATGGGTGTGGTGAGCAGTGGTTCAATGAAAGAAGCTGGAAGTGAGAGGGATGGGTGGGAGGAAAATTGGTGCTATCTTAAATTTAGACCTGGAGATTGTCTGGTCCCCAGTTGGTACTGATAGGTCAGTTCCCACCTTCTAAGTTCTGAAATACTGCTTTTATCTGTGAGGACTCTGATAGCGTGGACCGAGAAGCAGGTGTTAAAATTGTTGGTGCCATGTATAGTGGCATGATGAGATACAGTTTTAACTTAAAATTTCTATTTTTTTTTTTTTTTTCCAGTTGTTTGCACATGTGTCCATTACTTGGTGGGCTTTTGGGACCATTAACTGAGGTATACTGCCCTTCCGCGATGGGTCCTTGTGTACAGTTTTGCTTTATACTTGCTATTCATCATCGTTTTCCAGCCTGTGCTCTTCTACCCCCACCCTGACTTCGTGCCATGTTTTTCCCCCACCATGAGCCACCGACATTGTGGCTCACGCAGTTGGCTGCCGGCAGCCCTTGCATGCAGCCATCTCACTTCTACTGTGGAAGAGCCATGCTCGAAAATTCTATTCTTTGTGTGATCGTTTTTTTCGTGTACCAATGCACAGGAATCCCCTTCTTTGGTAAGCGGTGGTTTTTTATCCTATCCTAATGTTCAATATATCCACTTTTAGTGCCTTTGTTTCCAACAATATATATATATATATATATGGAAAGATATTGCAGTAGCTATGAAAAGTATATCATTGAGGGGAAAAGATGAACATGACCACAAGCTGGCACTCGATTTCAGGCACAAGGGTGTGGGAAGATTTTCTTTTTTAGGTAAGGGTGTCAGGGATTGGAATGAGTTACCGAGGGGAATTATGAATAACTTACCAAAAACGTTAAAAGAATTTAAAGTTAAAATTTGTAGAGGGCAAATGTAGGTGGGTGCAGGATAGGGGGAAGTTGGGTGTGTAGGAAAATTGCCACCGGAGTGCGTGCTCTATTGCAATTAAATTAAATTAAAAATTAAATAAATTAAATTATATATATATATATAAGACAAACTTCTTTAAAACGCTAGAAATATTGTTATGAGGACACACACAAGTATCTTCTTATACAAATGCCGGACAGTCAGTAATGAAGAAATAACTGAACAGTGTTCAGGCTTTGTAAACAATTCATTCCACAAACATAACACTATTAATTATTTGGTAATTTTACTTATTTAAAACTGAAGGCCATAGTTATATAAACCTACACCACCTTAAAAAAAATTCTGTATGTAACAAAGAATCCCTCAAAATATTTAAGAATCTTTGAAATTTCCATGGAAGAAATTAAATAAATTAGAAATTCAATAAGTTTAAAATTTTACGTTTTTACCAAATAAAAATAACAAAACAATTAAATGTTCAAAATTTATGTTTCATGCTACACAACATGCCACATCACATTTTTTTTTTTTTAAAATAGAAAATTAGTAAAAAACAGTACAATTACTCTGACATTCTGAAATATGAGGTAATGCAACTTAACTACCAATTTATATTTCTCAACTAATATATGAGTGCAAAAATTACAAGAACATTGCACAGGAATTCATGGACTTTTGTCCACTATTTTAACACTAAGCAATCTCAGATTTTAAAGCCACAGTACCAGAGGATTTAGACATTGTCAATTCTGTGACAAAAATCTTCATTACGTAATCAGAATAACAGAAAATAACAGCCTGCCTAGAACTAAGCAACATACTCACTTTTGCCACCTCTCTCTACATCATGGCGCTCATTTCCAGGCAGCATAGACACTGAGAAGCATCTAAATTGAGTGTTGAATGGTCGGGGGATCTCAGGAAACATGTTAAAGCCAAACTGCAACAAATTACGCAGAGTCTGAGAAGTGACAATCAGAAATCACATACAACAAAAAACTCACACTTGAGGGGGAACGCAATAATAGCAATTTAAAAAAAGAAAATCTGTTTTCTTGCAATGGTAACTAATAAATGACTACACAATCAACACCAAATTCTTACTAACATAAAGAAACGACACGATACAATTTCAATCACTCATAATGGCTGCTATACAATCCATCAATGCTTATAAAACAACGAAAAATAAATTACAAAATGTGACATGCCCCAGGCAATTGCATGTTTGACTCCACCATCATACCAGTGTGTGCATCAGGTGAAAAAGAGTGCACCACTTTCTACAAGAAGTGGCACCACCACAGTCACTGTTGGGGAGTGGGAAGCTCCTTTATCATATCAGCTACTGACTGGGTCCTGCAGTAACAAATCTAGATGCTCTTCTTTGCACACCCTCCAAATCCTGTATTTGATACCAAAAATGTGGGTTCCAAATTACACCACCATATTCAACCAATCGTATGACCAAAGTTTTTTAACCCAGTTTCCTCACTTCTCTGGTACATCCTCTCATCACCCTCTCCAATAAATGAAGGACTTTGTAACCTTTTCCTACCACCTGCCCAATGTGCTCTGCCCAATTGAGTTTATTATCAAACATTATGCCAATTTATTTCCACTTCAAGGCGTCAAAAAGCAATTCTTACCCAACCCTGTAATCATAATTAACCTTTAGTTTTTTTTAATCTGTGTACCTAATAAGCTGACTCTACTTGGCATCTTAATTCCACGCTGACCTACACATATAGATATTTTATCCATGTCAGCCTACAGCTGTTCACAGTCTTCACCTGTTTTGATCCTATTACATACTATTATACCCTCTGCAAACCACCTTTTTTCTGACCTTAAGCCATCAACACAATCATTCATTAGAATAATGAACAGCAATGGTCCCAACACACTACTCTGTAGCACTCCCATATTTACTTACACCTCTTTTGTTAATGTATTTCCTACTCTTTGCTTACTGACTTTTACTAATTCCCCTACCCAGCCAGTAACTTTCTCAACCAATCCAATAGTTTTCAGTTTATTTAAAATCATTTTATGGCTAATTCTGTCAAATTAATCATTACAGATGTAATAAGCAAGAAAAATAGTGAATTAATGGACAAAACAAACACGTAATGATAAATTAGAACAAAGACATTTCTAAATTTCTTGTGCAGGAGCTAAAATTGTAGCAGTTTCAGGTTGATACAAATAACTATGGCTGTAAATGGAGGATTTCCTAATTCAATCTTCCTAGTATATTTCATGCAAATTAAAGCCTGCATCTAGCAGGGTTATCAAGTTAATAGTAATGAATTTCTGAGGTGAAGCACATCATTTTTCAGTCGAACTGTATGAGGAGTTGCAGAATATTTACAATTCTCTTTAATTAACTTAATATAATTGTGATATAGCACATGCTGGAATGGCAATTTCCACACACACCTATTTTTGCTCCAATTTCTTGATTTTTATCTTGAGTGCAATTTTCCCTCTGATCAACCTTTAATCTTTAGGAATTTTAAATTCTTTCAATGTTTTTGGTAAATTGTTCAGCACTTTTCTTCATAATTTATTAAATTTAATGATTTAGAAAAGAAAATTTTCCCACTCCGTCATGCCTGAAATCGAGTGCCAACTTTTGGTCATAGACATCTTTTCCCTTCCATAAATACTCCTAATTCTTTGACCAATCAATATCCATTCAAGCATCATCACCAATATACGTCTAGAACACTCCGACTACTCTCTTCACGCTTCCCTTGCCTTCCAATAGCTATGCCCACACTTGTGCCTCTTCCCTTTCAACTTGCATTTTCCTCTTGTTCATTCCTCTTTCAACATGTTCATCTTGTCCCAGAAGCACACCTCATGAGGCATGCCCCTTTTTGTCCACATTCACACCTGATGAGACGTGTCCGTTGGTGTTAACATTAAGTTCTGGCGCTGTCACACCAACATGTACGATTAAAGTGGGTATTACAGCTGCTATTTTAATATTAGCAAAATCTCCCCCCCCCCTTCCAAAAAACGCGGAGGGGGTTAATGCACTGTTCAAGAGCTTTACACAAATGTCTAAGCATAGAGCCCACCACTGACAAACGAGACATCAAATTCAGAGACGCAATACCAGCCAAACTAAGACTGGCCGTTACCCTACATTATTCGGCAATTGCTGACTCGTTCATGTCATTTATGTAATTGTTTAATATCAGGGCTGAGCATATCTGCTGCCTGAAGTTGTGGAAGTCATGATCCAGGAACTGAAAGACTACATACTGTGAAAATGCCAGATAAGGATGGCCAGAGTGGTTTCTCGAGACTTATTACTCTCGGATTCTAAGTTTTCTCACTCAATAAATCCTTCTTATTCAATTGCTTGTAAAAAAAAATGAGTATAGAAAAGAATCAGTTCTGCCCGATATCATCATCATCATCCTGCAGCTCCAGTCTCCCGGGTGCTGGTCACGAGCACTCTCCATTTCTTCCTGTCCATGAATAGTTGTTGTTCATTAACAGTCTTCCAATCAAGCCATAGTTCTATATCCTTCTTGTATGGTATATCCATACCTTTTTGGGCCTTCCCACATGTCTCTTAGCTTGGATGTTCATATTAAATTAGGCCTTTACTCTTCTTTCTTCCTTCATCCTTTGGACATGTCCATACCACCTCAGGTAAGGATATTACCACACTGATGTTTATACCGGCCTCTGTATTATTGATTTCATTCCTTACTTTTGTCCTTTCGTGTTCTCTGAAGCATGGTACACAAAAAATTCATTTCAGAGGCTTTAAGTCTACTATTCTCTCTTCTGGACAGGGTACATGTTTCCAGTGCATAAGTTAGAATGGGGATGTAATAGGTTTTGAGTAGTGTATGTTTGCACTTTCTGGGAACTTTGTTGTCCCACAAGAGAGTTCTCACCTGGTTATAAAAGACTGCTGCATTATTATTTCTGTTTGTAATTTCACATTTATTGGTGTTGTCTTTATAGCCAAGATATTTGAATTGCTACCCGATATCCCTTATCTTATTTTCTCGGTAATTCCTAGAATATTGCTGGCAGTAAAATGTATTTGTTGTATCCTGAAATAGATCTCATTAATTTTTCAATCAGCTTCAGATAAGAGCAACCCACATGGCATTCAAAATCTTCCCAACCAAGCTCCTTCAACATTGCAATTTTGCTTACCCACCACCTATATACACCAGTGACGAATCGGGAGTGTTTTCTTTGTTCCTTCTCCAGTGTAATGCCTTTTGCCTCACAAAGAAGAGCAGTATTCTAAGTGAGGTTGAGCTAGTAATTTATATGCAACTGATTTAACATCTAGTAACTTTATATGAGTTATAGTATGGCAACAAACCTGATTTAAGCCATATTTGCAAATTTGGCAGTGATGTGGATTATTGTTTGATATTTCCCAATTATAAAGCGTTATAGTATTTATGACTGCAGTAAAGACAAAACAATAACAAGCAGAGATGTGATTCTAATGGAGAACAGAGAAGACAATGTTAAAGATTTGAGAAGTGAATTAAATAAAGGAAATAAATATCAAGAAATGAAGTGGGGGAATCTAGTTACAAAGTATAGTTGACGGAAACAGAAGAACCGTAATTACTAAATTCATTTAGAAAATCAAGCAATTTCAATCAGTTGAGAAATTCAAAAAATACCCAAAAGAATAAGGAAGCCATTCCGGAGGTATAGAACAACTTGTTTGGGTGTTGAGTGTACAGAAGAAGGCAGTGATGACATCATTAAAAAGTTCCAGGAAGATGATGGGGAAATGCAGCTATGGTCAAACAGGAGAACTGGAGGCAAGGCTAGTGGCTTCAATATTAATGCATAAGTGTGTGAAAGCCAAGGCATCAGTGATGTGATGCTAAAAAGTTAAATTGTTTAAACCATGTTTTTCAGTGCCTTAAAATATCACAAACTAATAAGAATAGTAGGTAATACTGTGTAATGCTGTTGAGTACTATGTGATACTGTTACTTATTTCGATATACAGGATTACCATAGATAATATGAAAATAAGTTTTAGTTTTATTGCCAGATGTACATTCGAATTGCGAGTTCATTTTGGTAGCAAAAGAAAGCAGATATCATGCCAAGAAACATTTTTCTTTTGGTGAACCGTCCATAAAGAGAAGTAGAAATAATTTTTGTTGGCACTATGCGCAGTAGAATTCGCGGCAAATGGCCGCTTGCATTGGTCGTGATGTATGGCAGTCAGTAGCTTACTGAGTGTGTATTTTATGTATTAATCCCCATATTGTAGGCTATTTATTAATCATTTACTGAATAATAAAGTTGCCTTGTGAATGCACTCAATGAGAGAGATCGTAGAAGCTATTCTTGAGTCTGTTAATCGCACATCCAATGATTTAAATTTTATTCTGTTCTTCTGAATTACCTCACGTGGCTGAAATTGTTATTAAAATCGTCCATGTGTTAGGGTTGAGTTTCACTGTGGTCCAGGCTGCATTACACCAAAACAGATATTTACAAAATATGATTTCATTAATAATCATTTGAGTTTACATTGTAATGCAGCCTGGACCATTGTAATAGCGACAGATACGACATGGAAATTGGGTATCCACAATCGTCATGTGCAATGGTTATGTTTTACTGTGGTCCATGCTGCATTACGACCTAAGTTCTAAGGATTTCATTCTTGTACTAATAGTGCCCAATCAACAACAGCACTGTACAAGAAGTATTATCAGTGCAGAACCAATAGTGGAAAATTAATTCTCAGATACAGAACATCTCGAAAATTGGCTAAAGCGATAAAGAAAACAGGATTTTCACATTAAGTATTATGAATCAAGTTTTACAAGATAAAAGAAATGTATTTCAAAACAAAATATTTTTACTTCAAGATAAAACATATGTGTTTAAATGTTAAATGTAGGAGGTTTATACAAAATTTATTAGTGATTAAATGATTAACGCGTGGTGAATAACACACTGGCACTAACAAATCACGACCAGTTAGAAGCGGGCATTAGCCGCAAATAGTATTACGCTCCGCTAAATAGTGACAACAAAAATTACTTCTGCTGCTTTTGTTTATTGACGGTTCACCCAAAAGAAAAAAAAATATGTTTCTCAGCAGGATGTCTGCTTTCTATTGTTACTAAATGAACTCAAAATTCAGAAGGACATCTCCTTGGTTCTGCCTGATCACTGATCCAAAGTGTGTTGAGTAAACAAAAGAAATTAGTTTCTTGATGTGACAAGAATTCAACATGGATGTGTAAGGGTGGCAGAGCTATGTGAATTACATTAGGTAGCCTACAGTTAGTAGTGCAAATCTACCTTGTTAATATAATTGCTATTTAATCAAATAGGGAAATAGCATTCCACATCAGAGTAAAACATTTCAAGGACCAATTCCTGTGTGAAGCAACTGAATACCCCATGTGGAGCCAGTTTCTGATTTATATTTTTTGTTCTGGCTCTTGCTGCAGGAGAGGTTGTTTAAAGGAAAGTGTATGGGTCTATCAGATGTTGCGATACCACTAGAACAACTCTCCGCCAAGCCAGCTAATGATACCATAACGCTGCACAAGTCAATCACCAGAAACATTGTTTTCAAAGATTAATTAAATCTGAATGCACCCTGGACCAGTTTATAACACCACTAGGACTATATTCAGAAGCTGTATTAGCAGTCTTTTTCTACTTTGGAATGCAAGTATTTAAAGTGGTGTCTCGCTGGTTCAAAGTGTATTTAAACCTATTTATTAATGAAAATAAAATGTCATGCAATTGACTATGACAGTATTATGATGTAATTACCTTGTGTGGTGGGATATTATTCAAGCAAAATCGTGATCTTCAGTAATCAAAAGTGTCCTATCAAGCATTATGCCCTGGTACTCTGAAGTTTATTGGGCGTTAGCAGTCTAAGGTTCACCTGGAAGTTCTCTTTTTGCGAGATTTTTGTTGCATAGAAGCAGATAACTTCTATTTCACTAGCGCAAGTTTGAAGTGCCCGCTGAACAAAATATTCTACCATTGTGGACAGTTCTATTGCATCCACTTATGCTGATTTGGAAATATTACCACGCATGTATAGATTGGTGAAGGTGATGTATTAATTACGTTTACTATGTCCGTTTCCGACGTATAATGAGATAACCAAAGCAATAAATGTTACAGTTCATTTTCTCTAAATTCATTTAAAAGAGAAGTCTACTTCGGCCGTGAAAAATTGTGGTTCTTTTTGATATAAAGTATTATCATCAGCTGTTATGAACTCTATAGAGATGACACAAACAACACAAAGGAATATTAAATTATAAACAACTCACCATGGTGAATGATTGGTTCTTCCCCGGGCTAAAATATCGATTAATAATACTTGTTAGATCTTTCGGAGTGTGAACAATGAATACAAAGAACAAGCCTCCTTTATTTGAACGTCATTCCCAGCAGACAACAACAAATCAAAGATATATACTAGCTAAAAGCCACACTCAACGATATAAAAAGTCCAACAAACAAAAGTATATGAGCAGATATTACAAATTTAATATTTATAGGGAAGATAAAATGCTACTATGTTCAGCTCAAAAATTGTAACTGATTATCTGGAAACGAACATGTTCATTTTAGGTAGTTATGAAAATTTAAAATTTCCCCATCTCCTAAATTCAGGTCATATAGATGGAGATACCACTTTCAGGGCTGCCAGATTGTATAATTGGATACAAAACTTGTATAATTTGGTTACCTCTTGTATCCTGTTTGTATAACAGATTGCCTTGTATAATTGGATACAAAAATGAGCACTTAAAAGTAAAGTACATTCCAGCACCGTTTTGAAAGTGTTTGCCCTTTGTTTCATTGAGTTGGCAACCCTTCCTGCATATCTATTTCCTTTTTGTTATTCAAAATTTATCAATTGTTTACTTTTTGTGGACTTTTTTTGCTCCCAGCACTTTCACTCACATATGTAACCAATGGATGACCCCTTTGTATAATTGGGTTTCATTCTGTATAATTTCAAAGAGACAGCGGTATAATATAAGTTGGCTGTACTGGCAGCGCTGACCACTTTTATACAGTAAGAATTTGCATTCCTGGTTACATGTATGAAGAAACAAAATTCTAAAATTGCGATTTTTGCATAACTGACTACGTTCTAATGGACTTAATTAGTTTAACACTTTAAATTATTATTTCAAACGTTAGGATTCTATTTGGCAAGAAAAAATTATTCATAAACACATTTAGAAACATTAACCTGATTATTATTTTTATTATTATTATTATTACTCCGCGATTCACTAAAAGTGTGTGGCGGAGGGTGCATTACACCTATGCGAAAGGGTAATAGTTTGGAAGGGACATACGGTATATGGCAGGAGGCACCCATGGGCTATTGTGAGGAACCATCCCAGCATTCGCGTGGAGTGATCCGGGAAAACCATGGAAAACCCAGAACAGGATGGCCGGAGAACTTTATCGAAAGCTACTCCTGTCGGATTTTAAGTTTACATGCCGGGTAAATCCTTTCTATTCCATTCCCTAATCGCTGATTTCACGATAAATAATACCATCATCGTCAAATATTTTTTTTCATCCCCCTTATTATGTCACACAAATCATTAATGTATATGAGAAACAACAGAGGCCCTATCACGCTTCCCTGGGGAGCCCCGTACCTCACCTCGGTAAGTGATGAACGCTCACCGTCGAGAACTACACACTGTGTTCTGCCATTCAGAAAGTTTGCAACCCAGTGGCATATTTGTCTAGATATGCCGTAACCACGAAGTTTCCTAAGTAACCTAGTGTGAGCAGGCCCGCGGCTAGCTGTTAGAGCGCCCGAGTGCAATCCCGATTATGTCGCCCCCTGTCTAACTACAGCCAGTGGTGGATTTAGGAAATTTCCGAACCGGGTCAAAAAACTGTGAGATTGCCGCCCCTTGGAACATTATTTGCCGCCCCCATTGTTGCCATCCCGAGTGTCGCCGACCGCCCAAAGCAGCTGTTGAGCTAAAAAAAAAGGTCGCCTGCTACGTAATACACTGAAAATTTCGTCGTGGCGACAATGGAGTGGCAACTATCGCGGGGCGGTGACTGTCAATCACTCGTTTTGCCACCCCCCTTGATGTGCCGCCCGCGTGCGGTGAACGCCTTGCACGCCCGCTTACGGCGGGCCTGAGTGTGAGGCACAGTGTCGAAAGGTTTTTTTTAAATCTAATATAACTAGATCAACCTGGAATTGCCCATGTATAATACGGCACAAGTCGTGAATTAAAAGTGCAAGTTGTGTTTCACAGCATCGGCCTTTTCTGAATCCATGTTGATTTGGGTTTAAAAGCTCACCTTCATCCAAACACCGCATGACATTTGAATAGATGATGTGTTGTAAAATCCTGCAAAGTATTGACGTTAATGAGATCGGCCTATAATTTTGAGGTCATTAACATTACCATTTTTAAACACTGGACTTACGATAGCGGTCGTCCATTCGGTTGGTATTTTTCCTTGATCCAAGAAGGTGGTATATAATTTCATCAAATACGGTGCAATTTCCTATGCGTACCTAGAGTAGAATCTTGTAGGAATACCGTCTGGTCCGGGAGCCTTATTTGTTGTTACATTCATAAGCAGCTTTGTTATTCCCTCGACATCAAGAATGAGATCATTCATAATTTTGTTGGTATGGTTGGCAAATATCGGAATCGCCACTGAGTTTTCTGTAGTGAAAGTTTTTTTTAAATATATCATTTAAAATTACTTTTTTCGATTAGTAATCAGATCTTCGGATAAATTCCTGGCTTGGAATTCATTAAACGCATCACGCATTGCCTTACGCACTTCCGGTTGGAACTGCACTAATTTAGCGCTATTAGACGAGTCCCCCGATTTCTTTACCGTGGCATGTAAACGCCTTTACCTTCTGAGTAAAAGTTTCACTTCCCTATTGAACCACGGAAGGTTCTTACTAACCTTAATAAACCTCTTAGGAACAAATTGATTTAAACCGGACTAAATTACTTCTTTTAATTAAACAAAAGTTCCTCAACATTTGTATTTAGCGTGTTCGTTTCAAAATTTTTCGCCAAGTGATCAACCATACCCACATCGTTTACCTTATCGAAGCAATATACGAGTTTGTCATACTTCAAATTAAGACTAGATTTTAAAGTTACCACTACCGCCTTATGATGACGTATACCGTCGTTTACACAAACTGTATCTACAATATCAGGATTGCTTATAAGAAAAAGATCCAGAATGGACGAGGAATCTTTGTCACACCGCGCTGGCTCTTCAACCATCTGTTCAAGAGATATTTCTGCAAATAATTCTAGGATCGTTTCGGTTATTAACCTATCTCTTCCGCCCAACCTGAAAGTGCATGTGTCCCACCAACGGTAGATTAAAATCACCACCCACGATCAATATGAGTCCCTGAAAATTTTTTTTATAAATTTTATTAAGTGACTCTCTGAAATATTCCGCGTTAGCCAAATCAGAATCCGGAGGTCGATAAAATGACCCCATTATGAACTTGAAATTTTTACAAATTTTACCTTGACCCATAATAACTCGCAAAAATTTTCAGTTCCAGTTACGACAGAGGAATTAACGGTTTTGTTAACGGCCACGAACACACCCCCGCCCGTTGTGACAGCTCTGTATTTCCGAAAAACATTGAAATGAGGGTCAAATACTTCGCTAGATTCTACATCTGGCGTCAACCAGCTCTCAGTTCCTAGTATTATATCGACATCATTAGTCACAACTGCGGCATGGAAATCGGCTACTTTCCCTCTAATACTCCGACAATTTAGGACCATTAACCTTAGCTGCTTTGTATTGTTATTTGTGGAGTCTAAATTCGCATTTTTCATATTCGCATTCTGACGGGACATGAGTGAAGTATTTGGGGCTGCAACATTCAATTTATTCGCACCATCACTACCAGAACCAAGAGCTAAGTTATCAGCACATCCCCTTCGATGAACTGAAGGATCCTCGGGCCTCACGGTGTACCTAAAAAATAATTCATATCAAGACGGTTCCATATTTTAGAAGCCGCCATCGTCGGCATTCTCGGTGTGTAGTGGACGCCCGACCTGTCAAATGCGTTCCAGATGGCAGCTACCATCGGTCGAAGGTCGACGAAACCCCAGTTGTTTCTGCGACACAGCTCCTGTAAACTACTATTCAAAATAAAAATCTTCCACCATACGGCCTCCCCACAACAGATGCGCCGCACGACACTACAAATGGAGAACTGCAAAGATACCGAATTTTCCCGCGCGGTTTGATACGCCTTCTTGCCCGACTTGTCCATGGACAGAAACACGACACGAGTCATTAGTGCCTACGTGCGCAGTTACTTTTAACTGACGGCAGTTCATTTCTCTATATCGCTTTTTGAATGGCCGCCATGACACGTGGTACGGTTCCTCCTGGAATACAAACAGATTGCACGTTATTATGAGGGTCTGCACCGTTCTTCGTGGCTAGTTCTCGAAGCGCTTTCTCCAAACGTCGGACGTTGGAGCTGCCAATGACCAGTAAACCTTTTTCTGGCATCGCTCGGGGTCTGCGAACAAATATTCTCTTCTGCGCCTCTGGGCCATCCACACTTGAATCTTCAGCCTCCTGCAACACGGAAAACGCATTCATTAATGGTAAGATATCATTTTCCAGTTGGTTAATTGGGAATTACGACGCCTTTCTCCGATACCAGACGGTTTCTGCAACAGGTACTTGAAAATCCAGACTTGTCGGTTCTGCTACAGCTGGCTGCGGAATTTCTTCAACGCACTGCCGCTCCTCGTCTGGGATGTTCCACATCTGTGCTTGAATAGATACCATAGTAGAAAGAATCTCTTCGAGAGCCAGACGCCTACTGGAACCATGGGCGCCGGGAGGGGGGTGCAAGAGGGTGCACTTGCACCCCCCTGACATCCCGTGTCGGCCGGAAATTTGGGCCGATAGGGGGTGGGGAGCACCAATTACAGCCCTGGTGCACCCCCCTACATCCCGGGTCGCCGTGTGGGCAGTAGTAGAGCTAAAAAAAAAAAAAAAAAAAAAAAAAAAAAAAAAAAAAAAAAAAAAAAATGACGACTGCTGCTAACGTCTGCTGTAGCTCGACTGCTGATTCACTACCTACAAGGAAATTCAAAGATAAAAACAAATGCTCTCTAACAAACTTTAAATTAAACACAAAGGTCGGTGACTGATTGTTCAGCGAAGTAAGTTAGATACGGTTCAGCTGAAAGCTCGGTGACAACGGCATATTATAAAGAAAATTGTAGATCGGATTTAATTAACAGTCTACATTCATTCTAAATAGATAGTTCTGGTGTCTAATTTATTGAAATTAGTTTTTTGTGGAATATTGAAGAGTTTGTTCTGTTGGAAATAGACAATTTCGTTACTTAAGATTTTAATCATGTTGAAAGAACTAAAATTGATAGTGATAGTCTTCTTCTCGTCTCTAAGACTGCAATTAGGTAGTATTCATAATACCTGAGGGTCTTTCCGGCCACGGGAACCTCAAGATCACACGCTGTGTGTGCACGAGCATTGTCCTGGGTATTATTTGAGGACGCAGGATGTCAGTGACATACCATTGTGTCGTAATGGTTTCCAGCCGATACCTGAAGTCATACACCATGCATACACACACCATAACGCCAGGATTAACGCTATTGAGCTGCTTCAAAACATTGAAAGAATGGGAACTTCCCAGATCGTCGTCATACTCGCTAACGATAATCATTAGCGCAGAACCGTGATTCATCGCTAAAGGCCATCTGATGCTATTCATCATCTGCCAATGCCCTTCAGTCACGGTACTATACCAAAAGCAAGCATTGGTGTTGTGGTGTTAACGGCAGCGTACGCATTGGTCGGTAAATGTATATTCAACCATTAGTGTTATTAATTTATTGATCTGATATTTTTTTACTCCAGAAACGATCTATCAATGTATATCCCGCTGGTCTTTTCATAAATTTCATTTCTGTAGTAGTGAGGCTTCGCTCATCTTGCGCTTTCATTGTCCAGGCTTCTGAGTCATAAGTAAGAAGTGGTCGTGCCATAATTTTATATGCCTTCTGGGTATCCTGAATTAAAGACTTGTTTGATTATGCTCAGTTCCCCGCTGTTATTTACTATTTTGTAATGTAGGTATTTTTTTTTACAAATTTGTTGGATGGTATTCCGAATATTTAAATGTGTTATAAATTTGGTTATTTAGGACTATTTCTCTTGTTTCTTCCCTTGAAATGCCACAATTTTTTTTATTTCTTAGCTGTAGTTTCCGTGTTAAAATTTTCGGATGTCAAGTACAAGCGATGTAATGAAAACTGTAGTTCAACCTCATTGTCAGCTATTAATACCGGACCATCGGCATTAAGTAGGGTGTATAGGTATTTATTTCTCCATAGTGTGAATTGTATTCTCAGGTACAGCTTGATGTTATGCTAGCATAATTTTCATTAGCCATCGTTGGGCTGAGGCGGCTAGGCCAGCGAAAGAAAGCCTACAGCTATTGGTAAGAACGGTTGCCAACTTGACGTGCTGAATGTTCAGTCTAAGAATAAAAGGTGATTAAAATGTTTCGTACGTCGGTGTGACTAATGGAAGTGTTTACTGGACTTATGCCGATAAGAGGTTCCGTTTGTGGGGGGGGGGGGGGGGGGGGAAATAGAAAGTACCTTGTACGATTTCCAGAGAAATCAGGGATGAACGGTCGCTAAAGCGTTGGTCGGTTGAATCATTGAATTAGTTAATGATGTTATAAACTGTTGCACTTTTGTTCACGTGAGGCGAGCCTATATGGAAACGCCAGCTTCGTGAGCAACGCTCTGATAGGCGGAATCATCCCGGAGCAGCCATAAAAAAAAGGGTAAGGAACGGAGTTTTCGAGGAGGATAAACATCCGTAGTGAGGTAATCTTGTCCAAGCTGCCAGCTCTACAGCTTCAGCTCTCCTCCGAATTATCTCGCCTTGCCGGTTGTCTAGGAGACATCGCGTCGCTGCCACCACAACAGACAGGGCAGTGTCCCTGGACGCTCTACATCGCAGGTCGTAGACTGACCAGGCTAGCTCAACACATCCGCAATGCAACCGCAACATTTTCGCACTAGAAGAGAGACTTTTGAATAACCGTTCGCTCCAGTAAATGCCCTGAGATTTAAAAATCTTGCTCTCATTGGAAGCTGTTCGATCAATGACTTGTGTTATAACTTTGATAAGAAAGGAAAAAAAAAAAAAATTCTTGTTGTTTTCAAATAGAATGTTCATTTTCATAATGAAATAATCCAACCATCCTGTAAATACAATTTCACTATATCACATCCAATCTGCCTATGTGTCATTTGACTTATGGAATAAGTTTAATTGTTAACTGATACAAAGTTGTAAAATAATGATTAGGAACTAGACGGATCTTCCCTTGCATAGGGAACAATGTAATCCTTGGCCTCTCACCAAAATTTAAATTTGGAAGTTACTTAAGAAATTAAAGTTATTAATTAAAGTGCGCATTTCAATTGCTTCTCGATGAAGAGCACACTTCAAGTGCTATAAAGCCATGCGAGTTTAATCTCCAGCATTTGCTTAATGAGTTAAAATAAAAATTAAAGATTAGCGGGCATACCTTACCTGACACCACAAGTGATACACTGTTTTTGTTTTGCGGTTTCATAGCTATTTATAAATATCGTATATTGCTAATATTATCAGACTGGGTGTTCTCTCAATGGTTAGGAGTTTTAATATTTTAGTTCGGTTAATTCTATTAAAAACTTTTTTTGTAATCTATGGATGCCAGGTTTCATTCCCTATGTTTTTAAATTAATAGTTCCAAATGAAAGTAACCATCTTCACAAGACCTTCCTTTTCTAAAACCATTCTGTTTTCAACCAATTTTATTAATATAATATCCCTCCAACTCGTTTCACTAAAATATGTAAAAAACAACACATATTGGAGCAAGGAATTGAGGAGTCACATCTTTTTTATTTCTTCCGAGACAATAAAGTTCTGCATTCTTTCATATTATACACATAGGTGGGATATGATCTGGGGGTCGGAAAATATTAAAACAATTTTTTTTACGATATCGAAAAAGTCAAATAAATAGAATTAAATTTGTTTATAGTAATTACGCACATTATACCAAAACATGTGGCTTCTGATATTGACAGAAAAACAAAACAAAAAAAAATCGAACATTTTGTACAGAATTTTTTTGAAAACGGTTAGGAGGTACATCTCTAGAAAAGATGTAAACTCCTTCCAAAAGATCCCGGAAAAAACAGTCAATTAGATTGAGTTGAAATTTGTAATAGTTATTATGCACGCGATTCCTAAACATTTGTGTATTCCACTTTGATCCTGAACGACCTCTGACTTTTTTAGAAGTGCTAAGATTGAAAATTTTGGTCAGAATGTACGGATTTTTGAAGCTAAAACTTCTGTAGTCGCGTTATACGAAGTTCAGGGAGGAGGAAAAGCTATGAGTTCGCAAAGCCACCTGTTACGTTTATGATAAGCGCGCAAGACGCTTTTCGCCAGACTGCTTCCATTATTCAGATCCCTATATGTCCTTTGTGCCTGGTAGCAATACCGGGTTAGTTTAAGGCGGTTAAGGAAAGGAAAACGCAGCTGGAAGATACCTTGTCACCTGGTCATTAGGTTTAAAAGGAATTATTGATATTTAGTATATCTGTCGCTGTAAGTATGACGTGTTGCGCGTGTAGTATTAAAAGTTTTAAGTTTCCACTTCTGTTCGGCAGTCCCCAATGACTAAATTTTTTTGAAAATGGTGAGGTGGAATATGCCGAAATATGCTGAGAAATCCTTAGAACAGATTGTAAATTGCTGATATTTTACAAAACAGGAGCACTCGTCCACAAATAACATTAAAAGAAACAAAAGAAAATTCATATCTTTTTATTTTGTACGAGATAGTAAAGAAAGATTCGTTTCATATTTTAGAATTACTAGTTAAATGAGGTATGACCTGAAGACAAAAAAATTGACCTTAAATTACAGTAAGAGATGGGAAACATCGATATGTGAAAACTGGATTATTGTTGTTTTTTCTCTTTTGCCTAGAATAACCTCTGACGTTGGCAAAAGTGCAAAATCCGAAAATTTTGAATCGTTTTGTTCAAATAGTCTTTGGGAATTGTGAGGAGGAACATCTCTAAAACCTTTGATTAGATCCCAAGCTGACGCAAAAAGTACTTGTTATAAAACTGACGTGGTCTTCTAGAAACTAAGTCATAACTCAGTACCATTTTTTTTTTTTTTTTTTCGGGAAAAAATCCAGAAATAGATTGAGCCAAAATTTTGCATAGTGATTAATGTAGTTATTCCTCACCTTTTGTATGTTCCACTTTGGGGTAGGGCTGTTGATATTTTTAAAAATATCGGATTTTCGATGTTTTTAAAAGTATCAATATCAGATTCGATATATTGCAGAAAAAGTATCGATATATCGATATATCGACTTTATTTTATAAAAAACAATGTTACAAAAACAAATATTGTACAAACAGGGTCAAGTCTTGTGGCTATTTACTTATAAAAACTTATGAGATATTCTCTTGAATCAAGCCTTCAATTAATGAAATAAATTGGTTTTTCACGGCATTATTTTTCTAAAAAAAAAAAATAAGCTATTATACATTTTTCATGAAAGTAGAGTAACAAAGTAAAAATTTAATGTATTTCTTAACCTTCCTGATCTTAGAAATATAAAGCCGGGTTTACACGACGGGACCGGATTTAATAAAACGGGTGCTCCGCCCTGAGAATACGTGACGTGTAAAGGCAGCACCGGACCAGATGTGGGCGGGGCGACATGATCGGGTGATCCGGTCAAAAATACTCCCGATATCGGGTCCCCCCACCTTTCCACACTTACAACTGCACGTGACCCGCGCTCCAAGTCACCCCTTCCACCTCATTGTTATTCTTTGTCGCGGGCTTATTTGTTTAATGTGGTGTTTGTTCATTTCACTTGTTTATTCTATTCAGCAATGGAAAAGGAAATAGATAACCGAGAAAAAGAATGTATTATCAACATGCTCGAGGTTCTCAAATCTTTAAAACATTTATGGGACCCAAGCAACGAACTGTATTTTAATAAAGATCATAGTAGGCAGCAAGGGTACCTGGAGGATTCCTTCCTCCATGGGGTATGGCCGGCATTACACTGTGAAAGCTCTTTGTCCAAGATCTTTTATAAAACATTTTATCAAAGATATTTTATGATATTTTTTTCAGTCCCATTACACTACCTATATAAAATTTTTCGTCATACTTAGTTCTCTGATATTAATGAAATAAACTTGCAAGCTTTTGCAGACGCAGTTAGTGCAACTGTCGCAATATGCATTTTATTGAAGATAAAGAAGAGAAGTAAACATATTTAGGTAACACCATGGATGTGATAGGAGTTCATCAAAGTTTAGCGAAAGAGCTGCAATGCGAGGACATGGTAAATTATAAAAGTTATGGTCGATGCTGAAGTATAGGTCCAATAAATTTTTACCAAAACATTTTCATAAATTTCTACATCAGAATTATTTATCCATATATACTATTGGGTGTTTACTTTTACGGTGTATGTGCCATGGGTAGTACTCGATTGCTGGTGGCGGATCTACACCATTCTGCAATATAGCACACGCACTGGTCTGCGCATTCCGTCAGTTATTACTGTATTCCAGAAACCTACCAAATAATACATTAATTTTCTTTTTTACGTCTTTTACAGTACAGCCATCTATCATAGCACTAATTAACTTTGCGTAAGTGTTCACATTTTTATTCCTAATCTTATAGTCTACTTGTTTCTGACTTTACAACATTTCCTTCTGTTCATACTCAGAAATAAAGATTTTCGTAGATTCGGCAGTCATAACCAACTTTGGCAACGTCCCTTGCGCCATTTTCTTTGTTTACGTTTACAGGGTGCTGAAATCTTTTATAAAATGTAATGTCAACATCTTACATTTTATAAAAGAAAATTTATAAAAAAAATCTTTTATAAAATATGCCCCATTACATTGTAAAATATTTTATAAAATATCTTTTTTCAAAGATCTTTTACAGTGTAATGCCGGCCTATGAAACTCTTCTAGAGATGTACAGAAACATTAGGACATCTGCGACTTTAAAAAAGTTAGAAAACATGAGGAATTGAACATGATAATCTGAAAATCTGGGCGTGACAATATGCACACCAAACAATCTGTGAGAGCTGACAGAGACAGTTTCGGAAGAAAAAACGGACCGGGCACCTCGGACCGAATAACTGGTAGTGTAACGATCGACCAAGGGAAATCTGGTAGAGTGGTGGGGGAACCCTTTATCGGGTGCCTGTTTTATCGGGCCCGTTGTTTCAGATCCGGTCCAGTCGTCTAAACCCGGCTTAAGGCAAATAGCCTCATCAAGAGGAAGGCAATTAACATACAAATTTGCTCCAAGACATTTTACCTTTGGATAAACACAGGCACTTCATATGATTTGGGGGTGAAATCATGTATGTGTGCCAAATTACCTGTTTCTAAGACAACTGGAAGTTGTGTGAAATTATGATGTGGGAATGTCGAAGTCGTTTCAAATAGTTCGGATTCCACAAACTTCCGAAGTAAATAAAATTTCAGACATTAATTATGCTTACTATAATCCGTTTAAAAATTTGAGACATATAATGGTTAAGGTAGAAGTGTGGACTGTGCTTCCAGGAATTATTAATAAACAATAAAGTTATATGTACCAATATTTCTCAGCAGCTGTTTTTAAAGATACTTATTGGAACTTATTTTTTTTAAAACAATATCGACTCCGATACCCAGATTTCAGTATTGAAATATCGTCCTAAAAAGTATCACTCATAAACATCGTTATTTTCAAAAAATAATATTGATATTTTATCAACAGCTCTACTTTGGGGTTTACTGGAGATCACATTCCCGCAAGAAATTGGCGTCATATATATTGAAGTATTCAAATGCAAGACACTGCTAGAAATACTTTCCGACGGCTTCATGCTGGTCCAGAGTGTATTACGACATAATTTCTGCTTGAAAATAATGATGCAGGCCATGGCCGGATTAATACAGCGCGGGGCCCGTAGCAAATGAGAAGAAGAGGCCCTTAATTTTTTGGTGTCGGTACTGATGCAGGCTGTATTACAATGAAATTATTATCTGAAAATAATACATCTTGCGACTGACTACAGCAGTATTATGACGTCTTTAGTGAATGTTGTAGCGGAATCGTTATCTCCATTGACCCTTAATATCTCTTAAGGGGAAAAAATGATAAAAACCGAAAATATTGAGCAGATTTGTATGAAAATTTTCTGAAAATGGTGAAGAGAAACACCTCGACAGACGGTGTACCAGCAGGGGCGGATCCAAGATTTTGGTTTGGGAGGGGCTTGGCTTGGGTGGATTTTGGGTGGAGGGGGGGCGGCTTGAGTCCGGCAAAAGGTAGTTAAAAAATTGACAATAATTGTAAGTTGTACTCAATACAAATTTTTGGGGATGGTTGTGGAAAACCGATTCCTCTCTGCTCAATTGGTTATCAGCCAAAACGCAGGACAGTCTCAGCTAATCATCACACTCTGTCATAAAGGAATAAACAGAAATTATTTTTGAAACAAAAATAATTGTTTTCTAACTTACAACCTTTAAAAAAAAATACATATTTTTTGTTTTACCATTTTGTTTTCAAGATCAAAAATCGAGTAAAGGGAATCATGTTATTGAAGAAAGTAACATTCTTTGGTGAATTCACCCAGCAAGTCGCGATTAGCAGCAAATTGATGAATATCCTGCGATTCCACGCCAAATCCACAGGTGGCGATTTACAAGGAAATTATGTAGGAGGGAAGATTTTTTGTTGTTGAAATAACAGATCTAAGAATATTCAGCAGTACCAATAGTCAATACAATAAAGTGGATTCTAGAAATTTAGAACTGTCTGTTGCTAACATGATTGATCCTATTCCTTACATCTGCAATGGTTGTGTTGTAATGCTCTGAAATAAGTTCTCAACCAAGAAAGGTTTGGTGAATGGAACACTTTGAATAGTGTATTGACCAGTCGAATTACCAGAAAATTTAAAACAATTCGAAATACTCGTTCAGTTTGACAATTAATACCTACAGGCAATCAGTGGTTTAGTTCCAATTCCACAGGTGAAGCCACATTTATGATTGAACCACAGTCAAAACATTATTTTGAGGTACAATAACAAACAGTAATATACTACCCTGTGGTGCCCCTGTTCTCACATCCATTTTTCTTGATATTCAACAATCACCATTCTAATTTAGGACTGCTTTTTGTTAGTCAATGCAGCTTATAAACAAAAACTTAAAACTCATTCATTAATTTGGAGATGTGAGGGAGAGGCAGGACTGAAGGAATGTTGGGTGAGAACAAAATTTGGGGAGCCAAGGAAATGGTGGAGAGAGAGAGAGAGAAGAATCTGTTGGTGACATATTAGCAAATGGACAGAAAATGAATGAGACAGAAAAATAGAAAGTAATAAGGAATAACAAATTATGACAAATGCAAACAGTAATGAGTTAATGAAAAGACAAATATTGGGGCACGCATGTCACTATATATGTCAAACTAGCGGAAGGTGTAGAGTGGAGTGTGAAATAAACATGAACAATACAGGCTGCTCGGATCTTGCTCATGGGTTGAATATGCAGTCCGAGACACTGGCGAGCCCATTCTGACCATGTCACAAGTGATGGCTTAGTTGGTGTTTCACTGCAATGCTTGGATGCAGACATTTGATCTATTTGCGAAGATATGCCACATTCTTGTCGGAGCTCTGTAATGACTGGCCTCCAGGCTTTACTCAGGTAGAGACTGCCGTCGTTACTGATGTTTCCATTCATCTGGGTTTCCAAAGACTTGCTTATGACCGTGTCCATGAGAGGGCCTGGACAGCTATATTTTTGCGTGTTTTTCTCTAGCTTTGAAAGAAAGTACAACGTAAGGCTAAGCCAGTTTAGGCAGTCACCACAACCTTATATCATCCAGAAGCTACTTGTCACCTGAAGAAGACAGCAGAACCAGCTGTTGAAACATGTATTACTATAACAACATCCCACTTGATACCCGAGAAGATTACATTGCAATGACTGGTTAGATGTGCTCCAAATAACACTCTGTCGGAAACTTTTAGAAGGTGGAATGACGGCTCATGAAGATAGTTCAATACAGCTAAATACAGATTTTGTTAAAATGTCCTTCTCAGTGTTGTTTTTTAATAAAACTTTCTTGTGACAAGTAAATCGATGATAAAAGATGATGTTTCAGCGATCAACGTCTCTGCTGCCATTGTCAATTAAGTGCTGCCTACAGGTGGGTGATCTCCTTAAATACAGTGTGGTGGATGTGATGTCATCTCATCTTGATGGCAGGAACTGTTGAGAGGTGCGTACATTCCTGGCATTTTCTGACACAAATTTAATTATTGTCTCATTGTCTGAAGCAAATAAGCTATTGAATGTTGAAAAAATTCCTGCAAGTACTACTGAGGCAGTCAGATATGTTCCTTAGCCACATGTACCTCAATAAATTACAAAATTAATATATTGCTGTTGGGAAAATTACTGGGTAGTTTACAAATAAACATACAAAAATACAATACATCACTGTAAAAAATCCACCATACATTTTATCTAAACTGACAGAAAACAACAATTCATACAACAATAGAATTCTAAAAAAACTTAACACGGTTGTAAAAAAAAAGAAAAAAATATGTAGCTGATGTAGTTTACGGTTAAACAATTTCATTTCACAAGGAAAATAGTGTAAAGTTATGTAGTAACTACATCTGTAGTTAAAATATCAGTGTAGCACCATCAATTTTATTAAACTGCAAAAATGGCAAATATCTGAAAAACAGAAGGAAAATCCAGTATAACATCTTCCAGTGTGAAAGAACTGAAAATATGTTGTCATTGCAGAAATAATGTCCTGTTTTGCAAACCGTTGTAAAGGTATTACATGCTACACAAATAAATAAATAAATAAATCTTCTTTGGACTGGATGTATCATCTGTAAACCAAAGTACAAAATTAGTTTCAATAATGCAATTTGTATTACAATTACAGCAAGTTAATGAAAGAATATCATCACTCAGTGTTTGTCAGAATGGTATGGGAGGAGGAGGGGGTCTGAAGGGGGGTGGGAGCAGGGAGAAGGTGGAAACTATTTCTTGATCATCTTTATGAATGCTGGGAAGACTTAATGTTATAAACAGGATTAATGATTTGAACACTGAATAGTAAGGTTGATATATGAACAATGAATTGTCAATACATGCGAATACAAGATTACTGAGAGAAATGGAATGGTGACAATATAAGTATTGTATTATAAACTGGAAGACTAGGAGGGAAGGAAGAGGAAAATATTAACAATAAAATAATAAATTTAAAAACTATAAGACGTTGTTTCTACTACACCAGAGGAACATACATTGACAAACTTTGTATGATCTAGTCATAAGAACCAGTATGCCAAATAAAATAAAAACACTAAAGTGAATAAACTTTAAGATAATCTGCACCTACATAGATATAAAAAGACTGAAAATTGAAAAAAAACTGTAAATTAAAGATATTTTAGAAAAATGAGTCTGGGGCATAATAAGCTACATAGAAGTAAACTGAAATTTTGTCTTCTTGAATGAATGTTGTAATGTTACATCTGGTTTGAGAATAAATAACAGCTGATGTTTGTCAGCGTTAAACGAAACTGTATGTGTTATAGACCTGAGCAGTCACAGACAGGAGGGGGCGAGCTCAACAGACGCTCGCCACACTCACAAAAATAAACTACGACCCGGGGGAGCAGAGACCTTCGCTGGCCGTGCGGATAAATGTTGTTGTCCCAAGAGAGAAGGGAATGTTTGTTTAGCGCTCGGAAGATACGAGTGGTTCAGACGTGTTGTGAGTGGTATGTTGAAATTTATTGCTGGTCGTCTGATGGAGGACTGCGATACTGGGGAGAGTGTTTTTCAGGATGATCTGAAGGGACAGTCGACTGAGGAGAGGCATTCGTGGCTGAGGGTTCGACGAGTCAGGTTGTGGACCACGGCTGCAGGCTGTTCGGCGATCGAGTCTCGCCGGTGCTGACTACCTGACGCCGACGGAGCCGAGCTGTGCAGCCGCCTTCCCTACACGACGCCACACAGAGCAGTGGGCGCTCGACCACAGCTGTTGCAGTCCACGTCGGCATCTCTCCAGAATGGTCAACAACCTTTGCGTCTCGCCTCTTCCAACAACAACGTCCAACAAACGGTAAAGGAGCGCAGTTCACGCCTCAGTTGTCACCGGAATTCAGTTTAGCAAAACCCAGTAACGCTTATGGGATAATTCATGCAATCCACTGAGCAGCAATTTATGAATTGCTAAGAGTGTAGGTGATTTACTTTAAATAAAGATAAAGAATTTTATTTCTTAATTTGTGGGTTTTTCAATTAATAATATGGTTCATTTAGCACCTTTCCTTATGATCCATTATTTTGTCAAATCAAGGTAGTTGATTGAACACACTGGCGCCCAAAGTATGACCTATATCAACTTACATCAGCTTGGCAATCATATGACGAGGCAAACAAAATAAATAATAATATAAGTGATAACTTGAAAGAAGGGTATTGTACAAAATGGCGACCAGAACGTGGGGCCGTGTTTAGCGCGAATAATTTAGCTTACAACTGGATTCATGGTGAAAACTGTTGACTTTATTCTTTGATGTACTTTTGTGTATGCCTGTATTTCAGATGCTGTACGGTGGATGGAGAATGGCTGAAATATAGAGTAATATCATTAAATGAATGTAATTTCAGATGCAGTTATTCCAAGTGAAGCTGACATTTTCCATTACTTTATTTGCCAGTGATTTTGTTGTTGTTCATGGTTGAAAAAGATTTCTTGCATCCGGCGTTGTTTGTGTCTGTGCGGCGTTGCATTATTCCATTGATATTGAAATTTAAACATTCACTGGGATTTGTTGTTTGTTGAAAGTTTTTTTAAAAAATAAAAAAAAAAATAAACAAAAGATCTGTTACATTTAATGTGGGTTTCTAATTTGAAAATACAAGTACATGAAACTGCGGTGTGGTAAGCAAGTGGGGGTAATAAATATGAATACAACAATGGATGAGAGTAATAATTTGGAGAACGTGGCAAATGACGCGGAATTACAAAACAGTTTCGTTGAAAATCCATTGCTAGCAACTGGTTCTGTACGGGAGGCGGTCTGTCTTGAAGTAACGAATATGAATGAAACTGTGACCAGCAATAGTGTAGCTGCTATTATAGATAATAACAATTTGCATAACCCACCAGATACCGAGTGCAAAGCATTTTCTCAAGGTGCGGTGTTTGCTTTGTTACGAGAAATGAATGAACAGATGAAATCTGTGCGAAGTGATGTAAATTCTCAGTTCAAAAATATGAATGAAAAAAATTGATTCGCTTGAAGTGAAGCAAGACAGTTTCATTCAACGGATCGAGGACAGGATTGCCAGATTTTGTTCGGAGACCGACAACAAACTTGAACAATTTAAAAAGAAGGTCACCGAAGAAATACTGGTTATCCAGGATACAAATAACCAACTGGTTAACAAAACTATCACTCTTGAAGAAGGTCAGGTGAAATGTGATGGGCGAATCACAAAGATAGAGCGTGAGATTTGTGGGATACGGGTAGAGACGAATGGACACCACCAAACATTGACAAAACGAGTCAATGAATTGGAAAAGAATACTGAACGTGAAGTCGCGAGAGTAAGGGAAAGAATGGATACTGTCGATTCATCTGTTGCGCAAGTCCGGGCCGAGAATGTGACAATACAACAAATGCAATGCAAATTGCAAGAAAACGTTGCCGAAGCACGGAAAGAGCTGGAAGATAAGATTGCTGCTGTGAAAAATGGTGAAAATAATCAGGGGTTATATGTAACCGGACAAGAAATTGTAATTCGGGGACAAGTGGAGTTGCAGCTACCACGTTTTGGTGTGAAGAGAGGGAGTAATCCGAAAGTATTCCTCCAACAACTAGAAGAGTATTTCCACATCAAAAACATACCAAATAATTTGAAATTACTGGTGTTACAACAATGCCTAGATTCTGAGGAGAGAGTTTGGTTCAGTATTTCGAATGGATCGAAAATGACATATGACGAATTTAAGAACCTATTTTTGAAAATATACTGGTCAGAAGTGACACAGACACAGCATCGAGTCGAAATTTATCGAGGGAGATATGATCCGCGGGACGGGGAGTCAATGCGATCCTACGCTTCCAAGCTGGCGATGTTGCCAGAGCATTTGGACTATCCTATGGGGAGCGGAGAGTTGATTGCAGCCATAAGCACCCATTTCAAACCAGAAATTCGTTGCCACATCAACCCAACAATGATAACAACAATGCAACAGTTCTTGGAAACGCTAGGAAATTTGGATCAAATCGGCATGTACTACGAATGGGAACAAAGACCAAGAGACGAAAAGAATGGCCAATACCACAAACAAGGAAACGGAGGGAATAACAAAAGAAGATGGGAGCGAAACCAGAATCAGTCTCCACATCAAAATCAGCAATTTCAAGGTGGACAATGTGTGGGCCAGAACAGAAATTTACAAGAGGGTCAGAGAACGCAGGAACGGGCACAGAACATGAACGCAATTAGACAAGTACACAATGATGAAGTACGAGGGGAACCTTCTCAGGTTCTGAAAGTCGATGGTAAGCTTCAAGTAAATTCATCACAATGAAGTTTAGCGGGGGACATCAGGACGGAGAGAAAGATAAATTGAAAATGAGTCATAGTGTATCATAATAATTAATAGTCAAACTGTAGGATATTAATTAATCATAAGGTATAAACCAAAACTGATTTTGTTATGAGAGAGAGTTGTTTAAGCCACCGGTATTTACATTAGGGACGAGCGTTAAACGAGCCTGATGTACGGATATGACCCATGCGTTGACGAATATTATATTAATAATGATAAAAATTATGAACAAAAAACTACCCATCGTTACAAACGAGATGTGGCTTCCACCGTCAAAAGAATGTCTGAAGGAGAACCCTCAATAGTAGGAATTTCAAGTGTCAAGTCGCAAGTTTATTGTTAAGGGAGCGCGAAATAATTTATTGATGTAAGGCAAATACGTTCACAGAAATGGGAAGAGTGAATCGGGTGTCATCTCTGGCATATAAATGTTAAGTCCCGAGGACACGAGATTCAAGTTGTACTGCATATAAGCAATTGGTTTGCTCGTTATTGACCGAGTTGACTTTACCCAAATTTAGCGTATGTCTATTATTTCCACCTGAGGAACAAAAGAAGTTCATTCGGGAAGTAAAACTCAATCCGCGTGATATGAACGTAACTACGTTCAAAACCCTTATACATAACTTGTGCAGAGGAAGTCGAGACTAGACGATATGATGATACTCTGACTTTGCAACGATGGGAACCTTCAGATAAAATTAAAAAACGGAAAGTGGCATAAAACATTTGACATATGGGGTGTAATTCACATCACAAGCAACAGTTTCGCAGAAATAAAACATGGGAATCCGTAGGTGGTGCAAGTTTGGGTCAAGTCTAAAGCAATAAGCACGGGAGAATATTGGCTGGCTGGATAAATGATCAAGGGGAGTAAGGAGTGGATAGTATCGATAGAGTTCGAATCCAGTATTGTGTGAAGTCACAAACAATTTTGTATGCAATTCCTCGTAGATATAAACTAATCTTTGGATTTAGAAATAACATTAGGAAATGGCATAAGATGGTACTTTAGTAGTTTGATAAAATTGTGAATAATCACGAGCAAGTTAGTAGAATTTTGTTGATTAGATGATAAGTTGATTAGTAGAGTTTTTTTGATAAATTATATGTATGTGTGTGAGTTTGGTGTGCATGAGTATGTGACTGTTGGTAGAAGTCATCGGAAATGCCGAGTAATGCACTGGGTATCATCAAAGGATGGATTGCAGCCATGAACTACCAACTTGCTATTAGTTAAGGGATTTTTGTATTGTTCTAAATCTTGTTTAAATCCAACATAAGGAAAGGGAATATTAATGTAATCATATTGGGATCCATAAAATGATTATCAGGAAATTCTAATATGATGAAAAATAGAGCACTTAGCAATTCATAAATGGGGAGGTGGATACATAATTGAAACAAACAGTCATGAGAACAACTGACCAATGACTGACAACAAAGTGCAGTGAATCAGTGAAAGTGTTAGTGGGTGAATTAAAAAGACAGTCCCAGGTCTTTTTAATTGAGAACAGTGGGGCGAAATGTAATGTTACATCTGGTTTGAGAATAAATAACAGCTGATGTTTGTCAGCGTTAAACGAAACTGTATGTGTTATAGACCTGAGCAGTCACAGACAGGAGGGGGCGAGCTCAACAGACGCTCGCCACACTCACAAAAAAAAACTACGACCCGGGGGAGCAGAGACCTTCGCTGGCCGTGCGGATAAATGTTGTTGTCCCAAGAGAGAAGGGAATGTTTGTTTAGCGCTCGGAAGATACGAGTGGTTCAGACGTGTTGTGAGTGGTATGTTGAAATTTATTGCTGGTCGTCTGATGGAGGACTGCGATACTGGGGAGAGTGTTTTTTCAGGATGATCTGAAGGGACAGTCGACTGAGGAGAGGCATTCGTGGCTGAGGGTTCGACGAGTCAGGTTGTTTGGGAGTCGGAACGTGGACCACGGCTGCAGGCTGTTCGGCGATCGAGTCTCGCCGGTGCTGACTACCTGACGCCGACGGAGCCGAGCTGTGCAGCCGCCTTCCCTACACGACGCCACACAGAGCAGTGGGCGCTCGACCACAGCTGTTGCAGTCCACGTCGGCATCTCTCCAGAATGGTCAACAACCTTTGCGTCTCGCCTCTTCCAACAACAACGTCCAACAAACGGTAAAGGAGCGCAGTTCACGCCTCAGTTGTCACCGGAATTCAGTTTAGCAAAACCCAGTAACGCTTATGGGATAATTCATGCAATCCACTGAGCAGCAATTTATGAATTGCTAAGAGTGTAGGTGATTTACTTTAAATAAAGATAAAGAATTTTATTTCTTAATTTGTGGGTTTTTCAATTAATAATATGGTTCATTTAGCACCTTTCCTTATGATCCATTATTTTGTCAAATCAAGGTAGTTGATTGAACACACTGGCGCCCAAAGTATGACCTATATCAACTTACATCAGCTTGGCAATCATATGTCGAGGCAAACAAAATAAATAATAATATAAGTGATAACTTGAAAGAAGGGTATTGTACAATGTATAATAATATTAATAAAACTGCAATGGAGCACACACTCCGTTTGCAATCTCCCCGCACATCCGCCTTTCTCCTTTCCTCTTCCTACCTACTTTGGCCTTCAACTAATTTTTACTTTAAATTCTTTCAATGTTTTTGGTAAATGATTGATCAATTCTCTTGGCAATTTATTCCAATCCCTTACACCCCATCCTATGAAAGAAAATTTTTCCACACCCTGATGCCTGAAATCAGGTGCCAGCTTGTGGTCATGGTCATCTTTACCCTACCATGTACCTCTCTTAATTTTCCTTCCAATTTCTTTCCATGTTTCATCACCAATATACCAATGTACACACCCATGACTCTTTTCACCCTCCTATCCTCCAATGAATCCCACGTCAGCTTCTTGATCATATTAGTTACCAATTGTGTTTCGTGGTAATTACCAAAGACAAATCTGGCAGCTCTCATCTGCACCCCCTCTAACTCCTGTATTTGGTACCCAAAATGTGGGCCCGATACTACACCACCATATTCCAGCCGTGGTCTGGCAAAAATTTT
Source organism: Vandiemenella viatica (assembly GCA_031002005.1). Classification (NCBI taxonomy): domain Eukaryota; kingdom Metazoa; phylum Arthropoda; class Insecta; order Orthoptera; family Morabidae; genus Vandiemenella; species Vandiemenella viatica. The sequence goes on from CM061914.1 coordinate 100,096,588, forward strand.
GTATCCCAATTCCCTTACTTCCCTAGTGCATACCTAGGATTTTGAACCATTTCCCTATTACCTTTCCATTGTGTCTTGCCCAGTTAAGATTGCTATCAAATGTAATGCCGAGGTATTTACATTTCGAGTCTTCAATAAGTAGTTCCTTTCCCACTTTATAATCATAATCAACCTTTAGATTTTTATCTGTGTACCTAATAAGTTGGCTCTTTGTCCCATGTTGACTCACCCAGCAGTTATTCTATCTAGATCACCCAGCTGTCTACAGCCTTTTATTATTTTGTACCTTTTGTATAACATTATGTCGCCTGCAAACAATTTAACTTCTAACAGTAAACACAATCACTCATTAGAATAATGAATAGCAACTGTCCCAATACAATACTCCAATGTTCACTCTTACTTCTTTTGATATTACATTTCCTACCCCAACTTTTTGCTTTTTACCTTTTAGGGATTCTTCTACCCAGAAATTCACATTTTTATCAACTCCAATAATTTTTAACTTATTTGGCACCATTTTATGGCTCACTCCGTCAAAGGGCTTTGAAAGATCTAGTGCTAAACTATCAACTTGCAATTTTATCAGAAATATCTTGCATATAGCCTACTAACTGAGATTTGCAAGAATATCTTTATCTAAAAACATGTTGCTGGCTTGAAAACCACTTATGTTCCCCACAGACACATCTGATATGGTTGCATGGTCTCCATTAATTTACCTACAACTGATGTCAAGCTGATTGACCTATAGTTTTTTACCCTATTTGTCACCCCTTCTTAATAGACTGAAATTACTATCACACATCATCTGGTAAACAATAAGTATCCAGACTAAATTTAAATAATGTTTCCAGATAAGGTACAATGTTCCATCCCACTATCTTTAAGACATATGTAGTAATACTATCCACACTTGCCCCTTTATGCTGTTTTTAGATTTCTTAGTTCGTTCATGATTTCTTCATATTTAATTTCAAATTTTCTAATCTGCTCACTTCCAACTGTACGGATAGGTTCATTTTCCGATACAACACATACCGTTCCTGAATTATTGTCCTTAATGGTCTCACTGAACCAGTTATTTAATAACTCTGCCTATTTTTAAATCCTCAGTTACTTCTACTCCATCCTTATCTATAATTGTCTCAACATCCTCCCTTTCACTCAGTTTCCTGACATAGCTATAGCAATTTCTAGATGCATCAGTCAGAGGTCCTGCTGCACCAATTATATTTCTCATAAACTAATTGTTAGCCAGTTTCTTTGACATTATTAATTTCTTCGTTAGTTGTTTCAATAATTCCCTACTGCCTTGCTGCTTCTTAACTCTGTTATGTTCTCATCTCCTCACCTCCCTGTTATAGCATCTAGGTTCTGTACTGACCTATCTCTTGTAGCTAAAATATTAAATAACGGCTATTATAATAAAAGTCCACCCAAAAACCTTGGATGACAAAATTTTTTTGGGGCACAAAAATACTCAGGATGAAGCAGGAACAGAGCAATACAAACAATTTATAAATCAGATAAACAGGACACGCAAAAAAAGAGAAAAATGGCTGCAAGAAAAGTGTGAAGAAGTAGAAAAGTAAATGGTCATAGGCAAAGTAGATGAGGCATTTTGGAAAATCAAACAAAATTTTGGAGAAATAAACAAAAGATTAAAGCTGCCAATGGGAAATCTCTTTTAAGCTCAGAAGATAAGAGTTAGCCGATAGAAGAAATACATTGAGAAGCCATATGATGGAGATGACTAGAACAACAACGTAATAGAAAAGGAAGGCAATGTTGATATTGATGACTTTGGAGATCCTGTTTTGAGGACAGAGTTTGATAGAGCTTTGAATGACTTGAAAACAAATAAGGCAGTTGGAATTGATGAGATTCCTGCAGAACTTCTGAAATCATTAGGAGAAGAAGGAACAAATAGATTATTCAACCTGATATCAAAAAGTTATGTAACAGGAGAAATTCCAACTGATTTCAATAAAAGTATCATTTTCACACTTCTGAAGAAAGCACAAGTTGGTGAATGTGAGAACTATTGCACTATAAGTCTAGCATCACATGCTTTAAAATTATTGACCAGAATAATATACAGAAGAATGGAAAGAATAGTAGAAGAGATAGTAGGGGAAGATCAGTTTGGGTCAGGAAAAACCGTGGTACAATGGAAGCAGTTCTGGGTTTAAGATTAATACTTGAAGGGTGGATCAAGAAAAGCAAAGATGCTTTTATAGCATTTGTTGATTTATAAAAAGCCTTTGATAATGTTAGGTGGAACAAGATGTTTAAAATTTTAAAGAAGCCAAGTCTAAAATAACAAGATAGAAGAATCAAGTTGCTTGAAAATAGATAATCATGAAATACAGGCATCAATTAAAAAAGGTGTAAGTCAAGGTTGTAGACTATCTCCATTAATATTCAACTTGTATGTAGAAGAAGCAGTAAAGGAAATGAAAGAAAATTATGCATGTGGCATAAGTGTTCAAGGAGAAAAAAATTAGAGTAATGGGTCCGTCACCTGACCCGAAGTACCGAATCGTTACTCACAAATTCATTTCGTTACTCACATGTTTTGTTACTCACATCTGTCGTATACATACAAACACATTACAGCTCTTGCAGGTAACTAATTTCGCCAATGTAAAGACTAATTTTGTACTTTTTATTTTGTTTAACATTAAAATTTACAGTGCATAATTTGTAAATAGAAAATTTGTATGGATAATTTGAGATAGTTACTGTTTTTTCATTGATGGTTCGTTAGTGAGGTTTATTGACTTCAAACATTGGTGAAATTTGTTTATTTGAAGAATTGATATCTTCTATTTTATTATGTAGTGTAATTTACAATATAAAAGAGTTGTGTAATAGTTTTTGATATACATCTCTGTACTTGTTATCCTATTATATAAAAAGCTAACGTGGCGTCTGCGTGCGTCGTCTATAGCTGCTTCTCCTATTGGCTAACGAACGGCCAATCATCAACCACCATATTACGTTCGTACCACCATCTTGCTTTTCGTTTATTTACAGCTAGACACTGAAATTCATATAAGGAGAAGGAGATTCAATATTTGCGCTATTTTATCCGTATCAGTTAGACACAGAAATTTAGAAGGGGATGCAATATTTACGCTACTTTATCTGCATCAGTTATGAGCATAACCTAAGAATTTTTTTGGCAGAAGGTAAGAAGCAAGGAAGTTAATTAAAAACTAGGAGAAACGTACATAATGCGAAATAACAGTTATCCGTTTTCAAAATTATAGTCCCCGTCATCTAAAGTGAAATGCATTTTTTAAATTTTAAAATCCTAACAAAACACTCTGATAATCTAAGGAGAGTAACGTATTCATATAACTAAAGATATCATCTGGATGACTGATTCGTTTCTCCTTATAAACTTTTCCATAATAAATTCCTACTACCATTATATATGATAGCCCTACCCTTAGTTTTTGATACATGTGTTAGCTATTAAATGAGATTTAAGATAACTTTGTTATCAGATTTAAATCATCAAAGATATGACTATTTACTATATACACAATGTGACACTCGCAATTCAACAACGATATTATTGCCGCAAAATAGCAGTGAGCAGTGATATTAGAAATACTGAGAGCAGCGGGAAAAAAAATTAATGCCAGGCAATTATATGTCACAAAGTTACAATTAGTACGTTCGATTATATTTACATATTGATTTTTATTTATCTACGACAACCAGATGCAGAAATTAATGTAAGGAGAAGGGTTTTCATTATTTACGCTATTTTATCTGCCTCAGTTGTAAGCACCAGATTAAACCGTAAACTAAGAATTTTTTGGCACACGATAAGAAACAATGAAGCTTATTAAAAATTCAGAGAATCGTACATACGTAATCGCGAAATGTATCAGTCAAATAAATCACAGTTATTCGTTTTCGAAATTGTAGTCTCCGTCATCTAACGTAAAATGCATTTATTTATGTCAGATCCTAACCAAGTTCTCTGATAATCTAACCAGAGTAACGTATTCATATAACGAAAGGTATAATTAAAAATGATTATTTTCTTACAAGCTTTTTCAGAATGAATTCCTACTACCACCATAGGTGATACCCATCATTATTCATATGAGGGTAATAGAAGCTATGATTTTCGAACGCAATATTAGTGGAGGTTGTGGTTAAGTTTACCAGAATCGCAACTGGCACATTTTGTTACAGCATAATTCACTCTGATATGAGTTTTACATACCAATTAAACTGCTTTCATAAGCGCCATGTTACTAAAGATATTAATTAATGGTGGGTGAAAGTAGTCCATATTTATAGTGCTGAATTGTGCCTGGACCAGAAATAAAACTGATATTATATGGATAGCAAAAGATTTTTGGATTCCTAATCTGAATTTATTTCATTGGTTCTTTACTTCCGGCGTCATTTATTCAGTAGAAGTTACTACTGTATGGCTATATGAACGGCAAATGAAATATGTAGAACATTGCAAAATCAAGGTCATTAGCATTACGTAATATCAGTTCCGTACAATTAACCAACTGCAAAAAAAAATGAACTGCCCAGAATATTGCGTTCAAACCGTCATTTTTGACGGGCTCGAAGCTAGTGTTCTAATAATATTTAATAAAATTGCAATGGAGCGTATGCTCCTGTGGCAATTTTCCTACACACTCATCTTCCCCACTTTACTGCATCCACCTACATTTTCCCTCTACAAATTTTAACTTTAAATTCTTTCAACGTTTTTGGTAAATTATTCATAATTTCTGTTGGGAACTTATTCCAATCCCTGAAACCCTTACCTAAAAGGGAATCTTCCAAAATCCTTGTGCCTGAAATCGAGTGCAAGATTGTGGCCATGGCCATCTTTTCCCTTCCAAGCATTACCTTTAATTCTTACACTAATATCTTTCTATGCCTCACCATCAATATACGCCTTGTACACTCCCATGACCCTCTTCACCCTCCTCCTGTCTTCAAATGAATCCCATTCCAGCTCTTTTATCATATATGTTACTGATTGCATTCTGTGATAGTTTCCAGAAACAAATCTAGCAGCCCTTTTTGGCAGTTACAGAATTCTATAAACAAAGAACAAGTTACAATGACCTTATTCCTTTTGCCTGGTGTTAGTTATTGTATTAATACCACAGGATGCATGTGATCAATCATCAATGCGGTTCTGGCTTTGATGTTGAATATTTGTTGTAACCGCTACGCAACAACAATTAATCTAATCGCATGTTTGTCCTGTACCTTTGTTATTGATTTAAAAGTTTTGATTATTGATAGTTTTAAAATGAAAAAATTAACGCGGGAGTCAATAGTATTTTTGCTGCAGTGCCGATTTGATGGTTTGTCCACATTTATTTTAACAAACCTATCACAAAAAGATGAAGAATTTACACAAATACATGAAAACCATAAAGGAAGACAGTGGTCAAACCTCCTATTTAAAAACGAAATACTTTGATGAGATTATAATATTTGTTAAATACATGTCCCATTATCACATCAGGCTTCTATGCAGGGTTTTGAGTAGGCTACTTTAAAAAAATAACCGTGGTTTTCCGTAAGATCCATGTGCTAATTACTTGACTTTAAGTTTTATCCAAATGTACAACTTACCTAAACTTATTTTACGAAAAAAAAACAAAAACAAAAAACAATTTACTTAAACTTTACCAAGTACAAACGAAGTCGTCCCGTATGCGATGCGATGCAATGTTTCATGCTAGTATTCGATTCTACCGAAAGTAACGAGTAACGAAACGATACGATAGCAATGAAGTTATCCCATACGTGGCAAGACTCGATACATTGCTTCATGCTATTGTTCGACTGTACTGAAAGTAATGAGTAATGATTCGAAAATAACGGGTATTGATTGGTTTAGGAACAAATACATACAGGTACAGATTTTCTAATTAATTTTACAGCTCTAAAAAAAATCAGTAAGCTACGATTTGCTGATGACATTGTCTTGATTAGCAGAACAGGCTGAGGATATTGAGAAGTCACTGAATGGCATTAACAAAATAATAAAAGAGGAGTTTGGACTAAATAAAAATCAAAGCTAGACAAAAGTGATGAAATGTAGCAGAAATGATACCAATAATAGCAGATTAAACATAAAAAAAATAGGATTGGATGTGATAGGAACAAGAAGTGAATTCTGCTACTTGGGAAATAGCAACTGATGGCTTTAGTAGGAATGATGTTAAAATGCAGAACAGCAATAGCAGAAAGAGCCACATAAAAAGATTCAAATATTGATCTAGGAACTTTTTAAAACTCTGCATGTGGAGCACAACACTTTATGATAGCAAAAACATGGATTTAAGAAATAACAGAAAGAAGGAAAATTGAAGCATTTGAAATGTGGTGCTATAGAAGGATGCTGAAAATAAGTTGGATAAATAAGTATGAAAAGAACGAGTTTTCGAAATGATGGGTGAAAAAAAGAAGTCTGTGGAAGAGGCATACAGAAAGAAGAGACAGGATGGTAGGTCATATTTTGAGACATACTGGATTTGTTGATTTGTTAGTAGAGCAAACAGGCGAAGGTAAAAACTGTAGAGGAATACAGAGCTTACAATATATGAAGTAGATAATTGAGGATATAGAGTGGAAAGGGTATATTAGGATGAAGAAGTTGGTGCGAGATAAACTCAAAACTGTGTTAATTATAATTATTTGTTATAGAAGATGATCTGAGGACTGCACTGTAAATGATCATTATTTACAGTGACAAATTATCAGACAAATTGTTGTTCTTGGAAAGTGTTCTAAAATATAGGTAATTAAATATCTCATCACCCTATTTTGGGCACTAGATGCTGCTCATAGCCTCTTCTTAATAAGCTTTTCCAGCTTCTTAATACGGCTTGATTCATGGTCTGGGCTTCCTAGACTGAATCCCAAAGGTGGAAGGGGCGAACCAGGTGGTCCCATCATTGGACTACCACCAAGTGGAGGTGGAGGTGGCATCTTCTGCCGGAACAGTTCCACCAACTGACTTTGTTCAGTACGACGAAGACCCTGCAAAGAGATTATTTTATTTTTTAATTTAAGGTGTTTTGAACAGCATTGCAAAATTTTTGAGAGATTTTACAAAAATAAAATAAAAAAAAAAAAATCTGAATGTAAATACCGGTAATGATCCTAGAAAGTCAGAATATTAGCCTTTTTTAGCTTTAATATTATACAAAAAACAATTAAAATTCCACACTACAGATCAAACTAGTAATATAAAAATCCATTTTTGTTATCTGCTCAATATAGCATCTTTTTGGTGGACAGTCAAACAGTAGAATAGGTCAGTTAAACTGTGGAATAAATAATATGCAATCTCTTCAATTCCCTTATCACCTCCATCTAATAATCTTAATAATTATATGAAACTACAGGAAATAGAATCATTTAATTCAATGTTTAAGTTGTTATAGACAGGTAAATTACAGTAAATTTCATGGCTTGTCACCCGTAATAAAACTATTATTCACTTTAAATCTTATTTATGAGGCCAGACAATGAATTAACAATATGCTGGTAGAGAATTAACTAACTGATGTGATAAATATTCCTAAAAATAACCTTAATTAGGTATTAGTGAAAAAACTGTTACTGATCAATCTTAACCCTTTCCTACCGGCTATTAGAAATAAAGGGAAATTTATAATTTTAATTATATATTTGTATAAAGGTACTTGAAATTAAACAAATGTTTTTTTCAATTTTTAAAAAAATTGTAAGTGCTAATTACTAAGCCAGTACTTATAAGTACCGTCAGGGACTTTGTGTATCATAGGATGTACAGAAACTGAAATCAATTATGTTCATATTGATATGAAATGTTCGCCTCATGATATTCAACAAACCAATTCTTTTTCCTCATTCAGACACAAAAAAACATTGCAGTGGAACATTTGGAATGATGTTTTGACTGTATCTTCTTCATACTACATACTTCACATCTTCATCTGATTTTTACTAATTAGGAACAGTGTATACCTATGTTTCCCAATATTACGTCTCTCATTGTGGAGTAGTATGACTTGTGTTCTTTGAATGGATGAGAGCTTGGTGAAATATCTGTAGATGACCTTCTCTTCTTACCGATTTCCTTCATAGTCATCATACCCTGTGGAACGGATCTTCTGAAATTTTTTACAGACCTATTTCAAATATCAGCCCATTTATGTTCTAGGCATTGACAAATACAACATCAAGAATTCCCAAAAACAATCTGTGCCATGATTTCAGTAATTTTCTGTCAACATTGCACAATGTCATCAGCTGATCAGCAGTATCAACCCCACACATGAATGTATTGTAGTCCTTGACGACTCCTGAGCATGAAATTGTCGACTTCAAACCATCTTTTTCTTTGCATATAACCAGTGGTGTAACAACAGGGTGGGCAAAATGCCATGAGACCCACTGCCAGAGGAGGTCCCTGATGACCAGCCGGAGAGGCCCTCTAGCCCAAGATCCACCCAGGTCGCCGATCAAGCCTGAGAGAGGGCCCATCTGTTGAAATTGCCATGAACCCCAACCATTGTAGTTCACTGTTATACCACTGTGTGTAACAGTAGTTTCCTTGCTTCCATGAAAATTTGATACTATATGTACGACCTTTTTATCCTACCATTTCCAGTAGCGAATGTCTAGGTTTGAAAATCTGTGGTCTCAACCTTCTCTTTTTAGTTTGCTGTCGGCAAATAAGTTGTCGGAAAGGCTTTGTGGTTGGGCCTGATTGTCACACAACCAAAAGTTCTTTCAGTTTTTATAATAATGAAACAGACGAAAAATAATTATCATCCTCATTGCTCCATTTTTGTTCAGTCAATTCTAAGACCGTTCTTTGACCTAATGAGTAATTCAAGAACTTTGCAGTAATTTCTTCATTTTTGCCTTGATAAATTTTAAACTTCTAAGAGAAGAGCTTCAATCAGAGCTTATTTCTTTAAAAAATATACATTTGAAAATATTTAAAACAATGACAACACCAATTGTATACTTGCTAAATCTATTGACCAATAATTTGTATAAAACTACCCAGAAGTCCCTGATGGTACTTATAAGTCCTCGTTGGTTTTTCTCGATTATTTAGTTAAGAAACTAGAAAAACATATTTTATAGGTGAAATACATATGGTTAAATGTTCAAACTAAAAAATTAATAACAGAAATCGACACTTGCCAAGTAAATAATCATCTAAAAATGCATTGTAATGTAGCACTTGTTACTCTGGTCAATATGCTGTCAAGCTCCAACTTAGAAAATTAATTTCTCAGCAATTTTGTGCAGAATTTATAAATAAATGTTGTCATTGTATGACCTAATCGTACAACAATAGATCAACAGGCTTAACAATGCAGTGGGCACTGGTATTGTCAAATTATATGGTGGTAAACATAATGGTACTTGTAAGTACCGTCAGGGAGGAAAGGGTTAAATTGATATATTAATTCACGATAAGGGACATAAGTGCAGTTTAGTGGTTGACAGAGAGAGAATACTCTTAATTCTTGAAGCTTAAAGCTAATGGCTGCTGTCAGTTTTCACAATCATACAATGGAAACACTGAAAATCATGGGCAATGGATTAATAACCACCTCAGAGAAGAATTAGGAAGATAGTTCTATGAAGCTGTCAAATACTGAAAAGAAAATATCTCAGAAAAAATTTTCAAATTGGTTTAGAAACCACAGTTTCATTAAAAAAAAAAAACTTTGTTTTTAGCCATATTCCATAGTTGTTGTATAAATGATTTTAACTAAACACCATCTTTTAACAACTGTTGTATTAATGATTTTTACCAGATGCGTTTCGCCCTTTTGGAAACACGGAAACCTGTTAGGTGTAATCATAACAAATGCATGTTCAACAAGATACAAAGCAATTAATAGAAAGTGAAGTGTATATAAGGTTACAGTGAAAAGTGCTAAATTTTATAATGTAATTCCAGTCTTGTGAAGTGCAGAAACTGCTGTTCAGGACTGACATGTGATAGCTACCACAATTTTTCCACTGATGATGCCCCATTTTAAAAGGGCAAAATGCATCTGGTGAAAAATATTAATAAAATAGTTGGTGAAAGATGCTGTTTAATTTAAAAAAATTAATTTCAAATTCACCTTCATGTCCAGAATCTTCTGCAGTTCAGATACATCTGCTCCAAGCAAAAGCTTAATACACTGGTCCACAAAAGCTGCTGCTGGTTCACTTGGTGCCATAACAACTTTAAGAATCATTTCTGCCTTAGTCATTCCCTTAACAACTATCTTTGTGTAACTGGAAAGAAAAAAAAAATCCGTAAAACTTTCGATGAAAACAAAATATTCTGTGAAAATAGTCAAGGTGGAACTTTTACACCATGTTTATCATCTTTTATGAATCTAATTCACAAAGTATGAAAAGTTTCAGTCAAAAAAAGAAATTTAGCAATGTGAACTTCTGACCCTGGAAGTTTGTTACAAGCTATTGCAACTATAGTGTCTGAAATCGAAAGTTTTACTACTGAGAAAAGAAAATGTTTCATTATACCATAGGATAACCACATCAATGCTACTCCGAATTGTGAATGTTAGGCATGTGTTATGTCTGATTTTGTTTTTCACATCGTTAAAGGGCTACGACAGATGTAGCATACTTGCATTTCTCTCTTTTTGTTGTTGTTGAAGTACTCTTCTACCAAAAGTGATGGATCCACTCTTCATGTTATTGCCCCAGTTTTACTAAAGCCAGTATAGTCAATTATAAATAAAAATAAATTAAATAGTTTTACTCTCATTTAGTTGTGAAGTCATCCTTTTAAGAAATTTTTTGAAATGTTTTACAGTAAACAAAAATAAAATTAATAAAATCAAATAGTGGAAGCCTAAAGATTCAAGATGAAGACTATTTCAGAAGAATGCTAACTGACATTCAGAAAACAGATTGATACAATGTAAAAGGATGCCACAAGCATTAGGAAAAGGAATTTAAAAAATGAATTTTAAATAAAAAAAACTTTACAAAAGGGGGGGGGGGAGACTATGTTTCTACTTCATTACTCATAGTCAGAAACTACTGTATGCTGTGCAAACCTTACTGAATGATGAGGTAAGAGGTACATTCCTTAACACTTTTACTGCGGATGACATGTCAAAACATAATACCGGTCCTCTACCTCAGTGCTCAAGACATTTTTAGATGTCTGTTTCAGGCTTGTCTGCAAGGGCCAGTACTTGTCAAGTTTGAAATGGAAGCACTCGTAGCTGTTACTATAATATAGTTACACCTATTTATAATATGAGATGATTAAACCTATATGCCATAGAAGCCACAGTACCTTGTAAAATAGTGCGTGGTTGCAACACGTACTTACACGTGTCAGTATTAGTTACGTGTTCATAATGTTGTGTGGTGTAATTATTAAATATGTCTTATTTCGTAAAATGGCTGAAACTGGACCTATAGGGTAAAAATACAAACACGAAAAAAATGTGAATACCTGTTTTTAAGAGTGTAGGATTGTATTTACAACTGTATAATTTCCTGTAATTTAAAAACTCATCTTAGTTGCCGGTATCTGCTCTCGTCATGATACAACTCATAACAATTATTGATGTCATTAGCACCGAGGGACTAATTGGCATGCCAACTGTGCAAGAAATCTTTAGAGATCATTTGTCTTTTTTCTGCTTATATTAACATTGTTTGCTAGAGAAAAGGTTACTTGTAACAATAATAAGATTTATTGGATGCCAGTTAACAAAGGTAATATTACATCTTCCTACATCCACCTCACATGTTTAGAAAATATTGAATTTTACAAGCTTAAAGATGAGTGTTAACCATACGCAATGATACAAAGAACTTGGACTATGACAGACTAAAGAATTATGAACATGGAAAGGAAAGGGAAAATACACCCAACACTCACCAAAGCTGAAGGGAGGAGGGCAGCAGCAACACAGCACAACACACAAACAAATAAAAAACAATATTTCGGGTCAAGAATCCCTTTTCAAGTAAACAGATAGGTGGCTGGTCTTGCGCAAGACTTGCGTCGGACGCAGCCACTCACAGAACGCAACAGACCGTCGGAGGTGGTGGGGGCAGCAACGATAATATAACCGCGAGTATACGAAAGATTGAAATGATCAAAAAAAAAAAAATATACATATATATTAGTTATTAAAAATATATATAAAGAAAAAATATAATTGAAAATTTAAAAAAAAATAAAAAATTATGAAACTATTGAACTATTGTACTGGCCAGTGGTGGGTGTATAGGGTGAGGATGGAAGATGTTAACGGAAATTAAGGCCTGGGGGATGTCTGGTTTGAAGGATGTGTTGATATGCCAATTCCCACCTGCGGAGTTCAGATTGGGAGGTAGTGTCTGGAAGTACTCTAATGGCTCTTACTGTGAAGCAGTTATTAAGGTCACGGGTGTTGTGAGTACTGGCATGGTGAGCAACAGGGAGGTCCAGGTTTTGGGAGTAAACTGTCTGTCTGTGACCATTCATTCTGATGGATAATGAGTTTGAGGTCAGGCCAATGTAGGAACTTGGACAGTGGAGGCAGGTGAGCTGGTAAATGAGATGGGTGGTTGTACAGGTGGCATGACCTATTATGGGGTAGGTTTCACCAGTTGTAGGATTGCTATAGGTAGTGGTAGGTGGATGCATACCGCAAGTTTTTGCAACGGGGTCTCTTACAAGGGAAGGATCCAAACGGTGGTTTAGGAGCATCAGAGGCTTGATATTTATGTACAAGAATGTTTTTTAGATTAGGCGGTCTGCTGAAGGTGACTCGGGGTGTGGTGGGAAGGATAGATGAAGAATGCGGCGCATTTCAGGAAAGGATCTAAGAAAGTCATAGCCCAGACGAAGAATTCTGTTTAGGGATTCCAGGCCAGGGAAAAACTGGGTGAGAAAAACAGGGTTCTGATTGGCTTTAGGTTGTTTGTGTCGGTGTGGAGGACTGTCCCTGACCCTTGATTACTTGTTTTTGAATTAGTTCTGGAGGATAATTGCGGTTTATGAGTGCCTGGGTCAGATTGTTGGTGTAGAGGGTAAAGGACTCGTGATCAGAGCATATGCGTTTGCCCCGAATGGCTAGGCTGTATGGAATGGAACGTTTTGTGTGATATGGATGGCAGCTATCAAAATGGAGATATTGTTGTAGGTTAGTGGGTTTTATGTGGACAGAGGTGTGTAAGTGACCGTTCCGTACAGAGATGTCTACATCCAGAAAAGTGATGTCAGTCTGAGAGTAGCACCAGGTGAAATTTAAGGAGGAGAAGTTATTCAGTGAGTGCAAGAAGTCAAGAAGGAGGTTTTCACCGTGGGTCCAGATCATAAATATGTCATCTATATACCTGAACCACACGGTGGGTTGTAGGGTAACCTGTTGAAGAAAACGTTCCTCTAGTCTGCCCATGAAAAGGATGGCATATGAAGGTGCCATGCGAGTGCCCATAGCAGTGCCTCGAATCTGATGGTAAATCTGAGACTGGAAGGAAAAGAAATTTTTGGTCAGGATGAATTGAGCCAAAGAAGTGAGGAAATGAGTGGTAGGGAAGGTGTGCGGGGGGCGACTGTCGAGGTAATGTTCCATGGCACTTAGGCCCTGGCCATGAGGGATGTTGGTGTATAGCGATGATACATCAATAGTGACCAGGAAGCAATCTTTAGGTAGGGGTGTAGGGACTGTTGACAAACGCTCTAAAAAGTGGGGGGTATCTCTGACATAGGATGGAAGGGCCTGGACGAAAGGTTGTAGGTGCTGGTCAACGAATGCAGAAATGCGTTCTGTGGGAGACCCAAAGGCAGCAACTATAGGACGTCCAGGATTGCCCGCCTTATGTATCTTGGGCAGAAGATACAGGTGGGGGTTCGGGGGGTCTTAGGAGTCAAAAGGTAAATGGAATGGTGTGAAAGACCCTGTAAGGGACCTTGGAGACTGAGGAAAGAGCGGATTTCTGTGCAGATTGAATCAGTGGGGTCAGTGGTATGAGGTAAGTAAGTGGAGGTGTCAGAGAGCTGCCTGAGGGCTTCAGCTGTGTAGTCGCTTCGATCCATGACTACAGTGGTCGAGCCCTTGTCAGCTGGGAGGATTATGATGTTTTTATGTTGGAGAGTTTACTCATTGCCCGCATTTCAGTACGGGTCAGGTTGCTGGAGTGGGGGATTGAATTTAGGAAGGAAGGTGATGAGAGGGTTGACATGAGGAATTCCTGGAATAGGAGAAGGGGATGGTTTTGAGGGAGGGGAGGTGGATCTAGCTGGGATGGAGGTAGGAATTGATGGAGGCTGGGTTCCAGGTTATCACATCGGCTGTCTCCCCTGCCTGTAGTATTGAAATAATACCGCCAGTTGAGTGTGCGGCAGAATGAAAGGGAGTCCTTAATAAGAGTAATCTGATCGAATTTAGGGGTGGGGGAGAAAGTAAGACCCTTTGAAAGTACTGATAGTTCAGGTTCGGAGAGGGGGGTGGAAGAAAGATTCACAATAGGGATTTTTTATTTCTCCAGTGGTGGGAATAATATATATGTATATATTTTTTTTTTTGATCATTTCAATCTTTCGTATACTCGCGGTTATATTACGTTGCTGCCCCCACCACCTCCGACGGTCTGTTGCGTTCTGTGAGTGGCTGCGTCCGACGCAAGTCTTGCGCAAGACCAGCCACCTATCTGTTTATACAGGCTAAGGACTCCCTTTCATTCTGCCGCACACTCAACTGGCGGTATTATTTCAATACTACAGGCAGGGGAGACAGCCGATGTGATAACCTGGAACCCAGCCTCCATCAATTCCTACCTCCATCCCAGCTAGATCCACCTCCCCTCCCTCAAAACCATCCCCTTCTCCTATTCCAGGAATTCCTCATGTCAACCCTCTCATCACCTTCCTTCCTAAATTCAATCCCCCACTCCAGCAACCTGACCCGTACTGAAATGCGGGCAATGAGTAAACTCTCCAACAATAAAAACATCATAATCCTCCCAGCTGACAAGGGCTCGACCACTGTGTCATGGATCGAAGCGACTACACAGCTGAAGCCCTCAGGCAGCTCTCTGACACCTCCACTTACTTACCTCATACCACTGACCCCACTGATTCAATCTGCACAGAAATCCGCTCTTTCCTCAGTCTCCAAGGTCCCTTACAGGGTCTTTCACACCATTCCATTTACCTTTTGACTCCTAAGACCCCCCGAACCCCCACCCTGTATCTTCTGCCCAAGATACATAAGGCGGGCAATCCTGGACGTCCTATAGTTGCTGCCTTTGGGTCTCCCACAGAACGCATTTCTGCATTCGTTGACCAGCACCTACAACCTTTCGTCCAGGCCCTTCCATCCTATGTCAGAGATACCCCCCACTTTTTAGAGCGTTTGTCAACAGTCCCTACACCCCTACCTAAAGATTGCTTCCTGGTCACTATTGATGTATCATCGCTATACACCAACATCCCTCATGGCCAGGGCCTAAGTGCCATGGAACATTACCTCGACAGTCGCCCCCCGCACACCTTCCCTACCACTCATTTCCTCACTTCTTTGGCTCAATTCATCCTGACCAAAAATTTCTTTTCCTTCCAGTCTCAGATTTACCATCAGATTCGAGGCACTGCTATGGGCACTCGCATGGCACCTTCATATGCCATCCTTTTCATGGGCAGACTAGAGGAACGTTTTCTTCAACAGGTTACCCTACAACCCACCGTGTGGTTCAGGTATATAGATGACATATTTATGATCTGGACCCACGGTGAAAACCTCCTTCTTGACTTCTTGCACTCACTGAATAACTTCTCCTCCTTAAATTTCACCTGGTGCTACTCTCAGACTGACATCACTTTTCTGGATGTAGACATCTCTGTACGGAACGGTCACTTACACACCTCTGTCCACATAAAACCCACTAACCTACAACAATATCTCCATTTTGATAGCTGCCATCCATATCACACAAAACGTTCCATTCCATACAGCCTAGCCATTCGGGGCAAACGCATATGCTCTGATCACGAGTCCTTTACCCTCTACACCAACAATCTGACCCAGGCACTCATAAACCGCAATTATCCTCCAGAACTAATTCAAAAACAAGTATCAAGGGTCAGGGACAGTCCTCCACACCGACACAAACAACCTAAAGCCAATCAGAACCCTGTTTTTCTCACCCAGTTTTTCCCTGGCCTGGAATCCCTAAACAAAATTCTTCGTCTGGGCTATGACTTTCTTAGATCCTTTCCTGAAATGCGCCGCATTCTTCCATCTATCCTTCCCACCACACCCCGAGTCACCTTCAGCAGACCGCCTAATCTAAAAAACATTCTTGTACATAAATATCAAGCCTCTGATGCTCCTAAACCACCGTTTGGATCCTTCCCTTGTAAGAGACCCCGTTGCAAAACTTGCGGTATGCATCCACCTACCACTACCTATAGCAATCCTACAACTGGTGAAACCTACCCCATAATAGGTCATGCCACCTGTACAACCACCCATCTCATTTACCAGCTCACCTGCCTCCACTGTCCAAGTTCCTACATTGGCCTGACCTCAAACTCATTATCCATCAGAATGAATGGTCACAGACAGACAGTTTACTCCCAAAACCGGACCTCCCCGTTGCTCACATGCCAGTACTCACAACACCCGTGACCTTAATAACTGCTTCACAGTAAGAGCCATTAGAGTACTTCCAGACACTACCTCCCAATCTGAACTCCGCAGGTGGGAATTGGCATATCAACACATCCTTCAAACCAGACATCCCCCCAGGCTTTTTTTTAATTTTCAATTATATTTTTTCTTTATATATATTTTTAATAACTAATATATATGTATATATTTTTTTTTTGATCATTTCAATCTTTCGTATACTCGCGGTTATATTATCGTTGCTGCCCCCACCACCTCCGACGGTCTGTTGCGTTCTATGAGTGGCTGCGTCCTACGCAAGTCTTGCGCAAGACCAGCCACCTATCTGTTACTTGAAAAGGGGATTCTTCCACCCGAAATATTGTTTTTTATTTGTTTGTGTGTTGTGTTGCTGCTGCCCTCCTCCCTTCAGCTTTGGTGAGTGTTGGGTGTATTTTCCCTTTCTTTTCCATGTAAATATTGCCTCGCGGCATTTCTTTCCTTTCATTGTTACCAATAAAGAATTATGGTTATATATGATCAAATTTGCTGAATGTACGACAAAAAAATCCCAAAATTCTTTTAATATAGCTGCCAAATGAAATTTTTTGAGTGATAAGTACTTGCCTTGCGGGTGCCTTACGGTTTACTTGAGATCCTATGGATGGCAGGTCCAACAAGACAGTTTTCAGCATATGAGTATCAAGCAACAGTTGTTCTGCTCCAACAGTGCTAATTGGTTTGCACTTATATATATGCTGAATGAATTTTGGTATAAATGAACTGCAAGAAGATAATGCATTACTTTTTTCAAACCTCCTCTAAAGAAAGCAAAACAAAAAAGTAAAACACTTATGCACTATAGCAAAGCTGAGCAAAAAATATGCCATTTTCACACAAAATATGGATACATGTTGATTTTATATGCTTATTGACACATTTACTTACTTGACAAATTTCACACAAAACTGTGTGAAGTATTTTCGAGATGATACAAGGTTATCTCTCACAACAGGAACAGTTTGTTTTAAATGTGATGTGATTGCAGACACATATCCACTCTGATCACCAACAGTTTCCACATTCTGCCACGAAATCTGGAAACAATTCACGATAGTGAAATATCATCATGACTTCTGTGTATAATAATATGGTTCTAAAGACAGGTTATAATTAGTAATCCATATTTGCAATGTCCACCAAACTTAAAAATTTAATGCAAATGGAAAACAAAATATTTTGTTGAAATATCCCACAACTTTCATATACCAAAGCTAGATATGTAACAAGTTAAATGCTTTGATTAATATTCATAAGTAACTGGCATGTAACCTTGCATTTCAGCAGCCCCCTGCTGTTCCAGAAAAACAATTTGGTTGTTGTCTGTTACATATAATATCCCAGTACTTGCCTTATTATAAATGAACTGTCTTTCAGGCAGGAAATTAACTGATGACACAGATCACTAGTAGTAAGTGGCCGAACATCTAATTTCTTGTAACAACAATAATTTCAATACCTGATTAATTTTTATTTTGAAACAATAAAACATCCAAATCACACAATTGGGAACAGGCATTCCACTACAAACCAACTTCTTATGTACAAATATCCACATTATCTATATACCCTGTGCTCTCTAATTTACAAGTTGTCTCATCCACTCTCTCCACCCTTCACTTCTTTTCCCCACACTTCAAACATGCCCTTCCATGCTCCAAATCAACCATCTGTTTAGTTACTTCAAGCCAATAACTTAACATTTTGTTCATTTTCTTCGCAAGTGCTTAGTGACAAAGATTTTTAACAGTATAGCACTTGATCTTTTAAAGGTTTTTAACAAAGTTAGTTATACAATGGTGCTAAATAAGGTAAAAACAGTTGATGAAAAAGTGATTTGCTGGATCAAAGAATTCTTAGAAGGTAGAAGGAAAAAAATTAGGGTAGGAAATGCAGTACAAAATAAGTGTTAGTGAACTTGGGAGTCCCACAGGAAAGTTTATTGGGCCATTGCTATTTCTAATGAATGATTTTGTTGACAGTTTACTATCAGAAGTTAGATTGTTTGAAGATGACAATGTTACATAAATAGGATCGAAACAGTAGAATGTAAACAGCTGCAGGGTGATCTAGACAGGATATCTAGCTAGAAGAGTCAACATGGGATGAAGATAAATGCAAAGAAGAGTCATCTGATTAAGTAAACTGATAAAAAAACTAAAGGTTGATTATGATTACCAAGTGGGGAAGGAATTGCTTATTGAAGATTCAAAATGTAAATACCTTGGCATAATATCTGACAACAAAACAGCATGACACATTGGACAGGTAGTAGGAAAAAGGTTCAAAATTCTTCACCTGTTGGGAAGAGTGATGAGGGGATGTACCAGAGAAGTAATGGAATTGAGTTACAAAACTTTGGTCAGAACTTTGTGTGTATTATGAGACCCACAGTTTGGGTATCAAATACAAGAGTTGGAAGGGGTGCAGAAAAGGGCTTCTAGAGTTGTCTTTGGAAATTACTGCAGAACACAATCACTAACTAATATGATAAAGTAACTCGAATGGGTTTCATTGGTATACAGAAGGAGGGTGAAGAGAGTAATAGGAGTATACAAGGCTTATTGGTGATCACGCATGGAAAGATATTGGTGGGAGAATTAAGAGAGGCATGTGGAAGGATAAAGATGTCAATGACCACAAGCTGGCACTCCATTTCAGGCATAAGGGTGTGGGAAATTTTGTTTTCATGTGTAATAAATTACCAATAGAAATTAAAGAATTTAAAGTTCACATTAGTAGAAGGCAAAAGCAGATGGCAAGAGGAAAGGAGAAAAATGGGAGTGGAGTGTAGGGAAATTGCCAACGGAGCAATTATATTATGAAATATTTAACCTTGGAAGGTGGGAACAGAGCTATGGATGTGGGAAGTATGTGAGGTATACTTGTGTCTAAATTAGATTAATTCTATGTTTATGGTGGCAACAATATGGGTGTGAAAGAGAATTGGTATATTACGGTTCTCAGAAATAGGCTGATGAGAATATCTACTTTTGCTTTGAATGGAGACAAGTCCTTTTAGTTTCCAAGCACTATACCTTTAAGGTGTTGTTCAAGACATTTTGCAGAAATTGCTATTGTGATCTCCGAATAATCACAACTTACAAACTTCCTAATGATTTGAATTCTTAAAAGGCTGTAAGATCATATTAAATCTCAAAGCTCATTGCAAAACTAATTCTTATTGCATAATTTCTATTATTTGCTAGCTGGACTAAAAAAAAAATCTCCCATACTGTAGTTAATTATTTTAAAATCTGTAATGTGTTTGAGAATTTACTACAATTTTATTTTTCTTTGGGTCACTTAACCTTAAAATGATGAAGTTGTATCATAAGTTTGACACATAATTAATAATCTGTATCGGAAATTAAGAGCCTGCAAATCGCTTTCTTTATTAAAGTTAAAACTGTAGATGCCTCTGAGAGATTTTAATAGACATCTTTATTTTTGCCATGAAAGCATAATTAATGTAATATTCAAATGTAAAAAATAAAATTATTCCAGAATAACCTTTCACCATGGGTAGACTTAATATTTAATGCAATTTATTTTATTAATATGAAAAATAATAATAAACCAAATTAAGGAAAGAGAATCAATAATCACAAGTAATGTTAATGGTATAAGAGAGTAGAGCAGGGAATCATAAAGGTAAAAATAGTATGAGAACACCACAGCAATACATCTTAAGAATCCATGTCCTTGCTTTGGAATTGACGACTCCAGACTCCTGGTGCTGTGACAACCTAGATGAGTGATAACTTTTCAAAACTAAACACCTCCAAGGTAGAAAGTAAAGTTAAAACCAATCACTGACTTTCCATTAGAATAATTACCTTACTCATTGCTGTTAATGCTGGCTCACATGCTGATTCTAAGTCTTGAACCAGAAGCTGGATACAGTTGGAGATTACACTGCAACAAATCATTATGTCTTGGGTTTTACCTATACTAAATTATACACAATAGAAAATATCACAAGATTCATGAACAATTCTCATGTATATAATCAAAAGATGAAAGTTTCAGATATTGTAAGCACCTTAGAATTTTGGTAAATGCTAGTTTCTTAGCTTCAAGTATAAGGAGGGAGGAAGCTTTCATTTAAACATATAGTTTCATTGCATACACAGGTTATGGGAGGAACGTTTCATATAGAAGCTGATACCACAACCTAAGTTATTAAATAAACCATTTTAAAAGCAATAAAGTCACTCAACATTTAATAAAAGTACTAAATAAACTTTTTATAATAATAAAGAAACTTTTAAGCCAACCTGGAATAGGATAATCCATTATTGTACCATTTGCAAACAATAGATTTTTGCTACGTGAGCATTTCACTGTTTCTGAACACTTTTAAGTGAAGTAAAGTAATTTTATAATAATAAGAATTCAAAAGAAAGCTAAATTAACTAAAATTCCATAGTTTCTGACCCTGTAAATAAGTTTTTGAACACTTCAATAAATGCACTTCACTTTTAACATTTTTTTATCACATATTCCTAGTAATTTCCTGAAGTAAAAAGTAGATTTTCTAAAAGAACCAAAAATTTAGTACCACATATTTAAATTTCAGAACATTCCATTCAGTAGAACAGATTTTATACAAGTTTGTAAAATTATTTCGTCACTAAGCACACGTGGTTCGCTTAAGATTTATTTACAACTAAACCCAACCACTTTCAGAGATAAAATAACTTTTAAAATACGTAACTAAATTCAAAGAAAACTTTGATAATTTTACTTTTTTGATATAAATAATACTTTAAGAGTTATTAAAAAAAACCATATGACTTCTAAACAGTTAGTTTAACAAATCTTGTCTAAGCTGTAATTTCGCTATCTCATCACCGATCGCAGTATAATTTACACTGTTGAACTCAGGGATTTTTGGAGAACATTTTGGCACTAATCTTATCCATGTAATTTTAAAGTCAGCAGAATTTCTAAAAATTCGAATAAATTCAAACATTTAGGTAATTCCCCAATTGCATAGGAGGTCGTATCACTATGCAAAATTAAACAAAAATTAAAACTAATCACTCGAAATTTCCCACTAAACATCCTTTAGGCATCTAGCAGATAAGACTAGACACTGTTGAAGTTGGAACGCTTTCTATATCCCCGATCATTGGGATTGTTTGGTAAAGCGGAGGCATAAAGGTTGTATACAGTTGCTGATGTAATACGATCTGAGAAATCTATAAAAGATCGTGCAGCAAGCTTACCTTGTCTTTACTCCGGGAGCGATATGTAAGGTAACTCCGTGTTATTCGGTTTGTTGAGGGACGGGTTCAACCATGTTGGGTGTCGTTGTAACAGATCGCGATGTTAATGACTACTAAGAACTTTTAAATTTCAAAAGGGGTTTTGGTCGGTATTATTTCTCTCCACAACCTACAATCTTCTGGAAACGTTTGTTCGATTGCCTACTCAACTGTATAATGCTTGAAAATGTGACTTTTTAAATAAACTCTAAAATTTTGTACAAGTGAACTTTTTTGTGATTTCATAGTAAACTGTTTCAACCTTTTCTAAGTTTGTGGTTTTAACAAATTTAGTGGTGACCATTAAGCATTCTAGTTGAGTATCCAGGCAGGCACATGGTCAAGTTAAAATTATTTCGTCAAAATTCCACAGAACTTTTAATTCAAGTGAACATCTAGTTAAGGTACTAAGCCAATACTACAACCCCGGTATCAGTTTTGTTTCTTACAATATGTAGCAAGCTCAACTATCAGCATACTGATGATACAATGAACAGGAAAATGCTTTAAGGCAATAAAACTAAGGAAGGATAGGGAAATATGACCCAATGCTTACCACAGATGAAGCCAGCTGGGACGACAAACACAAAAAAAAAAAAAAAAAACAAGAGAAGCGCAATATTTTGGCATACAGCCTTATTTGTGCAGAAGTGAGACACCAGGTGGAGTCAGATGTGTACACAGAGACCGCCGTCTGGTGAATGGCGTTACCAGAGCGGATGGTAGTGTAGGAGGGGGAGCTGGGGGGGGGGGGAGGGAGGAAAGTCAAATATTGGATCGATAATCGATACTGTTGAAAGTGGTAGAGCAACATAACTGAGTGAGTATACATATATAAATTTTATATAGCCAAATTTTGTAAACAGCGCTCCACAAATACAAAAAAAATTAAAGCTAATAACGGTAAACCAATTACAGGGTCCGGCAATAAAACCTTCCTCATTTTAATGTGTTGTCACATAAAAACTAAATATGATAGAGAATAATTACTTTTATTTATGAAAAATATATACTTTGCCATTTTTAATTATTTGGTTTTAAAAATTATATCTGCCCTCCATTGTTGACACATTGACAAAGTCTATCCAGAAAGTTCTCCATACATTTTCGCGACATTTCTCTTGGAATGGCTGCCAATTCTTGGGTAATGGCCTCTTTAAGTGCTTGCAGTGTTGTGGGACGATGTTTGTACACTATAGGCTTTAAGTGTCCCCAAAGATTGGTGAATGTTGCATAGACACACTCACACGCGCCAAATTTTCCGGCGTTGTTGCAGTCCGAGGACGGCCTGTAGGTTTTTTTTTTTAGTGCTGAACCTGTCTTTTTAACTTTTGACACCCACAGTTGAATAGTTTTTCTATACAGGACACGATCATGTAGGCCAAGTTCGAATCGTCTCCGTAAATCTGAGAACAACTGTTACGAATAAATTCGTCCATAACAAACGCACGATGCTCACCAAGCCATGACATGGCGCACACTGAAAATGGCAGGTACACCTCTTTAAAACAAAACACATTCCATATCAGTATCCTCACTACAACCCGCACGCCGGCTATGTGAAATGTGGGAGGTTTTATTGCCAGACCCTGTATATCAGTAAGTCACTTTTGATGAAGTACTTGAACCATTCCAGACACACATCATGTAATGTAAAGGTATATTTTTGAGTTATAGTCAACTGAAATAATTTTATTCATTTTTAAGTTGCTATTAACTAGGCCATTAAACGTGTTTCTTCTTTAAGAGCTGGAAACAAGTGCCTTTAAAAACTTATATTCATCATTATTATATTCTTTATGTGTTTTTTGATATGTATTTATGGCAGTAGTTATGAGAAACCATCAAAAATATGTGTGATTTGTTGCTCCAATCATGGGATTTGACGTATTGTGTTCCTCTTGCACAAGGAATGAACTAATGAATAACAGATGGATGTGACTAAGCTAACATCCAATTGCAGTATGTTAAAGGCAGAAGGTTTTAGATAACTGCCAGACGCGAGTGAGTTGACATCCAAGCTGGAAGGTTGAGTGCTAAACAGAAAATACTTGGCAATACCTACTTTGGTCATAGTGCATTTAGGAACACTTCTTTCTTTCCATTATTGTTTATACCTTGTCAATGTCAAAGTCATTAAAAACAGGAGAACATTGAGGACAAGGATTGAGAAGAAATTTGGCCATGACCTTTTGAAGGAAACATTCTGGCATTCACCTAGAGCAGTGATGTCAAAGATACAGCTCGCGGGCCGCATCCGGCCCCCGGACCCTATCAATATGGCCCGCGATCACAATGTGACACAGAAAGAAGAATCACGTATTTTTATACAATTAAATAAATAAAATGTTATAATAATTCAGCACATTTTTTTATTTGAATCTGGCCCGCCTACACATTCTAAATTTAATATACGGCCCTCTGCAAAATTGAGTTTGACACCTATGACCTAGAGTGATTTCGGTGAGCTTTGAAAAACTGAAATTAGGATCGCTGAAAGGGGATTTGGATCCATGTCCTCCTGAATGCCATGCCTTGGAGGAATTCTATTTATAGAAATGACATAGTAGTTATGTCAAAGGAATAATTACAAAGACTTTCACAGAAAGGATCAATACAGATGAATAATACAGGTTACTAGACAGTGAATAACAGTCTTTAGACCAGTAACTTTATTCCACGACGCACTCTGTAAAATGATTGGAGAGATCCATTGCCACAATTTTAACTTGATCTCTCTTGTCTACACCATTTTAAATATTTTACACTTCATTCACTAAATGGGATCCTTGTAAGTTACTTCTACTACACTGACATTGCTGATTCACAAACAACTTGCTTTTTTCCACAAACATTCCTGATGTATTTGGCCATCAAGTTCTCTATCAACTTGAGTATCACTAAAATCAAATAAACCAATTTTAATTTAATTTAATTTAATTGCAATGGAGCACAGGCTCCGGTGGCAATTTCCCTACACACCCATATTCCCCCTATCCTGCACCTACCTACATTTGCCCTCTACAAATTTTATCTTTAAATTCTTTCAAAGTTTTCGGTAAATTATTCATCATTTCTCTTGGTAACTCATTCCAATCCCTGGCACCCTTACCTAAAAAAAGAGAATCTTCCTACACCCTTGCAGTTCTGAAACATATTTCTCTTTTGTAGTTCTCTACTATTGTTAAAGTATGTAGACTCAATATTTTTAGACATGATAAACTTTTTAACAAATAAAAAACTGACTTCAAGAATGTCATGCAAGATTCTATTTACAAAATGACTACAAAGTGAGAAATATTATTTTTAAAAAAAACACTCCAATCCTTTTTCCTCTCTTTTTTTCTTTTGGTACGTGGGTAGGGGGGGAATTCATCCATGACCCTTTGAAGGATTCATCCTGGTTTACACCTGGAGTGATTTCAGAAAAACATGGAAAACTGAAATCTGTATGTCCACATAAGGATTTGGATCTGCATCCTCCCGAATGTGAGGCCTAGAGTTATTGCTCAGTGAGCAGGCTGGGTACACTTCTATCTATAGATTGTATTAACTAGATTATGAAATTATTGCTTATGTTAAATATTATCATCATACTTACTAATACTTCTCACTTTCATCACATAATGCAGACACTTTTCAAAGTAAGTGCCAAAGGAAAAAATAACCTACATTAAAACAACTGAAATTCTATAAACATACGAAACAACTAAGCAAATATCTTAATTGTTCTGAACGGCAAAAGTGATGTCGTGTTGTGCATGTAGACTTTACACAAAATTAAAGTCAGTGAGTAAACAAACATTGTAAACCCACACACAATCTACGAAAGCTTTTGAAATTGCAGTATTTCTGGGCATTATGAGTTTCATTTCTAAATTGTACATTAGGACTTTTCCATATCATGTCTCTCTTCCATCAAAAGACTTCATCCCATGTCCCGTTCCTCCTGCCATAATTTTATTATTAATAAGGTAAATGTCTACTTTGCAGTACTAACAATGACAAGTCAGAGGAAGTATATGATGTTAGAATAAAGATTTTCAACTCTTAGAGGTGAAGGAGGAGACATAGTACTTGTGACAGTATAGTGCTAGTGTATCATCCACACGGGTGATGAAGCCATTCTGCATCCTGCATCTCTCCCTTGTCCTTGTGCCCCGCCCCCCCCCCCCCTTCCCAGGTTGGGAACCTCTATTGTATATGGTATGTATGTTTGAGTAAACTGACATCCTGCTGGTATTTTTATTTAGACCTATTTTAAATTACAAGTATTTAGTATGTATCACGTTTATTTGTTTGTGAATATTCCCAGAAATCAAAAAAAATTTAAGTATCTTTGAGTATTATTTATTTTGACACTGTTTAATTCAAATCTGTAAATTCCTACCTGAAATATATCAAGATTTTTTTTAACTGTTTAAAGTCTCTGTAACAACGTGGTCTTTAGAGACGGGAGAGGATAGGGGGCAAGGAATGGGAAGGAATTTTGCCATGGCCTTTTGAAGGAAGCATCCTGGCATTCACCTGGAGTGATTTGGGGAAACCATGGAAAACCCAAATCTGGATGCCCGGACGGGGATTCGAACCGCCGTCCTCCCGAATGCGAGGCTAGAACGCTATCCGTTACACCACCACACTCGGTGAATATATCAAGAAGCTGACTTTGCAGGTTCAGGTCATGGGGGCAACATAATGGTGCCCAGCTCTAACAATATCGTTAATTGGTTTTAGCCTTGATGGTGGAAGGAATCTTCACAACTGTGGTCTTGGTCAGCAGGATTATATATGAAAGTTCTGGGTTAAATTTCAAACCTCTTCACAATGTCTATGCATTAAAATATCTTATTGAAAAATAGGAGGTGGTATTAAGAATGTTAAAAATCATAATAAAAACTGCCAGTGTAGATACATGTATTAAGGCACCACCATACTGGATAGATAGGGGAGGTACAAGTCCTGGCCATACTCATTGAATCATCAAGGAAAATACTAGAATGTTTCCCAATCTACACTTAATAAACTACACATTTCACAAATAAAAACCCGCCACATGATTCATGTGGCGGGTTGGGATGTGACCACATCTTTCCCCCTGCCATATGTCTCGCCTCTCACATGACTAAGACTAAAGTCGAAATATTGTGCAATTTGTTTGTTTTTGTGATTTACGTGTCTCGCCCTCCTGCCTTCATCTGTGGTAAGTGACGGGTAACTGTTTATTTTCCCTATCCTATCTTATTTTCAGTGCCTCGCGGCAGTTTCTTTGTTTCCTTTATCCAAGAGAATGGAGTTACACATTTCAAAAACAGATGGAAACATAACATTCCATCAATAATGCTAAGGATGTGACAAATCCGGTTCTATCAAAGATCAGGCATATGTCCTCCCACTTTCGTAATTACACACCAAGTGCCTGTTCACAGTGCCAGTTTTCACCAGTGCTGATATGAATAAATTTTTTTTTGCTGTCGTCAGTCTTTAGACTGGTTTGATGCAATCCTCCATCCCTTCCTAATAATAACAATAATAATAAACAGTAATTGGATAATATAGTTAATACAATCTATTAATAGGAGAGTTTTGTAAATGGACCCTTGCATGGCATTTTTAAGTCAGTTTTTCTTTAGTTGAAAAGCTTATTACTTTCCACATTTTAGTAATTAAAATGTACCTATTATTCTATGATTATTTTTATTGATTTTTGCAACAGATTGTATTTTCTGATTAGTCTATGAAAATGTATTAAAACATTTTTCTTTTTTTAATTTCTGAAGGCATCCCAAATTTATCATACTGATAAATCCTTTGGTTCTGAAATCATGCAATAAATCTCAAAATGTTTGTTTACAAACTTCTATTCAACTACAAGAAAAAACGGGTATGATGGCAAAAGGTAAATAGGAATGAAGAAGATAACTGAAGAACAAAACATATAATTTACTCACTTATGGAACATATCCTGTTCTTGGGAGAGATTAATTTTATCAGCCAGTCCTGGGTCTATCTTCTCCTTTAGCTTTTCTTCCAACTGTTGTGTGGTTTCCAAGCAATATTCAGCTGTTGTTAAAATACTGAAAACATAATGCCATTGGTTACTGAGAATTGTGTTCAAATGCATATGTGAATAAGCTTGACAGAAAAAAGTAAGCACCTGCAGATTCTTGCTTGCTCTTCTGGTGTGTAACGAGTTACCTCCCCTTCTTTCAGAAGACTCTGAAAGTTTTGAATTAGACCAGCAGTTGAAAGACCAGCTGATGACAGATCTCTCAAGTCTCGTGTTAAATTTGACATACTTGATGATGGGGCAGCTAATCTGAGGACAAAGAAATGAAATAAAAGGATGAACTTATAAACAAAAAACCTTCAAGACTTGCTTTTGATGTAAAGTATGCCTCTTTAGTGCTTAACTATGTCAATCTATAGCACTTATACACAGACGATTGAATACAATTTATGGAAAAATAAGAATTTTAATTATGTAACAAGGGGAAAAAAATTAAAATACAGGCTATAACAAATAAATTGATGGAACCATAGATTTGAGATAGCTTTTGAGACTGCTTTTGTTGTTATGAACTTGATTAAAATAATGAAGTGATGAAGATAGTTAACATAATCAATGAAAATCTAGACAGTACTTCCACAAGCAAAAAATTCAAACTGTTTGTGCAGTATATGCATTCAAGGTAACACAGTATACATCAAGCATGGATCTGCAAAGCCATAATGCTGTAACATATAGCCTCCTAACACAGAGGGTAAATCTCCACACAGAATGCCAGCAATATAATTATTTGCCAACAAAGCTAAAGAACGTGATCGGACCAGGAATAAAAAAATGAGCTGAACTGATGGCTAATTAGTACAGCCATCTAATCAATGGAAAATTTTAGAACATAAAAATGAGTTCTTTAATGCCATAATATATCTTGTAATGCATATTTCTACTGAAACATCAGACACAAAAATAAATGAATATCTTATTCTGTAATTGGCAACATTAGTTTTGGAAGCTGTTTTACATTCAGTCTCATTACTGCTTCCCAAAATACCCTCAGAGACGTTTACTCACAAAGGAAGTGCAATGCACAACTTGAAACTCCATCATGAGGAATAGGGAGCAGACAGATTTACATATAACAAAAATAAAATTATTAAACATATCTGCAGAGCATTGCTAGTCTGTTTGTCTACATTTATATCATCAATACCATTTTTGAACATTTCCACTCTCATGGGTTGTTTCACAAATCAGATATTTGAGGCTGTGCTTATTTTGAAATCAAGTTTCCACCTACTACCGGTTTGTTAAGCCTGTTTATAGTTTTGGTAGGGGAGTAGATGTGTTGCCCTCTGTGATACATGTAACTTGTGTTCTATGTGACAAGTGTGTATTTGTTTGTGAAATGTGTAGTTAAAGAAGTGGAGATAGGGAACAATCACAGCATTTGGCTTGATGGCTGTGGGAAACTGCCTAATAACAGCAATCAGGACCGCTAGTATGCAACACCTAGATTAAAAGCCAGGCCGACAGTATCAACCTGATCCAGAGTAGCAATGCTTTAATGTGCACACCCACACTGGTGAGTACTATATTAACACTGAAGACATAAAATACTATAATTACACAAATTAATTTCTCTGATATAAAATAAACATTGCATAGTTCCTTTAACATCCAGAATAAGGCTTTTTAGGCAAAAATCAGAATTACTCACAAAAGCATATACTAAAAACAAATTATACTATCATTAAAGAGTTAAATTGGCCAAACTTACTTTGGAAGGTTGTTCTGCAGTAATTTGACAGCATACTCTCTCAGATATTTCTGAAAGGTGGCAGTGAGCCCAAGCATAGCTTCCCCTGTGCTAAGTTGGGTACACTGAACCATACATTTCTTATAGAATACAAACAGATCAGCACAGGATGACAGTACTGCATTGCCCATGCCATCTGGTGTAGTGTTCGATTGCTGTTCCTTGGCCTCTTGAATAAACCTCTCAATTAATTCAGACAGGTTCCTAAACAGTAACAGCACTTTCTTAAGCTCAGTACAAATACATATAATTGTAACCGGCAACATTACAGGACTTAACACAACAATAAAAAAAAAAAAAAACTTACAATTATGGCATTACTTATGTGTATTAATAATATAGAAAAAACATTGTTTACATATTTGGAATTGAAAGAAACAAAAGAGTGGACACTTTAGCTAAATTGGGATCTTTCCTCCAATTCTTCTCTCACAGCTGCAAAGACGTAAAAATGCCTCTTACAAACTACATGAAACTCCAATAAATTAGTTTTTTCTGGACAAGTTTTATTTAGTCATAATTACTTAAGCTCAAATTCAGACTCCTTCAATTACATTTTAAATTCTGTAATCCCTCACTCATACATCTTTTCATCAATCTGACTTTTGCTCTTTGTTTGAGTAAGTTAGCTTCTAGAGACAACATAAATGTAATAAGTTAGCTGTGCCTAGGATTTATTGTTAGCAGAGAACAATACAATAAGATGTGAAGTTGAAAACATTCTTACATATTTATTTAATCCAGATGAATAGATAACACGAAAATCCCTTTTTCTTACGTGGTTTTCTTTCTTGCAACTAATGTTCCAAATTATATTATCATTGCTCCCCCCACCACCTCCAACAGTCAATTCCATTCTGTGTGTGGCTATATTGACAGTAGGCACCAGCATGAACTCAGCCACATGTTTCTGTGTTCTTGAAAATATTGTGTTTTTTGTGTTTGTGTACTATTTTTTGTTGCAGCTACCTTCCTCTCTTCAACTCTGGTGAGTGTTGGGTATAATTTATCTTTCAATATAAAAATACTTAGTAAGGTTTATACAGTATGTATAAATATAATTATTGTAAATAATATATATATCTAGCCTAGCTATTTCGTTCTGGGAGTTAATTTGGGAATCTTCAACTGAAACACAAAATTATAGAATTAATTCTATACCTGTCTAAGCTTTCAATGTAGATGTAAAGATAAGGTTCGAAACAGCGACCAATAATCCCCTGAAAGGGAGAAAGTTTTGGTTTTAACTGAATATTGTCTCCCGACTTTGAATCATCTGTTTCTTCCTCAAATGGATTTCCTGCAGTTGTGGAGGCTTCCTCGAAAGGATTTGTTGACTGTATAGCCTAAAACACATATACATTTTTTTTTTAAAGAAGTTATTTATAAACAATTATAATTTGAATTACACTTACACCATCAATAATAATTCTATTATGATGCATCCTCACAGTTGCTAAACATTTTAAATACAAACACACAATGCCAAAACTCATACAATGAATTAATTTATTCTGCTTTGTCAGTTGTTATTTCAAATTAGACATATGCGCTTTGGGATCAAGGCAGAAAAAAAAAACCCGGTGAAGTAGCTATGTTTTCTACAGCACAAATTAGATCTTTGAATGTAAGTATTTAACAAGCTGATTGTATTTTTCTTTTCTCCTCAACATTACTAACAATCATAACAAGTAATACTTTTTTTCCTTACTTGAATCTAAATTATCATCACTAACTTGTAACATCTATTATACTTCATTACTGAAAACACTTTCGACAATAGTTTAAAGTGGCAGGCTATACATTACTGCTATCAAGAATATCATTCAGCCAGAAGACTGCTAGTATTAACATTACAAGTTAAATAATTATATGTTAAAAAGAGTTATTTTATTTTCTGTTAATTAAATTTATTGCTGCACATTTTCTTTAAATTCAGTAAGGCAATAGGATGACTGACATTGATTTAATACACTTTTTTTGTTGGTTATTGTAGCTAGTAGTTTACCCTTTTGCAGAAGGGGATGGGGTTAAATAGGTTTTTTTTTGACAGAGTTGTAGTAAGGCTGACTTATCTTGATACTCTAAAATAGGTTTCTTTTTTTATAAACTTTAAATTAAGTTTAGTGCAGGTTTTGTGGCTGAGATTTCAAAAATAATAGGAAGGGGAAGGTTGGTTAGCCCTGGATACTTAAATTAATTGTAAATAAAAATACAATAAACTAATTTACTGCCTTTATTTTGATCTTAAAATTAAACCTGTAACTTCTGAAATCATATCAATTAAAATTTAGTAATTAATTTTTTAATAAATCAAATTGAAAATACTTTGCCCTTAATTTTTAGACAACACAAAACTAGGTGAGTAGCCCCAGACATAGTAACCAATGGAGGCCAAATCACTTTTAAGCTTTGTAAAAAAATAATGGTTATCTGAAGAATAAATATAAACACAGTCTTTAGAGCCAGTCTTTGAATTTAATGCACTGAATCCATTCTTCAAAATTTTCTCCACATATGATGCATTAGGTATCTTTCCCACAATTTACTTCAGAAAGACTTTGAATATTTTTTTTGCTATCAATGTCTTTTTAGCATCTTTACCTTTCTATTTTTTCACTTTACCCTTTTTATGGCCTATATCTTTCTGTCCATCCAGCTTTTTTATATGGTCAAGATGTTAAAATCTCACTCTTTTGGGTTTTTTGAGCCCACATTACAAAGAGACTTTTTTTTTGATGCATCAGGAAGTACTGTCAGTTGTTTTAATAAAACTGTTGTGCTAATTGAAGGCACGGTTTCATTTGCAGTTAATGTAAAAATAGAGGAGGACACTGGCAATGAAGAATGGACTACTGGAGACTGAGTGGGAATATTTTCTTTGATGCAACTTCTTTGTAATGTCCGTCATCAATGATGGTATAAATATATGTCAGTAAGGATTTCAGGATTGAATGGATAAATTCCTGTGTATTTTAAGCGAGTTTGTACTATGCCAAGGCTAGCTGCTATAATATAGGTTTTCTCCACAAGTACAGCAATGTTCACAGTTATTGATTTTACCCATAGGATTTGATCTGATCCATCTTGAACTTGCAGTTGCAAATGAAGCTTTAAAAGGTTTAAAACTGTCCTGTCCAAAGGCTGTAACTTATGAATTGTATGCGGTGGTGCGCTCAGCACATAACTGTGATGTTTAAAAGCATATTCTATGACTGTGATCTCTTTATGACTACAATGGCCATCCAAAATTAAGAGGACAGGATTGGTTTCTGATGGATGAACATGCTGTTTAAAATTCTGTAACCACTGCAAGAACATTTCACTATTCATCCACCTGCTCTCATGGGGAACAGTAATACTTTTTGGTGTCCAGGATTACATGCCATTTTCATGATCGGGGGTACTAAGTTGCCATGCTCTTAAATTGCACAGGAAATGTTACAAATGCTAGTACAAACTTTAAGTACAGCAATTTTCGTACAACTTTAAACAATAGAAAAGTACACAAACTTACTTATAATATTTCATAATCTCCAACGAAGTTTGACATGAGCAACGAAAATTTTTTGGCAGGAATAAAACACACACTAGCGTGGAACTCACTTGGCACCCATGTCACTGCCCAGTTGTAATTGTTTTAACGTGGCAGGGTATTCAGTAACAAAGTGTTACTAATGCACTGTGATTGGTTTTTTAGAAAGTTAAATGTCAGGGGCTACTCAACCTTTCCCTATATATTTGACAACAATGAGAGTTGCTGTTTGTGTAAATGTGTGTCAGCATCACTCAAAAGTGGCAATAGCTCTTAAAATATTGTAGAAAGTTGGTAAAGCATGTAGGAATATCAAATAGAATCTGCAGTAGATAGTGAAAAAAGTTGTATCAACATAAAAAGTGCCAATGGAAAATTTCATACAACTCAGAGAAAGATCAGACAGATTAATGGAACACAAAAAGGATATAAATAGCAGGGACAATTTTGGCAGTATATATGTAGAACTGGGAAAAAAAGAGATAGATGATAGTACTGAAAAGACAATTTTAAGAATAAAACTTGACATGGCTTTAAAATCCTTAAAATAAAATTAGGCAGTAGCATCTGATGGTGTCCCACCCCATTTCCATGATTGCTCAAAAGAAACAATGAGTTACAAGTTTATCTACATTGTTATCAAAAGATTTAGAATGAGTAAACAGATGTTTATAAAACCCTTCATCTCTATTCTTCTGAATAAAGTATAGGCTGACAAATGTTAAAACTATTGTCCCATAAGTTTGACAAAACATCCTTAAAAATTAACGGGGATAGAATACAAAGCAAAAGAACATAAAATACAAGACAGATTAAGTGATTGTGTTTACAAAAACAGCATATGAGGGAAGCAATTGTATATTTACAATTATTTTGATTTAGAAAAACCACTGATAGTTTGAATATGGACAGGTTCAAATTAAAAAAAAAAAAAAAAAAAAAAATTATGCTTGAAATATCAAGACAATAGAATTGTATATCCATGCAACAATAGTCATTATGAAATCAGAGAGTAACATTTGACAAGCATTAGCAATAACTGGGTGAGGTCTATCAACACAGAGATACAATGTGTAGAAATGTATGTGGAGAAAAGGAGAGTGCCATAGTTAGTAATCTTGCCATTTGGAATGGATGGAGACAAACTGGAAAACTGTGGACAAGATGGAAGACAAAGAGGTGAAGCGAGTTGATTGGTTGCAAGTGGTGTATGAAGGAAACTGGAATGGTCATTAAATATGGACAATCCACAAAAATGGAAATGCCAATGATGATGATGTGGAAGCAATGAAGATAGAGGGGAGGGAGTCTGGAGGTTTTAAGAAACCTCATGGTGTGGACAAACGGTTTTGAGCTGAATTAGGATCAGTACAATACTTATGAAGTATCACAAAAATTTCAACAAAAATAATGGATTTCACATCAAAACTAAAATAAATTGAATTCTACTAAAAAATAAAAATATAGCCACTGACTGATGCAAGGAACCAATGAAATACAAATCAGCATTAGTATACAGAGCCTTCATCAGAAGATAAGGTGGTGGTTCACATATTGAGTTATACTGGACTCAATATTATTCCATTAAAACTGAGCATAAAGGAAGAACAGCGGTGGGAGGAGGAGAAGATTAGAATATGTGATGCAGTTAAGAAAGTAGGATATAATTAGTATCTTGATGTGATGGTTATCCAGTGTGGCTATGGCATTTTTTTAATCTTCTATACATCACTGAGAATGCACTGAAAAATTTATTTGTATGGGTGCTATACAGACAGACAGTTCTTTAACTGCTTAACATCTCTCAACAGCGAGGTCTTTAGAGTTGGGAAAGGATGGGGGGCAAGGAATGGGAAGGAATTCGCCATGGCATTTTTGAAGGAAGCATCACGGCATTTGCCTGGAGTGATTTGGGAAACCACGGAAAACCCAAATCTGGACGCCCAGATGGGGATTCGAACCAACGTCCTCCCGAATGGGAGGCGAGAACGCTAACCATTACACCACCACGCTCGGTGACATACAGTTCTATTGGATTGGTATTTCAAGCATAACTTCTTTAAAAATTTAAATATCTTTTCCATATTCACATTACCAGTAGCTTTTCCAAATCAATATATAAGGACTTTTTGGCAATATGAATAAGGTAGGTATTTGAAGAAATCTAGAGATATTTTTATTATTATTATGAGTCAAGTGAATTTCTGGAAGTGCAGCTCCTTAATAACTGAAAGAGGATTGAGCAACTTTCAGTATTATTTCTCTAGTATTAATTTTTTTGATATCTTGATACTGAAATGTAAACTTCAATAAGGGATTGTAATAAAACTGTCTCAAACCAAAGAGAAATATTTAAATTTAACATTGACAATATATATATATATATATGAAAAAGAGGTGAAAATACCTCTGATAATCTTTTTTCAGCAGGCTGTCTCTCAGAATCTTCTAAAGTGATACCTGTGAATCTTCTACCAAGAAGATTTTCAAAGTTTGATGTTCTCTGAATAGCATAAAGAAGCAGTTTTACATCAATTTCTAATTTTCTTTTCTGCATCAATTTTAAAAGTTCATTCCTGAAAGTAAATAAATTTTTTGTATGATTTCTGAAATGAATAGTTTCTAAGAAAGTTTCTTACGTACGAATTTACTAGTGCAAACAAATAAAAAATAAACACCATAATAAAATGGGAAAAGCTAGTAACAAATCTGAAATTTTAAAAGAAAAGTTGTGAAAAATAACGTTCTGTGTGTAGCACACAAAATTCCATGAACAGCTGAAGTGAAGATATGAAATACTAATTTGGGTGACAAACAGTTCTCCTACATGTCAAAGCATGAAACATAAATATTAACAAGGAACTAAGTGTGAAAATATAAATTGCTCTTACAAAGAATTTTTTGTTTGAAGGTATATGTGAACACCATTTAAAGTTCTGATTATGGAAGAAAGCACAAAAATCAAAAGTGAACAGCAGAATACTTTAGGCTATCAAAGTGAGTTTCAAAGTTCTGTATTATGAGAATGTGTATAACGTTTTTCATTCATTAATGAATTTCCTGTTATAAACTGTGTATATTAAAACCAGAGGATGTGTTGAAATTTAAACAGTAACCTAGTTTCCCCTTCTTTACCACCACATAACTTATTAAGTTTGTGTAAAATAAAGCCAATGGTCCATTTATTATAATTTGCTGCAGTCATTAGTATAAGTAAGATGTTTTGTTCTATATACTATGTGAGAATGTTTTGAATGAGTGCAACAGATTTTTTATATGTGATAAATTGATTTCTGCACCTAGAATTTCAGTTAAAGACAATTAATATGTTGTGCCAGTTACCATATTAAGCATTTTTTTTTAAACCTACTGTTTGGTATTCTGCAGTGGTGGTTTCTTGATGAATGTTGAAAATTTTCCCTGTGGCTTATAAAATGTCACTTGGACAACAAAGTTGCTCACAATATTGCTAAGAGGAAGTTACACTAATGTGTCATACAATGTGCCTTGGTAATCTTTGGTAAAATGCCTGAAGTCTATTTTGGAATTTCTACAGCAGAAGGAATGTAAAATGCACCATAAGCTTTCCATTTTAAGAAAACTTTTGATAAAATTAAGTTTGGGAACACCCCTTTAACAACTATCTAACCTCTAATTTTAGTTACTTCAAATCATATTAACTATGAGTGACTTTACATAATCGATTCAGAATCTTGATTTGCTGTAAATAACACTACACAATTACTTGTTATATCTTCCTTTTCTAATCTCCAGTAACTTCATAACAATTCTTATCTACAATAGTATCTGAGTGCCTACCCTTCCCCTCAGTTTTCTAATCATAGAAATTCCTAGATGCATCAGTCAATGGTCCTACTGCACCAATAATATTTCTCATAAACTTATATTTAGTGTACCTGTTTACAGCTTTAATTCCTTGTTTATTTTTTCCAAGTGTCCCCTACTGCCTTGATTTCTCTTAACTCCATTGTTGTCAACCTATTCAGCCTTCACACTTTCATTCTATAATATATTATGTTGGTTCTATACTTTTGTACATAGTTTTGGGATATACATTTCTTTCCTAGTTTTTATTATCTCATTCAACTCTTCCCACCCTCTCTCCATTGTAATGGCATTCTCCTTCCACATATTTTCCCTAAAATATCTTTTCAATTATGAGATACATGCTTTTTTTTAAATACATTTGTACCTACAGCCCAGCTTCGATTTTGGCCACTGGTTTATTGTACCCTCTAATTTCCATCAGAAATGATCACTTATTTCTTCCACAACCTTAGGCCTCACAAAACTATCATTAGGCGTTATTATGAAGATATTCAACATGTTTGTTTCCTCTGTGCTCAGCCTAACCACTAATCCGCACTGAAATATTTGCAAATCTCTGTTCTTCTGTCTAACTGATCTTATTTCCTATCCCAGTTTGTAATGGTGAAATTGATTTGGGAAGCTGCAAGTTCTCAGTCATTAATTATAATCATGTATGCAATGTACAACTTGATACCTATTCAAGTCTCTGCATGGCTCATAATCTTAATTTGGTCACCAATTTTCTTATATTTTCAAAGAGTAACACCAAATGGAGAAACTTATAAAAGTAGATAGCTTGTTTATTCTAAATCTGCAGATAAAGTATGTAGTTTATTCAACAGAAGGTCTCATTTTTATTTGGAAAAAGAAGGATTTGAAGACTGGAGTTACTAATCAGAGCGTCTCAAAACTCACGAAACTTCCTCAGATCACACCATGCTCAGTTAGATAGAAGCGTTGATTAAATTAAATAACTTCAATGCACTAGACAAGCATTTGTAAATACAAACTGAAGACGAAAAATCACAGTGGGTTGCTACATTGAAGAGCCAAAGAAACTGGTACACCTGCCTAATATTGTGTAGCGCCCCCATGAGCATGCAGAATTATCTTTCACATTGATTTTGTTGACACTAATGAAGATGAAGTCTACGTATGTGAGCTGCTATATGGGATAAAAAGTAGATGGCCAATACATTATTCCAAATTTATCCTAAGCAGTTCAGTCGTTTCAACGTGAAACAGTAAAAACATCCAAGCAAACAAATTGTTACATTTGTGATATCAGTAGGATGTAAAAACTGTATGTTATCTTCAGTCTATCTTTATGGACACCTTAATCATGAATAAGCGATTGCTCGTTTGGGGCGTCACAATGGGATCTCGCATCACCTGAAAAACTTGCTAGGGCCACCCCTGACTATGAACTCCAGTAAACCATAGTAGTCTTTTAAATCAGTACAAAAATCTCTCCACCAGTTTCTATTACCACTGGGTAAAACCTCATATTCTAGCACTCCCTCCATTAACTCAGACAATTGTGGTTTGTGCA
Organism: Vandiemenella viatica; assembly: GCA_031002005.1. Classification (NCBI taxonomy): domain Eukaryota; kingdom Metazoa; phylum Arthropoda; class Insecta; order Orthoptera; family Morabidae; genus Vandiemenella; species Vandiemenella viatica. Next base: position 100,135,326 of record CM061914.1, read on the forward strand.
TCTCTATCAAGCTACAAAACTGCATTACTTTGTTCATTATAATCCAACAGGTTATTAGTAGACTGATAACAGGCTTTGTAATACACTCTTCATTAATCTTCACCCTCCTTATTTTGGGTCCCTCCCTTTTATTGTATCATCATCTTCAACTATTTCTTTAGTATTTATGATTTCTTCTACCAAGCATCCGTGTTCAGTATTCTTTTGGTTACTCATCTTTATCACGTCACCTGAATAGCACAGTCCTAGCATCACTATAAAAGAAAGTGGGCCCATTTACATCTTTAGCTAACAACTCAGAAAGTACCAACATCCATTTAGGTGTAAACCATGCCTAGTAAAACCCCATTCACTGGCACAACCCCAATGACAGAACTCGTGTTTTTCCCAAACAGGGCCTTATCTCCACGTTTAGCAGTCTCACAGATTATTGTAACTGTGGCTGAGCATGGCGTCTCAGGTCACTGTATGGCTCCCCCCCCCCCCCCCCCCCCGGTATGTTTGTATCTCTATTGCCACATTCTTCAAGTCACAATCCATACCATAACTGGCATTTTTATCACTACTATCCTCCACAATCCTAGACTGACCATACCATAATAGTGGGAAATTGAAACTTTTGAATAGTGATTATTTAGTAGGGTGTTGAAAATTAGGTGGATAAATAAGGACTGAAATATACACGATATTGAAAAGATGGGCAAAAATAAAGTTTTGTGTAAGAATATAACAAAAACAAAACACCTGATCATGGGTCATGTTTCAATACATTCAAGATTGGCTAATTTGTTACTGCACATTCAGTCAGGAGAAAGAACGTTGAAGAAAATATTAGAACATACAAAGCAAGTAATAGAGTCTATGCAATTAAAAAAATGTTAAAGATTAGTCCTGGATAAAAAGAGTCAAAAGAATCAAGAAAGTGATGGAAAAATCAATTAGATTTTTCCCTTCAGTTCCAGCATTCAATAAAAAAAAACAGAAACAAAACTATCTGTTTGTAGTATAGATAACAATAAATGATAGTAAATTTGGGTTTAACTCACCTGGTGATATTGCAGAATTCTACAGTGATTCTTTCTGAAACTTCCCATTCTTGAGGAAACATGTTACCAAACTTTTCCTCAAAATCTAGAAGATGTCTTTTTATCCAAGCATAACGTCGGTCAATTTTATCCAACCAAGCAGTGTCCTGGTTCTCTTGGAAAAGATGACAATATTCAGCCAACTGCAGGCCAATGAACCATTTCAGCAAATCCCTCCTGAAATAGTTTACATTTGTGAATGATAATAATATAAAAGTGGTGCCAATTTTTCTTATTTGGGAAAAAATGATATAAACAGCGACTTCTAAAATCCGTTTTCTATGGGATTCTAAACTGTAACTTCTTTTTAAGTATTCAATTCTATACTAACTATTTTCTTCAGCATCACTAAGTGTTGAATGTATTTTCCTAAAATAAAAATAAAAAACAACTAACTCTACTTTCAGAAGAATTCAAACATCTAAAGAAGACTGGTTGAATTTCAAAATCAACTGGACATTGAAACAGTCGAATTCTTCTGTCATAAGAGGATTTTTCAAGGTATAAGAAATAAAATCTTTGGCTTTTTTGATTATTTTAGATGTAGACAACTAAAAAGAGATTATGCAATTATGTTCATTTTGAGGCTAACTCCTTCTGGATCTGTTCCTTATGTGTGAATCCTTCTATGTTATTCTTACTATTCCTTGAAGTGAATTACAACCCATTTATTCATAACAATCATTTTCTTGCAATCAACTTCATCAGAGTGATGATTCTCCACCCAAATTTTACAAAATTTTATTTATTGCACATTAAAAGTTAATGAAGCAGAAATGAAAACTTGTTTGATAACAGGTAAGTAAAAAACTTGCTCATCATCTTGGCCTGTCATTAGGAACTAGCAGAGTACCTGGTGTCACTCAGGAGCTGAATATAAATATTCTGTTGTTTTATCCCATTTGATTGGATTGTCATAAACATTCTCTATCACAGAAAGTCCTTCACGTGTGTACTGCCGGATAGTGTTTCGAAAACATATTTTGACGACTAGCTCCGTCATCTTCATCAGGTGTCAAGACGTCTGCACCAGTCAGCTGACCCAGTATCTGATGGTCAGCTGACCTGTGCAGACGTCTTGACACCTGATAAAGATGACGGAGCTAGTCGTTGAAATATCATGTTTTCAAAACACTATCTGGCGGTACACCTGTGAAGACTTCATTTCAAGCATACGCCGGGAAAGTCTCCATTCTTAAATTCTCTATCACTATCCACTTTGGCAATTTACCTACTGTTTTCGAGATATAAGCAAAAAGCTAAACCATTGCATGTGTAAATTTTATTTAAGGGGGAGAGGGTGAAGTGGTAGATAGGTTAGGTTTTTGTAAACCAAATTAGCATTTTTTCTCTTTGTTTTAGAGTATATATGTGTGCAAAGTACCAACAAAATCAGATAATAACTGTGGGTTTAAATAAAACAACATTTGTAAAAATTAAGGGAGGTAAAGGAGGAGGAGGATTGGGAATTGTGTACCAAATGTAGACCCTATTTTAATCTTTGTTTTAAAGTAAACATGTGCTACGTTCTATCAAAATAAAAAAAACAAAAAAAAACCTGTGGGTTTGTATCAGAGGACATATGTAAAAATTAACGGGTGTAAAGAGAGATGTTGTCTTGATGGAGAACCCGTGACTTGTTTTTCCACATTTTGGTCTTTTTTCATTATTTTTTCATAGAGCTGAGAAAGAATCTCAAAGTTAGTTAACCGACAGTCAGATCGAGTCAGATTAGTGACTATTTCAATATTTTCATCCATTTTTGAGATGGAAGGATAACACTGGTATAAATCAGCTTCGACTTCTTCTCATCCATCTTGGAAATACTTAAATAAGAAAAGAAAGGGAAATTAACCCACCACATACCAAAGTGGATGGATGTGATGAGAGAACACTAATGCTGACAAACAACTACACAATATTTCGGCATCTGCCTTGCTCACAAATAGAAAAACGGGCCATTAGGCTCGGAACGTGTGTGCACAACGAATGTTACCTAATGACTAACCGTGAAGTGGTGGTGGTGGTGGTGGGGGGCGGGGGGGGGGGGAGAACGGCTAAGGAGTAGACTATCGATATCGGTATGCAATGTCCGAGATAATATATTTAATATATTGGCAGGCGATGGTAAAATGTAGTAATGGTACGGTATAAACATGGCGGAAAAAACCTATCCCAAGCCCTTATTTCCTGTTGTTACCCCAGGGATCTTGTACATAAACAGATCTCCCGTGCGATCAACCACCCTCCACGTAACCACTCTCACTTGTCTCCTACAAAAACCAACCATAGCCCTGCCTTTGTCACTCAGTTCTCTACTGGCCTCGAGTCCATCAACCATATCTTGCGACAGGGGTATGACTTCCATCGCTCATTTCCGGAAATGCGTACTCTCCTACCCAAAATTCTACCCAATGTCCCTCATGCATGTTTTAGCAGACCACCCAATCTTAAGAACATCTTAGTCCACAAATACCCTCCGTTAGACTCTCCAAAAGCACCATATGGATCTTATCCTTGTAATAGACCCCACTGTAAAACCTGCAGCATGCTTCCACCCACTACTACATATTTCAATCCGACCACGGGAGAAACTTTCCCCATTATTGGACATGCCACCTGTTCAACCACTCATCTTATATACCAACTAACTTGCCGCTATTGCACCAGTTCTTACATAGGCCTCACCACACAGCAACTCTCTGCTAGAATGAATGGCCACAGACAAACAGTCCACACTCGAAACCTGTACCTTCCAGTACCAGAACATGCCAATAGCCATGATTCCAACAACCTCAACAACTGTTTTACTGTGAGAGCAGTCAGAGTTTTCCCTGACAGCAGAACTCCGGAGATGGGAACTAGCGTACCAGAATATCCTGGATAAGAGACACCCACCTGGACTTAACCACCGTTAAAATCCAATTAACCCATCACTACGTTTTTTTTTTTTCTGCCATGTTTATACCGTACCATTACTACATTTTACCATCGCCTGCCAATATATTATCTCAGACATTGCATACCGATATCGATAGTCTACTCCTTAGCCGTTCTCCCCCTCCCCCCCCCTCCACCACCACACGGTTAGTCATTAGGTAACGTTCGTTGTGCACACACGTTCCGAGCCTAATGGCCCGTTTTTCTGTTTGTGAGCAAGGCAGATGCCGAAATATTGTGTAGTTGTTTGTCAGCATTAGTGTTCTCTCATCGCATCCATCCACTTTGGTATGTGGTGGGTTAATTTCCCTTTCTTTTCTTATTTATATCGCCTAGAAGCCGCTTCCATTTTCCTTAGTTGCATCATTGGAAATACTTAAATCATTCAAAAACCTGCACATGTGATAAACATTCGCTAGTATACACTTATTGTAATAAAAGATAAGTTTTGGTAGCATTTTCTTCCAAGTTCCATGTGAAATTTTATGACAATTTGTTGCTCTATTATCATTTTCCCAATATAACAAGACAACAGCTCTTATACAAATGAAGGCCATGGCCAGTCTAATTTGTTTACAGACACGGTAGGTTCTGCATTTGAAAGAGAAGGCTTCATGCTACTCAGCTGTAAGTTGTTAGCTTTTGGCACATGCATACTACTTCTATAGAAGCATCAGTCGCATTTTTTGTAGTCACACCTCATTTGTGTGCAAAGTTCCATCAAAATTGGATAAAAAACTATAGGTCCGAATAAAATTAAATTTGTAAAAATTAAGGGAAGTAAAGTGGGAGAAGGGTTGGGTTTTGTATACCAAATGTAGACCGTATTTTTCTCTTTGTTTTAAAGTATATGTGTGCAAAGTTTCTTCAAAATTGGAATAAAAATCAGTGGGTTTGTATAAAAGAATATTTGTAAAAATTAATGGGGGTAAAGAAGGATAAGAATTGGGTTTTGTAACCCAAATGTAAGCTGCATGTTTTTTCTTTGTTTTACAATACACATGTACAATGTTTCACATGGGCGCCGGCAGGATTGCTTCTAGGGGGGTGCACCAGGGCTGCATTGGTGCCCCCCCCCCTATCGCCCAAAAGTTTCCGGGCTGGGCGACCTTTTTTTTTTTTGGCTGTACTACTGCCCAGAGGGCGACCCGGGATGCCAGGGGAGTTCAAGTGCACCCCCCTCCCGGTGGCACCCATGACGTTTCATCAAGATTGAAATAAAAACTAAGGGTTTGTGTGTCACACCATCGACTTTAAAATAATTTTTAAATTTGAAATTCTTGGTTACTAATTGTGCAACCAGAAACCGTATAATGCCAACAAAAAGTAAATTTTAAGGGCTTTCAGAATATTACCATTATTTTTTAACGTATATATATATGCAAAGTATAACTGAAATCAGATAAAAACTGAGCATTTGTATAAGGAACATACAAACAGACAGACATCAGTTTTATAAATGTATAGATAGATTATCAATATTTTTAATTGTGACAGACGTTGTTGTGTATTCAAATCAATCACATCAAAACAATCAAATATTTTTTTTATCAATTAATAATAGGGGGCTGTACAAGTAGGAACAAGTATGAAACTTACTTTACTTTGGGATCGAGAACAGATACAACACGACAGGCTTCTGCTAGCTGTTTAGTAGGAGCGAAGTGCTTTGCATTGGGTCCAGAAAATGCTTCTCGGAAATCTGCTGTTATTTGTGTTGCCAGCTCCAGCTGTATTTTATTAACCTACAGCAATGAACAACTAAATTTTTAATAAAACAAACACAATGACACTGGGAATACAACTGAAGTTAATGGTCTGTTAAAGATAAATATAGGTAACAAAAGAAATACAGAATAAGACACATTATTAGCATTTACTCCAACATTAATCCCCACATGACACAGCATATAACCATAAAATGCACTAACATAATTTAGCAAGCATATTTTTCCATCTAATATACACCAAAACTGGTCATAATGGACATAAAAATTTATCAGAAGTATCAATGTTGACCAAAAAAGATGATACATAACAAAGACTAAGCAGTATGATAATCTACAACTGTTGTAAGCAGGAATAAAGACTAATAAGATAAAAGCAATTGGAGCGGATGAAAAAAGTTATTTGCTGGAGGGACACATTCTTAAATGTAGGAGGCAAGAAATTAGGGTAGGAAATGCAGTATAAAAAGAGATGGAAGAGAAAACTGAATTGGCACAGGATAATGTATTGGACCATTGCTGTTAATTATCTTAATTATTGATAATGTTGATGGTTTACAGTCAGAAGTAGGGTTGTTACATAAGATTAAATGAGAGTAGATTATGAAAAGCTTCAAGGAATATGGACATTAACTCTAGATAGATAGAGTAGCACTGAATGAAGATAAATGACAGTACGAGTCGGCTTTTAAGGTACACGAGATTTATATATATATATATATATATATATCAAACTAGGATAGGGAAATGAGCCACCGCTTACCTTTAGATGATGGACGTGGGGCGCGAACACACAGAAAAGACATAAACACAAATAATAAAGAAATTTCCGGGAAAAAAACCCTTCGTCAAAGAGAGAACATTATGAGAGGTGGGTGCAGCCGGAAACAAAAGTTGGCTGCCAACTCCTTGTTAAAGACCTGAAGTATAAATATCTTGTCATAACAGTTGATAGTAAACTGGACACATTGGTTGGGCGATGGGAAGATGTGGAAAGAGATTCCTGAGAGGATTCACCAGGGAAGTTAAGGAACTGTGTTACAAAACCTAGGTCAGACCATTGCTTGAATAATATCATGTAGTATGGGATCTAAACTATGTGTATCAATTTCAAGAGTTGGAGAGTATGAAAAGCAAATTGTTTGTAAAAATTACCGAAGGACACAATCAGGTACCAAGGAGCTGGGTTTATAACAGAGCAATAGTTACTGTGTACCTAAAGGAACAAGTAAGTAAAGCTTCTAACATTACAAATAGATTGTATATGCATAGACTTAATATCGGAGGTTGTTCCGAGTCAAAATTGGAGTTGTACCACGGCCCCCAGTTGAACCAAGAGTTGAACGGAAAACGCTAACATTTAGTCGAAATAAGCTTAATATTTATAGGGTTGGAAAATATTATTTGAGAGAGTACTTTGATTTATAAGATTTGTCGAACACGAGGTTAAAGTAATGACCTAATGGGCTAGTGAGGTTGCATGTGAGGTATAATAGAATTTGAAACAAACAATAAAGAAGTACTTATTTAAACAGATAAACAAATATTAAATATGACAATGCACTGTCAGCACTGAGATACACTTTATAACCAAATTTTGAATTAGTAGGTAAATTATGTTTTTTTTTTTTGATGAGTAAAAAAAGTTAATTTCTAAACCAAAACAAACAGAGTTAAAAATATCATCAAAAGAAAACTGATTTTAAATGAAGATATAATATAGTAAAAATACCCCGATGACAAAAGAAGATTTCAGGTGACAAAGTATGAAGGCGACGACACGCGTCACAATGAAATTATAAAATAAACCTATTCTAGAAGCCAAATAAGGATAATTAAAAAAAAGTGTAAAATGTAAAGAAGAAAAGTGAAAACCTAATTTAAAACCATAATTAAATAACAAGGATATAGTACTTTGTAATCTCAATGTTTCACTAGGAGGGTGAAAAGTTGAGACGCAATAGCATAAATTTAAATATTGCATCCAAATAAAAATAGCCACCGACCTGAAACATTAAAGATAAAAATAAAAGGAATCATTTGATATATATAACTTTGCAGGAGACTAAATACTTTAAAATTTGTAAATTTTATCTGAATGAAAGCATTTGCGTGATGTTTGCTGTTGGAGTCTGCATCTTCATACAGGAGAAGAATATGATCTACGGTCATTATCAGATGTGTACTAGCTGCCTGATACAAGTGTAACTGCAAGTTATGAGAATATATTGAGTGACTTTCGACTGTGACTTCTATTTCCATGAGTAACTTTTTAACTGAGATCTATTGCAGAGTAAATACAAGTAGATTGGCCACCAATTTGGATATAACTACGCTTAAAGGATTAATAAATCATATCAGGTTTGGGAATACATTCACGGTCAGTTTCGATGAATATTTTTTTTACTTATGGCTTTCCACCTCGTCGACATCGAGATCATTAAAGATGAAATAGGACTGGGGACAAGGAACGAGAAGGAATTTGGCCAGGCCTATTGAAGGAAGCAACCTGGCATTTGCCTGGTGTGATTTTGGGTAACCATGGAAAATGCAAATCTGTAAGCTACGTCCTCCCAAATGTGATGCCAGAGCATTAACCGCTCATGTACCATGCTCAGTTTTATGATGAGAATGTGTTATACCCTGAGCAACATTTTATCATAACAGGTTGGGAGTAACTGGATGACAGAAGGTGGTGAAGAGAATGTTGAGTGTGTATGAAGGCGCATATTGGCAATTGATATTGGTAGAACTTTTCTGTGAGCTTTGTGCCTCATTGACATCAATACCACTAGAGCCAGGCAACAATGTGGGGGTGGGGGACAGAAAGGAATTTGGCCATGGCATTTTTAGGAACCATCCCAGCATTTACCTGGAGTGATTTCAGCAAAATAAATGAAAACCGAAATCTGGATGGGATTTGAACCCACGTCCTCCCAAATGCCAGGTACAAATATTACTTCTCACCCACAAGGCTTGATATTGGTTGAAGCATTTGTACTAGTACATGGAAGGGAAAAGTTGATCATCCCCACAAACTAGCACTCTTTCCAATAAAAGTCGAATTTATAAACCTCTTCCTACTACCTGCCCTGTGTGAATTTGTCAGTCAGTGTTATTTCAAGTTATTTATTTATCATGTCTGAAACAAACAACTGTTCTTCTACTTACAATCACTATGTTATCTTTCATGTTTTACATGGAAATCAGATTATTTTTTGGCTTACTAACATTTTACAAATGATGGATCCTTTTTTAATGTCAATGATTTCCAACTGTTCATAGTTACTATGTTTCCAAACAACATTCAGGCAGATACAATTCATTTATCCTTGGTTTTTTAGTTTACTTATGTGTTTTTATTTCTCTTAGATGTTCCATGGTTACATTCAATAATACAATTATTAAAAACTATATGTTTATGCGCTCTTGAATCATTACAACAATCCTCATATAATATTTTCCCATGATTTAATTTATACAATTAAATTGTTAAATATTAATATATATAATTCTGATGCCCAGTGAAAATTGAATAAGACATTTTATTAACCTGCCAAAAATAAATTTTAAAGGTTACAATCTTATCATACTCCAAATACTAACAATGTGAAAATTCAAACCCTTCTCCCATTTTTTCCTTCCTTAAATTAAATTATGGGACCAGCTAGCTATATTACCAGAAACCTAATTTAGGCAAAATGGATCAAATTTGCATTGAAAGTTAAAATTAACTGTAAATCAGTTTAATTACATTAAAAAGCCTTTACTTTCAAGGTTCATCCCTCCCCCTTCTCTTGTATAATGTGACTACCAAGTACCCATGTATATGTACGGTTAGATACAGATGTTTTGATAAATAACCTAGCAACATCAAACATGACAATATCCACAAAAACAGTAAGTTGATCATGTGCTTTACTGTGGTGCCAGTTAGCTTGTACTAGACCTTAGCCATAAGTAAGCCCCACCACACTCATTCAGCAGATCACAAATTCACAGGATCATTCAAAAATGTAATGGCCAAGTTTACATTTGAGTTATGTAATAATTCAAAGCTGTTATTAATGAACTAGAGACTAAGACTCAAAACTTGTTAGTCTTTCAAGAGTTCTACTCTGACATGACAAGCAAGCTTTAGTTTCTTTTATTTCTTTCTTTTAATTGCTAAATCCTTATTCACATTGCTGTCCAGCAACTTTGTCCTTCAACTGCAATTTGCCTAACTCTTTTATAATTTAATTCATACAATTTAAATCCAAATAGGATTAGGTATACACACAATTTATATTTAAATGTGATGTTCATGAATCATCATCCTCTTTCTGAAACATCTAAAAAAAATGTTATACACGCTTGTCATAACAAACAAGAACTTTACCTCATCAGCTAATTCTTTGATCTGAGGAATGTTCATATAGTTGTGGAAATGTTTCATAACTTCCATTATTGCCTGTAATGGAAGTTCAATTTCACCATACTGTCTCTTCTTCGTAAGCGATCTGCCAAAAATAAATGAGTAATAAGAAATAAATTATTAAAAATTTAAATCATAGCACAGCAAATGATGACTAATGTACCAAAAACACTGAAATAATTTAAAATTAACATTCATAGAGGGCAAAAGTAGGTGGGTACAGGAAAGGGGTAAAAAGGGTGTGTAGGGAAATTGCCATCGGTGCACGCACTCCATTACAATTAAATTAATCCTCTGAAATTAATTTAGGCCAGGAACCTCAGCAGAGCTGCTAAATAACAAATGTCACGAAAACTGGATATTTTTTACTCCACGCGGATTCTGAAACACGTGCTTTAAATTTATTGAAAACTGTCAAAGGTTGAAAATGTAGAAAAAACAATTGGAGTATCAATCCTTAATAGCCTGTATTATACTACTGTTTCACTTTAATTTCGTATCACACTTGAATTTTTTTTAAAATATATATGCAAATTCTAACAAATTTTTTTTTTAGTGACAGAAATACTTCTTGGTTGTTACAGCATTATTATTTTGTGACATAAATTAATCACGAAATATTTCACCTATCAAGAATATTTTTTTTTCCAATAGCTGACAATTGTATTGTAGTTAAAAGGAGCTATATCATTCATAATAGGTATAATTTTTCTGGGGCAACCAAGAAAAATATTTGAAAATGAATGACTGTGACACAGTAAACTGGGCTTGCTCCAGAGTATATATACCATTAGTAGAAGAAATAATGTCAATCTACACTAATAAAATGCTAAACTTGGTCATTGTGTCTGTCATGCTGTGACACTGTGCAGCAAGCTTTCACTAATATATTAACAAAGACCAGAGATATTACTGCATAGTCGAGGTTATGAGGTTTATTTAATACTAAACAGTCCAGTCACATTAATGTGACCACCACCTACTTTCGACGTCAACATGAAATAACCAATCACAGAAGGCAGGTGGCAGCACATTACAGTGGAGTGTATATAAAGGATGTCCTAGGGCATTGGAAAGAATTTCAGTCGTTGGCGTAATGTAGAAATGTAGCGATTTATCAGACATTCAAAAGATCATGATTATTGGCTTTCAGGCCAAGTGTGGAAGTATTTCGGAAACGGCAAAATTTTGTGAATTGTTCACGTGACGCCGTGGTGAAAGTATACTGTGCATGGCAAAATGGCACTATTCAAAATCAGCAGCGTGGAACATGTGGTGCACCACAGAGGCAAACGAAGGCTACGGAGATGCGTTCGGGCAAATAGACGTGCAACTGTTGAGCAACTGACCGCCCAAATGAACCAATGGGCTACCAAGAGTGTACCCTCAATAATGGTTCAGCGTATGTTGCTGCCCATGAGCCTCCGCAGCAGACGCCTGGTTAATGCACCTATGCTGACTGCTGTTCATCGGTGACGAAGGCTGGAATTTGCACACCAGTACCGCGACTGGACGTCCACAGAGTGGCGACAGGTGGCTTTTTCCAATGAATCACGTTTTATGCTTCATCGGACAGATGGACGTTGGCACATACGGCGTGAAACGTCTGAAAGCAAACACCCTGCAACAGTTGCCGGAAGGATCCAGGGTGGAGGAGAGAGCATTATGGTTTGGGGAATGTTTTCCTGGCATTCACTGGGTGAACTCATCATTGTGGAAGGCACGATGGATCAGCAAAAGTACGTATCTGTCCTTGCGGACCATGTGCACCCATACATGCAAATAATTTTTCCTCAGAATAATGGCATCTACCAGCAGGACAATGCGAGGTGTCATTCAGCTCGCAGTGTATGTGTTTGGTTCAAAGAGCACCAGAATGAGTTTACGTTCCTCCCCTGGCCAGCAAACTCGCCAGGTTTAAGCCCAATCGAGAATCTGTGGGACCATCTCGATCGGGTTGTTTGCGCCATGGATCCTCAACCTCGTAATTTAGCGCAGCTGGCCACGGCACTGGAGTCAGCATTGCTCAATATCCCAGTGAACACCTTCAGAAACCTAATTGACTCTCTCCCTGCACGCCTCGCAGCGGTCCGCTCTGCCAAAGGTGGTTATTCTGGTTTTTGAGAGGTGGTTAGTGTGACTGGACTGTGTATTTCTATTTAAGAAATGAATTGCTAGAACACTGAAAGAAAAGTATGTATTTCATTTAAATTAACATATTAATATTATTATATGGAAAGGACAGATCAAATACACCCAACACTCACCAAAGTTGAAGGGAAGAGGGCAGCAGCAACGCAATACAACACACAAATGATTGTATTTTCTTTGTTTGTGTGTTGTTTTGTGTTGCTGCTGCCCTCCTCCCTTCAACTTTGGTGAGTGTTGAGTGTATTTTATTTGTCCTTTCCATATAATTATTGCCTCGCGGCATTTCTTTCCTTTCATTGTTACCTATATTAATATTATTAGTTGCTTTTTATTTATTTATATTCATTTAATGTACATTATTTCAATAAATTCTTGACCCATAGATACCTAAGATAAATGTTTTTATTTTCTGTTAGTGGATGTTTTGATTAGATTAAAATTTAGCCTGGGCCAGAATGACAACTGGCAATTTACATTACAACACGGGGATAAGTAATTTATGCTTTTATATTTAAATAATTTGTTTTTATGAGCTCAAAATTCTTTGTTTGAATGAAAGTAGTTCCACCATGACCATGATCAATTTTTCTTGGACCATGATTAAGACTAATATTAGTTAAAATGATTAAAACTAATATTAGTTAAAATGATTAAAACTAATATTAGTTAAAACGATTAAAACTAATATTATGGATAATGGAAAAAAACCTACCGTTGGGCACTAAAAATAATAAGTAAAGATGTGGCGGGTTGGGTTGTGATCACATCTCCCCTCTCCCCCCCCCCACTCCTATTGGTTGATGCATCCAGACGGAGTGCTGATCCGTTGCGGACCAGACCCATATTGAGCCAACCAGGCGATAAGTCATCGTGATTGGTCGGTTCCAGAACCCCCTTTTAGCCTGGGGTAATGCCACTGGTCAAGCAACGTTGAGCATGGTTAGCACTTGGATGGGTGACCGCCCAGGATGCCGCCGTGGAGCCACGGGATGCAAGCAACTTAATGCCGATCTGTTAAGCAATGTTGAGCGTGATGTCGTTAGACCCTTTCATGAGATGCAGCCGAACCGGACGCACCCAGTCTGAGGCCGATGGAAGCGCCAACCAATGGGAGAGCGGCGGGAAGTCTCTCCAGCAGCGGGCTACTTATAGATGCCAGGACTCGCTCACGCAGTAATATTTTTAGCTTCGTTATGACAGCTTACCTGACGATGGCAGTGGAGGTTGCTGCCAAAACGTTGTGTATCAAAGAAATTAAGTTTAATAAAGATATTATCCGGCAGATAACCCGTGAAGATTTTATTTCATTTATATGCTGGGAAAAACTGAATTCTCATAAAGAAATTGTAGCTAGGCACTGAAAATAAGATGAGATAGGGAAAAATAACCCATCACTTACCACAGATGAAGGGAGGTGGGAGAAATGAACACACAAAAACACAAACAAAATTCCCAATATTTCGGTTAGTAGCTTTAGACATGTAAGGAGGTGAAACATATGGCGGGGGGAAGATGTGGCCACATACTGACCAACCCCATAAATGAAATCTTGAAAAAGAAGGCGGGGATTCGACAGTGGTAGCAAAGTGATAACGTCAGCAGAGTGTGCATTAGAATGCTGGTGAGTCCCAGATCAGAGCAGTATGGTCGAACTTAGGAATAGGTGAGAAAGAAAACCCCCTGGATAGGATAGAAAGTTGTAGTTCAGACAGAGAAGTGGTTGGGAGGTTGACCACTGACTCTTGTTGTATGTCCACAGTTGGGGTAGTAGTTCGAGGGGAGGGTGGTAATGGAGATAGGTGTGGGAAATTAAAAATGTCAGTTAGGCATGGTGCTTTGGCAATAAGGGGAGTAGATGGTGTGTGCTGCATATGAGAAGGCTGTTGGTAAGGAAGAGGCAGGCCTAGAACTAGATAGCTTTTCAATAATTTAGATAGCTTGTGCAGATGTTTTAGTGCACATTTCTGTTGCAACTGCCTGTAATCAGTAAGAATATATTTAAGATGTTGAATCGGGTGGGGTGCGGCAGGCAAAGAAATCTTGTGGATGGAGAGAATGTTGGTGGGTGTTTAGTACATATTGTTTGAGCAGGAATTTTGGTTTAATTCGAGATGGCGATACCACTGCGTCGCTACTGTTAACGTGACGTCACATTCACGTATACAGTCGTAAAAATACATATTGTGACATCGCTACGCTCGGTTACAATAATTTAAAGCTGAAATGCAAGCTTCACCTCAAACATTGAACAACTGGTTGTGTTATCGGACATCTGTGGCCGCTGGTACCAGCGGCCACCTGCATCTGATCCACCTTCGGGATACCAGTTTATGTTGATATTGTAGGCCTACAGCTTTAAATTATTGTGACCTCGCTACGCTCGGTCACAATATATATTTTTACGACTGTACGTGAACATGACATCACGTTAACAGTAGCGACACAGCGGTGTCACCATCTCGAATTAAACCGGAATTTTAAGTATCAAGCTGCAATATTACTGGTGGTTGTAATACACCCTTACCCAGAATGACAACTGATATTCTATGAAACACAAAGGTGATTTGTACACAATATATTTTGAAGCAAAATATGGTAGTTTGCAACAAAATATATTGTGTACACTGTCTGTTTATGATCACAATTTAAGGTAATGTGGTAAGCTTAAAACACAATATTTGAATAACATTCTATATCATAAACTCACTGCAAGCTGTCGACACCACCAACAAGCATGTGTAAATGATTTAATGTGGTAATTGCTGACGTGAGATTCCGCTTCGCACAGTCTAGCTGTTTTATATCTCTTGTAATCTCTTTAACCATTTCTTCTGACTGTTCTGCCTTAGACTTTATGTCCTTAATATGAACAAATAATTGACGAATAACTCGTTGTGCCTCTTCCAGTGCCACCTTGCCATCCTGCAACAATAAAATCACTATAGAGCTATTTACAAATGATGATGTTTAATCACTCTTTGTTATACCTGTCCAACATTTGTTTGTCCCCGCACAACAGAACGTATTTCATCATCAATTGATCTTATTTTGTATTCCATATTACTAATGACATCATCGATATTGGAAAGTGATTGTTCCGTCGGAAAAATCGAGTTAATGTAATCAACAGCATTGAAATCTGGCTGATCCAGGGGGTCATTGCTTGGTAAAACCTGTAAACAAAGAACACTTTGATCAACTAAATATTAACAACTTGGACTCTTTTCTCGTAGGCAACGACATAAGAGCATATCAGCAATCTTATATTGAAAAGTTCAGGATATACTTGCAAAAAACACAGTGAGGTTATGGTTCTTTCACCTTACTTGTTCAATTGCACGCTGAACTTCGGGAGGAAAATTAATAAGTACATCGGGGATTTCATCATCCTGAAGCTCTTCTTCATCTATGGATGCCATAATATTACTTATCTTACTAAAAACTAACAATACCGATTGTTTGCATAATAACACGTATCGTCCATGGCGCCAGCGCCATTAATCCCTGCACTTGTCTTTGCTTAACCAGAGTGTTTAAATCAGCTGATCGTGTGAGATACCAGTTTACATCATTTGTATCTAGCTTTTATCTCCTACCGAAGAAAATTCACAGGCTATAAAATGTAAACCTGCAACGAAGCTAAGTTTTAACGTTAGTGACATGTATGTTGTATATTAAATGAGAGTCTTGTTTTAAAACTTTAACGTCAAATTGGACGCTAACCTGAAAAGTGAGGATCCGGTATTCTGACAGCTGAAAATGCCAGAATACGAAGTATTAAAATCCATTGAGGAAGATGGTAAGCATCGAATATTTTACTTAACTTAGATTCAATGCAATATCTACATGAGGTGATGGTGTACATCGTAGTACAGTTGTAACTACATGCATATCACTGAATAAATGAAAAATTATAGGATTACTGGAGATCGCGATTCCGCCAGGAGTTGGCATCATAATACTGCAGTGGTCAAATGCAAGACTCCGCTAGAAATTCTTTCTGAAGTACATTTAACGCTTTTATGCTGGTCCAGCCTGTATTATAACCTAATTTCTAATTGATAATAATGGTCCAGGCTGTATTACAACTGAATTATTGCTTGAAAATAATATCCCTTGCAACTGACTACAGCAGTATTACAACGATATTATTTAATGTTGTTGTAGCGGAATCGCGATTTCCAGTTGACCCAAAATTATTAATAAAAACTAATTTTCTCACTCCTTATACAGTCATAAGTTGTCATTTATACCAGTCACCAAATTCAAACACATGGAAGTTTAACAATGAAGTTAATAATGGTTTTGAAATGCTGCTTTTCATTGCAATACCTGTTCTAAAATATGTAATTTTTTTCACATAATGGGAAATTGTAAAATTTCTGT
Source organism: Vandiemenella viatica (assembly GCA_031002005.1). Classification (NCBI taxonomy): domain Eukaryota; kingdom Metazoa; phylum Arthropoda; class Insecta; order Orthoptera; family Morabidae; genus Vandiemenella; species Vandiemenella viatica. The sequence goes on from CM061914.1 coordinate 100,152,032, forward strand.
GATATTACTGCTTCTGGGCTACAACTAATCAACATATAATGAGTTACTGTTTAATATTGTTTAGAGTGGCAGCATAGCAATTGCACCAATGGTAATTTGCTTTCTCATCTGCTTATGCACATTTTTGGTGAATTTCTTGAACAGTAAAATAGAAAGTAATGTTCTAGCACCTGTCATCATTGCACATTTTCTAAATGTCTCTTCCACCTCATCTTTTGTGTGATGTCAGGGGCAGTGGCGGATCCGGCCTTTTTTAGCAGAATTATGGAGAATATTTTGTAAACAACTGGCAAAAGGGATATACCCCTGTAATTATCAACCTATTGTATACCACCTTTCTTGTATAATGGGTGTATTAATGCTACCTTCCATGCATCTGGGATCTCTTCTGTTTTCCAAATATCTTTAAAGATTAAGTGTAGATATTTAACTCTCTTTGGTTTGGACCATTTTAATAGCTCAGATGTTATGGAGTCATGACCATTAGCTTTATTATTTTTTAAAGAGTCAATTGTTAATTCAATTTCATCAACAGCGGGAGGTACGTCATCTTCCCCGATTTTCATTTATCACCAGAAATTCTAATTTATGTTCTGGTTCTGGGCAATTTAAAAGTTGTGCAAGTATGTCACAGTTTTCAGTATTGTTAAAACCAAGTTTACCATTTTTATCCTTAAAACGAACACTTGGGGCTTGATAGCCTTTCAACTGATTCTTAAAAGTCTGATAAAAATTGCTTGAGTTATTTTTTAAAAACTATCCTGTATTTCAAGAAGCTGTGACTTTTGAAAAGATCTTTTGACTCCTCTTATTATTCTTGCTGTGCCTTTTCTTTGTCATTTGAATTGCTCATAATGGTCACTTCATCTAGAACATTTCCACCTTGTGCATTGTTTTATTCTTTCCATTAATGCATCTTCACATGTTCTATTCCCCAATGTTTTCTCTTCATTTTGTCAGTGCCAGGTGTCTTCTGTGCTGCATTATTGATTACTGCAGATAAATCTTGCCAGTTGGGATGCTGTGTTATTTCAATTTCTTGCTGAAATACATTTATTGTATCTTGTGACCGAGCGTGGTGGTGTAATGGCTAGTGTTCTGGCCTCGCATTTGGGAGGATGGCGGTTCTAATCCCCATCCGGGCATCCAGATTTGGGTTTTCCATGGTTTCCCAAATCACTCCAGGCAAATGCCGGGATGCTTCCTTCAAAAGGCCATGGCCAAATTCCTTCCCATCCCTTGCGCCCCGTCCTATCCCGTCTCTAAAGACCTCTCTGTTAGAGAGACGTTAAGCAGATGATAATAATAATAATAATAATAAAAAAATATCTTGTGAAGTGGTTAGTTTATCAACGTTGTATCTCACTACTCTTTCTTTTTTCTTGTAATTTCTGTGTAGATGTAATTTGAGTTTAATCTTTGTTAAGTAGTGATCAGAGTCAAATTCGCCATTTCTTATTATCTTAACATTAATAATTTCTTTCATGTTTCTTTGAGATATTGCCACATGGTCCAATTTAAATTCACCCAATGCAGGATTTGGAGACTTCCATGTTTTAGCTTTTCTCGGAAGTTTCTTTTAAGAAAGTTTACATTAACTTCATTTGAAAGGATTTGCAAAGACTTATTAATCTCTTTCCATTACTATTTGCTCTGTGGTGTGCCAGATATTCTCCTACTATTGCTCTGCAGATTCTTTCTTTACCTATTTGTGCATTAAAATCAGCTAATAAAATTATAACATTTGATATAGGAATTTTAGATATTTCATTTTCCAAAAGATACCAGAATGCTTCTACTTTATTTGGATTCTTTTTATGGTCTTCATTTATTGGTGCGTGGCAATTTACAAAAGCTGTATTTCTTATTTTTGCACCTAATTGTTAGAAGGCAGATTCTTTCAGAAGCACATTTGAAATACATCTTGTTACCTGTTTATGTTCCTCATAGCTGTTTCTCAAGCTTTATTTTTAAAGAAAAAACAGCATTCTGCATCCATATAACATATAGGGGAGTATTATCAGCCCACTAATGTTTATAAATGTTTAGCATTGAGCAACAATAGCAACCATGCTGTACCATAGATTAATTGGAGATTGTGCTTAGGGAGCGTCCACAAACTATGTGACTCGGTCTGGGGGGGGGGGGGTGGCTGGAAGGCTACACTGCACTACGTGGGGGAGGGGGGGGGGGGTTCCAAGTCAGGCCACGTAGCTTTCCATTCATATAATTTTTCACAGTTAAAATGAGGTACAGAACACACAACAGCATTTGAATATTTATTTTCTTCATTTAATTATCTCCGTATGTAATTTACAATAGTTTTAACGAAGAAGACAGTACAAAATGTCTCCTGAAATCAAAGGGGAAAAAAGTACATGCTACGTGGAGGAGGGGAGGGGGGAAGGGAAATGAGGCAAAAGTCAGATCGGGCTACATGGGGGGGAGGGGAAGGGGAGTTCACAGGAGGTCAAAATGGAGCTACTTGGTTTGTGAACTCTCCCTTAGGTTGAAATGCTGCCTGGACCACAGTGACAATTATGGAAGAAAGATCAACAATATTGTGATCAAGTTGAAAGGCAAACTGGATGCTCCATGTCATTGTAACTGGTTTTGTTGTAAGAGGTTGGCTGCCATGCGAAATGCATTAGATTCTTAATGTTGTTGACAGTTCAGCATTAATTAATGGTGCAACATGACTGCTATCGTCTTTCAGTTGCTGTACATTAAAAATCATTTGGGTGCCGATATCCTCTCCTACATGTCACATGGATGCAGAACACAATTTTTTCTCGAAGAATAAAGCCTGAGGAATAGCCACAAGGAACATAAACAGGCAATAATATGTATTTATTGTATAATAACTTGTATGGATGCTCAAATATTGAACAATTTTACTTGTTTAGTATATATTTGACGGTTATAATGTACAACTTTTCTTAAATTATGTTGTTCAATGTGCAAGTGTACAAATTTTCATAACAAAAGGACAATACCTTCTGAGGTAGTTCACATTATGGAACCGCCTGTTAATCATTCTCAGTACTATTCCCAATATTCCACTCATGTTTCAGTAGACCATTAATCTCAAAACTATCCTGCTCCACAAACACTAGTGTCCTAGGTCCAATAAACCAATACAAAACTCCATCTTCCACAATAGACACTTATACATAACTTGGTGCATGTTTCAGACCACTAAAAGCTACCCTAAATCCGCCACAAGTAAAATATTCTTGTGTACAGGCCATCACTCTGACCCACCTTATATAGCAACATATCTGCTCCTCTTACTCCAGTAATTTTTATTGGTCTTACACCAACCAGTTAGCTATCAGGTTTAATGGTAACTGGTAGATGGTTTAAAAATTTAGTAACCTAAAAAAAAATGTCGTGAGACTTTTATGCTTGTCAAATGAAATGTTACAAATTAGCAGTTTTGGATATAAGATGAGGCCAAAGTTTACTAAGGTCAATGAGATTGAAATGAATACTAAATGAACTAAGTTTTAGCTGTGATTCTTTTCTTTAAAAACTTTAAAATGGTAGGGAATAATATGCAACTACATCAAAAGTGTCTGTAAGAAAATAAACTGGTTTACAAACCAACAACATAACTTCAAGCAAGGATATTCATGTAAATCTTTGATGATGGGCTCCATGCAAAATATTTCATATGAACTGGTCAAGAGTGGCCAAGCTGTAGTATAGCAATACATCTTTTTAAGGTGTTTGACACAGTCAGCCATGAAATGGTTGAAAACTGTGGGAGTGGATGAAAAACTGACTTGCTGGTAGAGGAAGTCTTAAAAGGCAGAACAAGCCTGGTGGGTAAGCGGTAATGCTCTGGCCTTGCATTCAGGAGGACGCTGGTTTGAATCCCTGTCCGGGCCTCCAGATTTGGGTTTTTCACAGTTTCCCCAAATCATTCGAGGTGAAGGCCATGGCCAAATTCCTTCCTATTTCTTGTTCCCAGTCCTTTCCCACCTATAATGACCTCGACATCAACGAGGTGTAAAGTCACAAGGAAAAAAATTAAAAGGCAGAAAGCAAAGTATTAGAGTAGGAAATTCAATATCAAAAGAGGTGGAAGTGAATATGGAAGTGCCACAGTGTAGTGTATTGGGTCTACGGCTATACATGATGTTGATAGTTTTTCAGTCAGAATTTAGGTTGTTTGCTGATAACAAACTTTATATATATATCAAACATCAACCACCTCTCATTATGTTCTCCTGTTGACAAAGCGCTCATCCCGAAAATTTCTTTATCAGTTGTATTTTTGTCTTTTCTGTGTGTTCGCGCCCCACATCCATCATCTAAAAGTAAGTGGTGGCTCATTTCCCTATCCATATTTAATTCATTTTTGCTACTTAGCGCCTTTGATTTCATTGTTTATATATAATAACAATGAGTGGAAAAATGCTTTAAGGCAATAAAACTAAGGAAGTATAGGAAATATGATTCAACACTTACCACAGACGAAGGTGGCTGGGTCAGCGAACACAAAAAAACAATCACAAGAGAAGCACTATAATTTGGCATACAGCCTTATTCTTGCAGAAATGAGACACCAGGCGGAGTCAGATGTTTACACAGAAACTGCCGTCTGGTGAATGGCGTCGCCGGCGTGGACGGTAATGAGGAAGGGGGATAGGGGGAAGCTCAAATATTGGATCGATAATCAAAACTGTTAACAGTATATTATCCTTAAAGGTGGTAGATCAACATAATAACTGAGTGTGGATACATATATAAAAATCAAATTTTGAAAAAAACTATATGTGAAAAATAAAATATCAGAAATATAAGGATATAAGAAATGTAAATAGTAGAGATAATAAGTGCAGGGTCTGGTGGGAGGAATTTATTGGAGATTGAGGCCAGGAGGATGTCTGGTGTCCAGGATATTCTGATAGGCTAGTTCCCATCTACATAGTTCAGAGGAGGTTGTGTTGTCAGGGAAAACTCTGATTGCCCTAACTGAGAAATAGGTGTTAAAATTATTCAGTTTGTGGGAACTGGCATGTTTTGCAACTCGATGGGCCTCATTGTTAGTATCTACTGTCTGCCTGTGGCCATTCATTCTGATAGCTAGGGGGTTAGTAGTGAGGCCTATATATGAGCTGAAGCAATGGAGGCATGTAAGTTGATATATGAGGTGTGTTGTCAAGCAAGTAGCATGACCAATGATGGGGAATGTTTCACCTGTGGTAGTGGCTGGATGCATGCTGCAATTTTTACAATGGGGTCCGTTGCACGGGAATGATCCATGTGGTAGTTTGGGGGAATTACTGGGTGAGTACTTGTGAACCAAGATAATTTATAAACTAAATGTTTATGCTCATAAAGTATGGGCACAATTGTTGGTTGAAGGTTTGAAGTGTAAATATCTTGACATTAGAATTGATTATAAACTCAACTCAGCTGGAGACTTTGGGCAGGTGCAGTAATTGGATTACAAAACTTGTTTGAATCTGGTGGTGTAGTTTGGGGCCCACATTTTGGCTATCAAATACAGGAGTTGGAGGGTGGGATAAGGAGAGCATCTAGATTTATTTGTGTGGAAATTACAGCAAGACCCAGTCAGTAACTGATATGATAAAGGAGCTGGATTGTGAGCAATTGGAATACAGGACAAGGCTGAAGAGAGTACTATGAGGTGTATGTTGGTGATAGAATGTGTAGGTATATTGGTAAGAGAATTGGGAATAGTGCATGGAAAGGAAAAGTTGATCATCAGCACAAGCTAGCATTAAATTTTGTGAATACAGGAACCGAGCATGGTGGGTTAGTGGTTAACCCTCTGGCCTCCCATTTGGGAGAACGACGGTTTGAATTCAGGCATCCAGATTTGGGTTTTCCATGGTTTCCCCAAATCACTTCAGGTGAATGTTAGGATGCTTCCTTCAAAAAGGCCATGGCCGAATTCTTTCCCGTTACTTGTCCCCAGTCACATCCCGCCTCTAATGACCTCGATGTTGACAAGGCGTAAAGCTGTAAGTAAAAAAAAAAGTGTATACAAGCGTTGGGAAGATTTTCTTTTGTGGGTAATAGTGTCAAGGATTGGAATCAATTACTTAGGGAAGTGATGAATAATTTACCTAAGTTGTGGAATGAATTTAAGGTTAAAATTCATAAATGGCTGAGGAATAGGATGGAAGAATTTAACAATCAAAGTATATAAGATGATAATAATAATAAAAAGAAAAAGGTAATTGGATAGTTAGGGAAATTGCCATTGGAGCATGTGCTCCATTGCAAGTCAGTTAAAAAATAATAAAGATTAAGACCCAGTTATTTACAAGAGAGTCAATGATCAATCTTGTTGCTAGAATTAAGAAACTTACTGAAATCTGCCTGGTGCTTATAACACATTACCATTTGGTGTAAACATTATACAAAAAAGTGTTGTAGTATATCACATAAATCTTCCTCAGCTTCATATTACATAGAATTTTTGTATCATCAGATGTGCTGGTTTCTCAAATCACTCCAGGCAAATGCCGGGATGCTTCCTTCAAAAGGCTATGGCCGAATTCCTTCCCATTCCTTGCCCCCCATCCTTTCCTGTCTCTAAAGACCTCACTGTTAAGAGATGTTAAACAGTAAAAAAAAAAATGCGTTTATTTTTATTTTGAATAATGTGCCCCATTTTTATCAAATTTGTTACTTCTTTCAGCATTTTACAAACAATTTATTGATGGGACACACTCCCATGATGAGCCATGTGTGGCTACTCAGGGAATGGCTGTAGCAGATCAGCTAAAGAAACTTTCTGAAGGTAATTATTTAGTGATGCACATATTTTGTGTAGGTTTGTTTGCCTTAGATATCAATTGTTTCATTATTTTTTCTTGATTTATCACAGGAATTGTTCAGCTGGATAGGGAATTGCACCAGCAGGTGTTAAGCAACTTGGATGAACTACTGTCACAAGCAAACTGGATAGAAAAACTTGAAAGTGTTCTTACCACTATGCTACCTCACGTGCAGGTAGGTATAACTTCCACTTCATTGCTAGACTTAAAAAAAAAAAAAAAATTGTACTTTTAAAATTCACATTTTCTTCACCTCCTTAGTTACAAATCAATAATCGGAACTTACCATAGGCCTGATGTGTACACATTTTCCAACTTGCCATATATCTCATGATTAAGGTTATGAACTGAAATATGGTGAAGTGTGTTTTTTGTGTGTTTTATTGTGTTTGTCTGACCCTCCTGCCTTCATCTGTGGTAAGTAACCAGTTTTCCTATCCATCTTATTTAAAATGTGGTTTGAGAAATAATTGCACACTGGAAACATTTCTACTGGTGTATAACCACCTCTTGCCAAACTTCAATGCTACAGCAGCATCAAAACACGTATACACATAATGTTGAAATTTTTTGGTTACATTCCTTCATGATGGTGCATGGGTGCTAATTATGGATTTTATTTAATACTGTATACTGCAAACAATAAATCAATCTGTTCTTCCACATGCCAGGTAGCAGCACTTCAAATATTTCTTGCTGAGAAGTAACATGAACAGTACTAAAATTTTCATGTGTATCAACAACAACCATAAAATTTTCTGAATTAGTGGCAGTTTCAAGGAGTGATAGAAACAAATGATACACAAAAATGTGTTTAAAACATTCAATACAACCTAAATTTAAAAGGGTTGAGGAGAGCCAAGAAAGGGAGGAGAAACAGAGCTCACACAGCCAATGTGTCTTTTTTAGTTTATCTCAGAATTAACTAGACAAAACTCAAATTCTAAATGCACAACTAATATAGCATTACTATCACAGTCTTCTTGTAATAAATTATTAGATTGAAAATAAAATTTCTAAAAAAATCTGTTCCTATTTTCATCATGAATCATTCCAAGTTAAATGTTTTGCTTGTTTGTATTTTGCTGATCTAGTTATTTTATTTATCTGTTTAGTATTTTACAGATAATTTTTCACATAGTTGTTTTAAGTGTATCAAAGTTTCACAGTGTTGGAGATTCCTTATTTACATCTTCAGTCACTGTCTTTTATACAGCTGTCATATAAGTATGCTTACAATATTCAGTTGATTCTTACCTATGTGCTTACAAGTTTTTTATTATTGTATTTCAGACAACATAAGGAATAGTATGATGCTAGTGCATTGTTTGCAGGGTGTAATGTCATCAGTTGAGAGGCTTCGGACACAAGTACGTGAACCATATGAAAGGCTAGAACGGCAAACGCGTGTTTTGGCACGTTTGCATGAAACTTCAGATACATTGCGCCATGCTGCACGGACACAGCATCTTGCTCGCAGGCTTGAAGCACAAATTCAAGCTGGAGATATTGGCAAGGCTGCTCACAGCCTCAGTGAAATTGGTAAGTAAAGTGTAAAAAAAATATTACTTGTACAATGTTACTTGTGTAATTATATGTTTTTGTCGCGGCTATGTGTGATATGGGGGTTATTATGGCTGTGCAGTCCACTTGTGAGCGTCTAGATTGATTTAGGAGGTGTTCTTAGAAGCATCTTAGGATTTTAGGCTATCTTCCAGATTATAACAGATTAACTACTTGTGGGCACCGAGATGTTATTTGTCAGGATAAGGATATTTGACACCAGGGCGATCTTTGATATAGCAGGGATCCCGAACTGCTCTAACAGTGATATAGTTATAATTGATCTTACCTTGCCGATATATCACAAACTCTTCCACATAATTATCTGAAATAACTTGGGATCTAAGCTAATGACTGTAAATGACTGAGGCGACACAGCTGATAATTTAAACATACTTTAATTATAAAAGCCTAACCATACATTTATCCGCAAAACTGTCTAACGTTATGGTGGAAGGGAAATGACACGCAAGCATAAATACAATTGTTATCCACTTACTAAATGAATGAATAGCTTCTTCATACGAGTATAATGGAAAGATAGCTTTATGATTAAATACAAATAACTGAATAATTAACGATCCTGATTATAACCCGACATTACCAAATAAGATTATCACAAGGCTACAACATTACGACAACAATGGCAAACAACTCATTTAAGTTACACAGATTGAATAATGACTGAATAATTTATCTAACTACTTTAACTAACCAAACACTAATTAATGCGAGACAAGACTATGGACAAGCATAGCTTGTCCAGTGCCCAAAGGCACACAGACGAGACACAAGTCTTACCTCTTACATGGCTGCTGAATCGTCAATCACAGAATAGAATAGAACAAGATCATGCCACGATCGCGTATTTATGCGTGAGCTATCACGTGCTAGACGTATGATGCGTGCTTCGTACAGCGCAAGCACTGGGAGTCAGCAGAAAGTCTCACGTAACCACTGTCCGCTTGCTTCAAGCAACTCGTAATATTCACAGACTAAAATATCAAAACTCCCAATTTAAACCCTAATGCACAGACTGCCCGTTACATTTTCAATGTTATTGATACAAAAAATAGGCCAGCTTTAGACAGTAATTTCTTTTTTCAAATTACATTACATGCCTGTGTTTCTGATTTCATGTTGCAGTACTTGTTTTGTATTAGGCGTATGGTTGCTGTTTGCTGCATTACCTCCACAGAAAATTCAATTAAGACAGTTTTTTTCAGTGTTATTTATGGTCACCTAGCTTATATTGTTTGGACCAGTGGTTCCCAACTACTGGTATGCTTAGCATTAGGGGTACATGAGTTTGCTCCAAGCAGTACATGTCATTTTTGGTATTCTCTTGGCTAAGGTAATCACTAAGATAATAAAAAATACGCAAACATTACTGTCTCCAAATAGATTTTTTGAACATTTGTTGTTTTTTTTGTCATTTGTTATTGGATTAAAAATGGATAACTCATGAAAAACACATTTCATTTTTTATTTATCATTTCAGGTATAGGGGGTACATGAGGTTTAGATTTTTCTTGAAGTGGTACTAAGGAAAAACTAACTGGGAACCACTGCTTTAGATGATAAATTAAATGTTACTTCCACAATACTCTATTTTTTAGTTGATTTACAACATTATGTCCTTTGTAAATAATTGTTAAAACTGACTATGTAGGTAACCCAAAGAAGAGAATATTATTTAGTTCAGTTGTGTAAGATATATTATGACATTGTTATCTACGTTCTGGTCTTTTATTCATCTCTATCAATCTGTTAGATCAATAATATTTTAATAGCATGTAACATAAGAAAATTAAATATGAAATTCAATCATTTAGGTTTAAAATTTTCTATAATTTCATTTAGTTTAAAACAGGTACTCAAAGTAGTTTCTAAAATTTGCTGTGAATTAAGGATAATCAGTGGTAAGAGCTGTTCTGTTTAAGTCAGGTCCAATAATAAAATTATTCATTTGGATTTAAAGACTAGTTATCATTCCAAATTGATGCACATTCATCATCTTTCATGGTTTATCTTATCCCATTAATCCTGTCTTTTAAAGGGAATTTACTGTATGACTTGGTATCTGAACCAATGAGAATCTTTATGTATTTCATATAAACAAATATAAAAAGCAACCTAGAGGTGCAACTCCAGTCAAAGAAATTTAAAAATTCTGACCGGCACCAGAATTCAAATTGGGAAATTCATCCATAATCCCAAGAAGTAGAATTTCCTCTCTTGCCATCACTCTTGATAAACTTAAATTTCTAGACAGATGTAAGGTTGTTGAGTAGGGAATGCATGAAATCAGTGCATCAAATCCGACCCACGTGTATGGACACTTTTTGTTCAAATTCTCTACTGCTGTGAAAGTCAGTAGTAATTATGCTTTTGATTCTAAAAGTAAGTAAGTTTCTGACATTCACAGAAACATCTACAAGCAGTTGCTGTATGTCTTAAGCCAAAAATGTTCTGCATTCTTAGACATAAATTTAATTACAATGTTAACTAATGTTACAATGTTGACAAATTTTCCCTCTGGTAGTTATGTGCAGCAGCAAACCAGTTTCATATATGTGCATTTAGGGATTACTGAAGATTGCGATTCCGCCAGGATCTGGCATCATAATACTGAAATGGTCAAATGTAAGACTTCACTAGAAATACTTTCGGAAGTACATTTAACAGTTTCTTTCTGGTACAGGCTGTATTACAACATAATTTCTGCTTGAAAATAATGGTCCAGGCTGTATTACAACGAAATTACTGCTTGAAAATAATACGCCTTGTGATTGACTACAGCAGTATTCTGACATTATTACTGAATGTTGTTGTTGTGTAATCGCAGTCTCCAGTAGACCCTGCATTTCTTTCTTTTCTATTGTTGTAACAAATATTAATTCTTCATATGCCCACACCACTGCAGGATATCATCATCATCATGATCACAATAATTTTTGAATGTTTCTGCTTTTGCAGGTTGTTCAGCAAATCCTATTACCAGAGGCTACACTTATTTTGAAAGCATGGTTCTATCACTATTGGTTTGCTAGGCATGTTATAGTTTTAATGGGGGAGCAGATGTGTCACCATCTGTCTGTGAGAAGTCTAGTTTGTGTTCAGTGTGATGAGTGTGTTTTTGTTTGAGAAATGTGCAGTATATGAGGCAGAGCTTGGGGACTGTCCCAGAATTTGCCTAGGTGATTGTGGAAAACTGCCTAGAAACCCCAATCAGGATGGCTGGTTTGCGGAGCCTGTTGTTCGAACCCAGCCTTGTAAGGGCTAAATGTTTACTGGGGTTAGTGATAAACAGTTAACACCTGAACTAGAACCTTGTGTGCCTTGGGTAATTAGATTGTTCTACAGTAAGCAGTCACGACGATTTTAAATAACCTCAATACTGGTACTAATTCAAAGTTGGAAACATCACTATATTCTTGAAGAATAATTTTACAAGTTCGAAAAAAATTTTTAGGCATCAGAAATCATCACCAAATATATTGACTGCAGTTAGTGATAAGTAATTCAAACCAGACCAATCCTCATGAAATTGAATTATAGTTGCATGAGGATAAGTGAATTGTTCCACTGCGCTACAAAATTTTAAAGATGGCACACCGAGTGTCACTCCGTCATGAGGTCACATGTCTAGCCGACCGCCTGCCCGCGCTTCACACTGCCACGACCGACGTGCTTTCTGCTCAAGTGTTTTCCAGCGACTCCTGCAGCTAGTCCCCAGTCCTCCTATAAGTAATCAGTGTATCCCTCCACCTTCCCAGCAGTGAGATTCCCCGAAGTACAAACAAAATGTATCCTTGCGCGTCTTATTGCGCCACATCAAGAACTTTCAACCTGAAAATTTTACAGTAGATAGTCAAACTTTCAAACTTTAATTTCAATCCTAATAAAAAAATTTGTAGTTACCATACCATTATTTTTTTTGCAATTCTAAAAATATCTTTAACTCCCAAAGTTTTAAAGCTATGGAGCTGAAATAACTTTTAATGTGCTTCTAATTTTCCACTCTTTCATTTGATACCAAGATCCACTTATTTACTATTCTCTAACTGAAAAACCTGAGGGTTGTGTGAGCTGAAAAAATGGTTATTTTCATAAATATGTAAGTTACTGGTCTAAAAGTTACTTTAAATGATTTTTTAAACCAATTCTCATCAAATATGCCTGACTTCCATAACTTGTTATAAAATTTTCCAAAATCCTTCAATTGGATGACATTTGTCTGAGTCAAATTGTAACTGCGTAGTTCCTACCAAAATCATAAAAAAAATTAATTTCTCTTATCTTGACCCAACTACTTTATAGATCTTAATTAAACTTACTGTGAAATATTTGTATTGAATTACACTTTCTTTTAAATATAGTCTTTTGTACCGAATTTCCTTATATTCTTCACGCCTGTCAAATTTATATTTGTCACAAGTTTTATTAATTTTACAAAATGCTTCAAAACCCTCCTTTAAATTGTAGTAAATGTCTTCAGACTTTAGTATGGTGTGTAAGACAAGATCATGCTTCTTTTAAGCTATAAACTGACTTTCTATCTCTCAAATTGTGGCTTCTAGAATTTTAAATGTGATTACTGCGTCACTCTGATTCCATAAAACTCACTGAGCATGGTGGGTGAGTGGTTAATGCTCTGGTCTCCCATTCAGGAGGACGCCGGTTTGAATCCCCGTCCAGGCATCCAGATTTGGGTTTTCCATGTTTTCCCCAAATCACTCCAGGCAAATGCCGGGATGCTTCCTTCAAAATGCCATGGCCGAATTCCTTCCCGTTCCTTGTCCCAATCACTTCCCGCTTTTAATGATGTTGACGAGACGTAAACACATAAGTAAAAAAAAAAAAAAGCCCATACAAACTCGACTATAAAATACTGATATCTATTTCGGAAAGTTTCTAGCTGTGAAGTTACTAATCTCGCTTTACTAGTTATAATCTCAAATAGCTCTGAAAATAAAGGTTATACTTTTCTTTTATGAAATATTCTGAATCAAATATACTAGATATGTTAATATTATGTTCTGATTTTCTATAACTCTTCACTCTGATTTATCAATTGATTTATCTAAGCAAATGACTTTAAACTTGATCTGCAATGCTATTTAAATGAACTCGCTGCTCTATGAACAAATTTGATTATGAAGTAACAAAATTTTAGGTTACCTGAGAGTCTGTTGCACCTCGTTAATCCATTGTGGTGGCACTTTAACAGGAGCAGCCTATCGTATTTTAATAAATGCCATGTAGTATTTAATGATTTTCAGTTGGCAGGAGTACAGAATCGTTTTAAAGTCTTGGCAAAACTTTAATGTTTGAACTTATTAACTTCTCGTATTTAAATAATAATAATCTTTCTTATTCATTTAACATTTATTCTTGTTTTACTTCATTCATAAACATCCGAAGAATTACAGAGGTCCTTTGCTATCAGTAACTCGATATTATCACCTATAAAACGCGAACTAAACTTTTCTATCGCTCACCCGATCTTCTTGCTCTCTTGTTACCATCTGGTCTCCATAGCTACCGATTTTTCCTACCGGTTTAACTGAATCTGGTAACCAACATTCTGAACCACCATGCACCCTAGTACAGTTCACATGAACAAAGCAAAGCTTTGCCAGATGTCATATTTAGCTGAAGGACCCACAAAGATGCTATAGGAGAGCAAATTTGAAATGATTCCCAGTCAGCCATCAGAGGTCTTTGATTTGAATCCCCATTTTAGGTAGAATGCCTTTACTAGTCAAGTAATTTTTACTGCCAAGAACAACTAGAGACCAAGTCTAGTAGATGAATGGTAGAGTTCATATCTAGCATTCAGGAGAACCTGGGTTTAGTTTTTAGTTCTGATTTCAATTTCCCATGGTTTCCCCCAAAATCACTCCAGGTGAATACTACATTGGTTCCTTCATACTCTTCTCTTTCCTTTTCAACAATCCTCAGCTCTTACTGAGTGGTAATGCTCTAGCCTTGCATTCAGGAGGACATGGATTTGAATCCCACACCCATCGAGATTTGGGTTTTCCATGGTTTCCCCATATCACCCGGTCAGAATGCCAGGATGGTTCCTTTAAAATACCATGTTCAGATTCATTCCCATTCCTCACCCCCCAGATCTTTCATGCCTCTAATGATAATGAGGTTGATGGGTCGTAAACTCATAAGCAAAAAAAAAAAAAAAAAAAAAAAATCTATCTAAACATGATTTTACATGGTGAATGTAAATTTTTATCTACTTTAATGATAAATAAAAGTTACAGGATGTGTCAAAACATGAGGCATGATCAAAAAATGGAGGTTTTGATTTTTTTCAAAAAATCTTTGCTTATTGATTAATACCAGTAAATTTTAATTTAATTTAATTTTAATTTAATTTAATTTAATTGCAATGGAGCACAGGCTCCGGTGGCAATTTCCCTACACAGCTATCTTCCCCCTATCCTGCACCCACCTACATTTGCCCTCTACAAATTTTTTCTTTAAATTCCTTCAAAGTTTTCGGTAAATTATTCATCGTTTCTCTTGGTAACTCATTCCAATCCCTGACACCCTTACCTAAAAAAAAGAGAATCTTCCTACACCCTTGTGTTTTTCTCTGCAAAGAACTCCCTTGCAGATATAACACACTTATTTCAGGGCTTTTTCCAATTTCTGAATCACTTCTTAAACTAAATTTTTGGGACGGCTTTAAACTCCTTCAGTGATTTTATTTTTAGCTCTTAAGTATTGGCATAACATCATCCTTTCAGAGCTTTTTTCAGCTTTGGGAATAGGAAGCAGATACAGGGAGAAGTGTACAGTAAATACAAGTGCATGGAATTACAAATATAAGTACCAGCATGTAAGATCTTGACAGGATCTAAGTAATCAAAAGATGGATTCAGCAACAGAACATTAAGTTCATTGTTAAACAATACAATTTCTGTGGAAGAGTGGGTTATCTTTTGGTAATGATCATTGTACCTAATCATTACTAGTTCTTAAACATTCGTCATGATTCATGTCTAATCCACCTTCAACATCTCAATAGCTGGTACTTCCCTGAAAAACAGTTCCCATTCCATTACTCTCTAGTACTAACTTGAGCATTTCTTTGCATGTGGTTTCCTGACTTTGATCATTCTATTTTGGCAGTAAAATTGTGATTTTTCAAGACACTGTCAGTATTCTGGCAAAATATTGAGATCACTTGCCCCTACTTATTATGAATAGAATCACTTGTCTTGGTACTGAAAGTATTTCCCCCCCTCTCCCCCAACTTTTTTCACCCTTGACAGTGTTAGCTCTGAATCATTCATTTCACAGTTTTAAATGTATGCCTGCCAATTAACCTGTCCCATTGAAATTATGCCCTTTTGTATATTAATTTCACTTATATCTTATTGATTATGGATAGAACACATACTTATCAACTGTCAGCGGCTTTAAAATTGATGAATAAAATCATGAATTTGTCCACACTGATTTCATGTTTCTCTTTTTAAGTGTTTCTGCCACTCTAGGTGTTGGTTAAACAGTTATGTGTGCTTCCAAATTTAGTGGAAGACTATAAGGGACTAAATATGAACTGCTGATGTTTTGAAATATGATTCTGATTTTGAATTAATGAAATCTTACTATTCTTCATGTGTACTACATTAACTGTTGGATCCAGTCATCTTTAAATTGGCTGTCTTTCCAGCTCAGCTTGCAGAAGATGTTGATTTAACAGGCCTTGAAATGCTGGAGTCTGATCAGCAGGCAATACAGAAACATCGTGTAGAAGTTGAGAGGAAGGGTCAATCATTACTCGCACAGGGATTGTCTACAAATAACAATGGTCAGGTGAGGTGGCCATGCATTAGAACAGTTTGTCATATTTAATCATTTTTCCTTGTTCATAATAGAGAAAATATTTTCACTAATTGATGCAAACCATTTCTTTGCATTAAAATTTGCTGCTTTCATTAAAATTTGTGGAAGCCTGGCAATTTTGATAGAAAATTTTTGTTTTCTTCTTAATTGGTTTTCTATAGCAATTAATTTCATATTGTTAAATAAAAAAAGTAACCATTAGGCATCTTTTTCAATGTCCCATTTGTTCATATTATAATTTTTGTATATTAATTTAAATTATATGCATTTTTATTTTTTACTTGATCATAAGTATGCAAACTTATTTATTTTTTTGAGAATGGTGGGTGAATAGTTAATGTTCTGGCCTCGCATTGTGGAGGACACATGTTCAAAACCTCATCCATGTTTCCCGATTTGGGTTTTCCATGGTTTCCCCAAATTACTCCAGGTGAATAGCAGGTTGCTTCCTTCAAAAGGGCCATGGGCGGATTCCTTCCCCTTTCTTTGAACCCAGTCCCATCTTTCCTCTAATGACCTCAACGTCGACGAGGCGTAAAACCATAAGAAAATTTTTTAAAAAAAATTCCCACTCCATTATGCCAGAAATTGAGTGCCAGCCTGTAATTGTTGTCATCTCTTTCCTTCAATGCACTACTGCTAATTTCTTTTTCACTATCTTTCCAAGACTCATCATCCATACACTCTTTATACACTCCCAGTACTCTCTTCACTCTCCTCTCCCTTGTTATACAGATGTATTTTCTTTTCTTTGGACATGTTTTCCTATATTTTTTTATTTCATCTTCTTTTCTTTCTTTCACATTGTTGTTCTAATTTGTATTTTCTCCATCCTAGTTTTTTACACAGTTACCTGTTATTGATCAATGACGTGGCAATTGATCCATGGCTCACGACCTATACTTCATGCCCTCCTGCCTTTGTCTGTGGTAAGTGACAGGTTATTTTTCCCTATCATTCTGTTTTTTCATTGTGTAAAAGCAGTTTCATTGTCACTGTTGTTAAATTATTTTACTGTGTGAGATAAATTACTCAGCATCTCCATCAGGAATTTATTCAATTTCCTGACTCCCCACCTACAGGCAACAAATCCAAACCCTTGTGTCTACAAGCGGGTATATATAGTTGGGGGGAAAGCGTAAGTGCCATGTTGAAGGAGTTAGGTTGGGAAGACCTGGAGCACTGAAGGCGTTGCTCTCGACGGAAGCTAATTGAAAAATTCTCGACTGATGTATTTCGGAATGACAGCAAACAAATATTGCTACCAGCAACATTCATATCTCGGAATGACCGCAAAAATAAGATAAGAGAAATCAGGGCCAGGACCGATTCATTTCTCTACTCACTTTTTCCACGAGCGATTAGGGAATGGAATAGAATTGATTTACTGGGCGAGTAAACACAAAATCGGACAGGGGTAGCTTCCGATAAAGCACTCCGGCCATCCTGATCTGGGTTTTCCATGGTTTCCCTAGATCGCTCCAGGCGAATGCTGGGATGGTTCCTCACAATATCCCATGGGCGCCACCTGCCATATCCCGTATATCCCTTCCAAACCATTACCTTTCCTGATAGGTGCAATGCACCCTCCGCCAAACACTTTTAGTGAATTGCGGAGTAATTGTAATAGTAGTAGTAATAGTACCAGTTTGTGGTAATATATTCCAGTGACTTATAACCAAGCACCTTTGTTTCTGATCTACACCATTTCACATATGCAGATCTAATGCAATTCTTTCCACATTTTGAAACTCCTGCTTTGATACCAATAATGTATGTTCTGGACTTGAGCAAGGAAGGTATGACCCTGATTTTTTGTTCAGTTCCTGTACCCGTTCAAACAGATGGAGAAATAAGAAGCCTTTTTCTACTACCTCCACAATGTGACCCACCAAAGTGAATTTATTATTATTATTATCAGGCTTTTACAGCCTTATTGGACCACTTAAGTCATTTTCTGGTTGTCTTTTTAGGCAAGTGTATGCACCATTCTTTCCGAATTAAGTATATTTTCATTCGTTGTGATCTTCTTTGTCTTTCCTCACCTGTAAGTACTCCCTGCGTTGTGTGTCGTTTGTCTATTTTTGGTTTAAATCTTATTTTTTTGTCTTTCTCTTTATTTTGTAGATCATCCAGGGTTATTTCTAATTCTTCCATATGTTCTCTAACTTCCTTAATCCATCCTGCCCATTGCTTCACCTTCCAAAGTTTTTCTATTATTCTCCTTATTAATCTGGCGTCCTCATGCTGCTACCAAGGAAAGAAATGCTCTTCTTGCGTATAGTATCTGTGATGGGTTTCAGTTCCCTGTACACCGCCTCATTTGGCACTATCCTCCATTGTCCCTCTATCTGATATTTTTTATTTAGACATGTTCTTTTTATTCTTCTCTCAACTTTTAAAATTTTGTCAATTCTGTTTTTCCAAGTGAATTTACTATCAGATATTAGTAAAAATATTAGTATTTTAAACTTTTTACAAACAATTTCATCTCCACTGTACAAACATATGAAACTTTCATTTTTACATCTTTATATCCAATAAGCTGAATCTTTCTGGCAGTTATTTTTATTCCAAGAGACCTGCTCGTCTAAATGCATTGTCCAGATCCAGAATTACATCAGCTGCAAACAACGTATTTTCTGGCAGTGAATCAACAACAGAATCCATTGTTAGATAATTGAATGTTGCTAATCATCATACATCACCCTGTAATACCCCTGTCTCTGCTTACTAATACCTACATTCCTATGCTGATGCTATGCTCCCTACATCTTAACCATTCTCCCACTCGATTCTTCTTTGTGTTTTTAACTTTATGTACAACCCCATCTTATGGATATTCTGCAAAATGTCTTCAAAAGCATTATTGCCACACATTCATATGGATCTTCCTTGTCAATTTCATTTAAATAACCTTTCTTAAAACTATGTTACTGACGTAGAAACAAATTATTGTCCTTACTCACATTCTTGATGTGATTATGCATCAAGATCTCATGTGCATTTTTTGCTGCACAGGTCAAACTAACTGTTCTGTTGCAGTTCTTAGAGTAATGGTTATAAAATGTGTTATCAAAATGTTACTGTTTTAGAAATTAAGTAACTTTAGAAGTGTAATTTATTTAATATTAATTACTTAAGTTGTTGCTTATCTACATTTCAACGATCTTTGATAAATTTTTTACAGTGTCACATTTGCATCACAGCTTCATTTTAATTTCAGGTCTGCACAGCTATCCAAGTATTCCACAGTCTTGGTAATCTGCCTTCAGTTGTGGAGGATCTGCTTTCTGCTGGGCGAGACCGTGTGATGGCTGCAATAAAAAGAACTCTGGATATCCAAGCACTCAGTCAGACTGCTACATCAGAGTTGTCAGGATCTGCAACAGCAAGGAAGGGTCAGCACACTGCCATAGAACACTTTCTCTTCATATTTCTTACGAGTAGAACATTTCATCCTCTGCTCATTACAAGCAGTAAATTTCCAGCAATATATGTCAAAATTTAATATTCTGAACTTTGGATCATAGTTATGGACAGTTTAGTCTTAACACAATATTTCAACTGCTATCTCTCCTGCTTCATCATATGAAATATTCTTTCCAACGTAAGTACAATGGTGACTCAGAGGTTGCCTCATGGTGCACACACACATTTATACAAACATGGTCCCTGGACCCATACAAATCACACTGATTAATGCTGGCCATCTATTGAGCCAAACCATTGAATTGTTCATGCATTTCACCCCACTAGAGTTCAACCTAATCTCACTTTTTAATGGGACTCAAATGGGCCCACAGCTTGTAATGATGAAATCTACATTGGTGTTAAGCACAGTTCTGATTTTAGCTGTAACTGTAAGTTTACATGTAATGAATCTGATACCTAGAGGCAAATGAAAAGTTCAATAAAATGGCTGTCAAATTGTTCAAATAACTCCACTGCAACATTTAACAGTCAGGCACTCTATAAAAATGAAAAGTCACAGTTGATAAATAACTCAATATTTTCACTCCAAATTCTGTATCTAAATTGGTACCAGATCATACATTGCAATGTCCTAAGATAGCACCAGATGTTGTTTTTGAATATTCTTCTTGTGGATCTTCAGGGGTGACATGAATAATTAAATTATTATTTAATTGCTGAAAATTAAGGATCACATTCTCATTTGAAATGAATTTTTTGTTGTTGTTAAACATTCTTCTTGTAAGAATTTATCGTTGTCGTATTACATTCAGTTTCATCAGTTTTATGGCATACACATAAAAGATTTGTTTCAGGTACCTATATTATAAGAGATAGTTTACAGAATGATTTTAAATTTTACACATATTTCTATGTTAAATGTACCGACACATGTAAAAAAATTATCAGTTGCAATGACATCTGTTCTCATCCCCATTCCCCATCTCCCTTCACCTTCCTTGTCCCCATTCCCCAGTCCCTTTCCTTACCTTCTCTCTCTCTCTCCCTCCTCCACCCTACTGTTTGCTCCTGTACTCTCCTTCCCCATAAGACTTTTTTTTGAACCTAAACACTAAAAAGTGTCAAGTCATTCATATAAGTAAAAAACCATTTAGCTTTGAATATGCATTTAATGGCAGTTCTTAGTACAATTGATTCAGCAAAATACCTAGGTGAATAATTCATCATAATTGGCTGTGAAATGAACATACTAATACTACTAATCAAAGGAGTTAATAGAGACAACAGAGAAGGTCCAAAGGAGTGCCACATGATTCGTGACAGGGAAAGCTTAAATGCATTATTGAAGGAGTTGAGTTTGGGAGATTTGAAACATAACAGGTGCAATTCTCGTCAGAAGCTAATTGGAAAGTTCATTACAGACTTATTTCAGGATGATAGTAAACATATTTTATTATCAGCAACTTCGTTTCTAGCAGTGACCAAGAAAATATAATAAGAAAGATCAAGGTGAGACCTGATTATTTTTTATACTTATTTTTTCCCACCAGTGACTAGGGAAAGGATTAGGAAGATTTTATCAAGTGAAAAAACTTAGAATCTGACAGGAACAAGTCTCGAGAAACCACTCTTCCCATCTGGGGTTTCCATGGCTTTCCTGCATTGCTACAAACAAATACTGGGATGGTTCCTCAAAATTACCTATGGGCACCTCCTGCCATATGCCATATATCCCTTGCAATTCAGAAAACATTATAAAATAGGATAGGTGCAACTTTTAGTGAATTCTTGAGTAATAAAAATATCAGTAATAGTTATGTTTGTAATCAAATGATACATAAATCTGTTTAGTAAGAATAAAAGTACTTTTCCAAAATTAGAAAATCTTTAATTTTATGGTTCCATACCCAAAAGTAGTCTTGTGTAGTTCGCGAACGAACTAGTTTGGAAGAGCGCTCCCACGAGCGAACTACGCGTACTAGTTCCCTCCTTTGTTCGTTTGATCCTTTCCCGAAGACCAACTTTTGTTTTAGTTTATTATCTAAAAGGTAATACAGTTCGCTGTGGACACATTTCACTGAAGAGACAGATATAAAAAATAAATAAACATTAATAATTATTACAGAAGTCAAAAACTGAAATTTAACATGGAATGTGAAAACAAAACACACTTTGATCCCATTAACAATTAAAAGACAACTATCAGTAACCACAACTATTATAACAAAGAAAAGAGCGCGTGAAGTAGCGCTAGCAAAGTGAGCGAATGAGCTGTCTTCCTGGAATTCCAGAGCGGAGCGACCTAGTTCGCGAACTAAACACAGCGCTACCGCTCGCGAACTAAACTGAGCAGTACCGTTCGCGAACTAAATTGAGCGCTACCGTTCACGAACTAAACTGAGCGGTACCGTTCGCGAACTAAACTGAGCATTCCAGGTCGAGAACTATCACCATTCACTGCTATAATTACCAAAAATTTTTCGGTTAATGGTAGAATGTTTTTTTAGAATAACCTATAAAAATATAGTACACTTCAAAAATATAATATTTTACGAAAGAGTAGAAAAGGACAAAGGATGTGTTTTTTTTACTATTTTATTTTTTAAGCTATATTTTTTTGCGCTTCTCGCATCTTTAACAATTTTCTGTCTACAGTAAAATTGTAATGTGCTTTATCGCTTTCAGTTTTTAAATTAATGTCGATCAAAAGCTCATTTTTACTAATGAAATACTGCTCTTACTTTTACCTAGATTTCGTGTAATATTGTTATTTCAGAGTAAAGTTCGTTCACTTTGATACTCATTTTTTCTCATAAATTTAGAACCTCTAATATTTTCTCACAGCCATCAAATGAAACCTCGTGTTTTAAATTTAATTTTTGGATTTTCTATAGCCAATTGCTTTAATTAAAATCTAACTATTTCCTAAGATACTCCAGACTTTTATCAACAAATACTAGAGTATTATTTTTAATATTATCACTTTCTGTGGAGAATTTGGCTTTTAATGTCTTTTTTGTTTTGTTTTCTTAACTAAAGAAACAGTATCTTTTACATTTTTCTAGCGCTGATTTTAAAGCTGACATAATATAATACTTATCTCAGTCTGTTGGTTAACAGATTTGTGAAATTTATGTAAAGAAATGACTTGCGAAATTCAAAAAGATTTCAACTTTTGTGTCTTTATCAGTTTCATTCGTCGCCAAAATATTGTGAATGTGTGTTGGATTATCCTCCCCTACACTAATAAAAAAATAACTCAATGACTTCCAATTTACTGGAAATTTACGCACTTTCGTTATTGTTACCATTTTCTCATTGAAGGGTCACTGTCATTTTTATATGTCTAATTGTTAGGTATCACATTGGAAGTATTACTGTTACTTTTCTTAATAATATAGGTAATATTGTTTCTGTCATATAGTACTTAACATGTAGCCAATAGTAGAATTATATTTTGTTCATGATTTCCAAAACTATATTAAAAAAAAAAAAGCCGATTACTTATAAACAGGTATTTTAATTCATCAAAATAAACGCATTTATAATATTTTATAAGTAATGTTGTGTTGTTGTTGGGGTTTAAGGGCGCGTCGACGGCGGGGTCATTAGCGCCTTTTATAAGTAATGTTTCTTCCATGAACAAATACATAAATCCATTTAAAAAATTAATCTTTATGAATGCATGTAAAGTAAATATTAAAAACAGCACAGTTATTCAGTTTACCCATTTGTGCAAAGGACAATGAGCACTTTGGTTTATCGGCAGCAACTGATAATGCTAATGTCATTTGAAAGGGCTATTACTAAGCAATAACTTTTTTTAAGAAGGTCATATTAAATTCCATTTAGAAATGACAAAAAAAATGATTATGTCCTAATAAAACTGACATAACAAACAAAATAGCGCGTGCGGAAGCGGTAGCAATGCGAGCAAACGATCTGTTTCTCTGAATTCGAGACGCGAACTAACGAACTAAAAGAGCGAACTAGTTCGCGAGGGAGCTGTGAAGTAAACTGAGCGCTCTTCTTCGCGAACTATAATGCGCAAATCTACCCAAAAGGAATCAGAACCCTGTTGTTTTCACTTCACAGTCTGTCCATCTGTCATGGGGCCTCTAGCTCAAAACTGAGATATGTTGCAGACTTCCTATTAATTTTTTTAGGTGTTGTGTTGATTCAAAACCTAATATTGTATGGAGCTCAGGAATTAGAGGAATACAACCATTTTTTTCTCCACTGGAAATTAAAGATGCAAGCAACCACCAAAGTTGTCAGTGTTAGACTGTCTTTGTTACCAGATCTATCTAAAGAAGTACAACTATATCATTGAATTTGTAAGTTGCAAGCAAATTAAGCAAAAGTTTTTACTTTGAACTTACTTCACTGTATAATAACACTATTTTATTAAAAATTGCACTTAACTCAGAATTCAGTGAATATTAATTCATGGAATAGGTAAAATAATGAATTTGTTTAGAACTAAACAATTATGCTATCAGTGCTAACAAAAGCATGACATGGCATTGAATGTATGCTGTGCAGTCTGATATCTAACCCAAAACTAAACAGACATTGAATTTTGTTCCAAGCAACTGATATTTTACCTACTAGATGAATATCATTTTATGCCATTAGAGAATGTAACCCTAACTGTGTGAGACTCTTCTCCACATAAGCAGTATTTGTTATTATTAACATTTACATCCTGTTATTTCAGTGGATATGTCATGATAAACACACTTCCGATTGTAGTTCATTTAAAATCTGTAAAGATCTTATAAAATGTTTTACATTATTTTAGTTTTTATGCTTTCATTTTAGTTTTGTGTAAAATATAACTGATTTAGCATAAAATTAATTTTATTGAATGTAAATTTGTTACTAACGGTACAAATAATAATTAAAATTTTTATTAGGTCCAGGCCGTGCTGCTATGCCATCTCCAGGGAATACATCAGCATTCCGCACCCGTCTTTGGTCATCTTTGGAGCAGTTATTTGATTCAGTTTACAATGAATGTTCAAAGGTATGTAAGTATGACATTTTTGCTTTCTAAAGTTGCTAATCCTTTAAACTGGTAACCAAAAACTTTGTCAAGGGAATCACTTAATTTTTAATTATAGTTGCCTGATGTTTAATCCTAACAATTTTATCAGTACTCTCCTAACAAGTATAACAAGATTTACTGGGTGATGGGAAGAATGGCTATACTAGTTTTAGCACACTTTATATCTTTCATATTGGCAGTATTAATTCTGTTTGGTGCACAATGTAATACGAACTGGCAGCCAGCAAGGAGTAGATTTTCAAAAAGATTATGTCCTTTGGGTGTAGAATTGGGAGGTTGGGAGACAATTTGGAGTCTCTTATGCTACTCGCCTTTAATAAACTCTTTTTTTAAATTGCTCATTCTTTTCTTCGTGGGCCCCGCCATTGTTGAAAGAGTTTCAGAAATGAATCTTCTAGAATATAATATTACTGTAACATAACATTCAGCATAGTGTCTTCTTTTTATTGGGAACCTTTCAAGTGACATTTTCAACTTTGGTAAACTATAGTTCTGAGAAAGCCACAGTTGGCATTTGTGCCATCAAAGCACGTCTTGCAATTCTTCGAGATAGAATTCTGTCTATACCATCATTAACTTCAGCACAGTTTCTTGGATATTCGACATGTGGTCAAATCTTTGTTTGAAACAGAATTAACTGAATTAGCACCTGCCCAATTATCCTGCTTAGTTTCTCAGATTTATTTATTTCGTATGGCAGAAGGATACAGATATTACAGTACTGTATAATTAAAGACTGTGCTGCAACAATATATCTGATATCTGTCAATATACAAATATTTTTGAAGCCAACTGATTCTCTTACCTTCATGATAATTTACCTAATTCTCTTACCAGTAATAATAAAATCCTTCTCCCTCATGCCTGAAATCAAGTGCCAGCTTGTAATCATGGTCCTCTCTTTCTCTCCATATATTACTATTAATTCTTCTGCTAATATCCATCCAGGCCTCATCGCCAATAAACACCTTATAAACGCTCAGCACTCTGTTCACCCACCTTCTGTCTTCCAATGACTCTCAACCCATCTCTTTTATCATGTCAGTTACTGATTGTTTTCCACTCTAGCAGTCTCCTTTGCACCCGCACCAACTCCTATATTTGGGAGATGATATACGGATCCCCTACTATCCCACCATATTCAAACAATGTACAATGTTTCGTAACCTAGCTCCCTGATTGCTTTGATACATCCTCTCAATATCCTCTCCAATTCATGAAGGTTTTTGAAACTTTTCCCTATCACCTGACCAATGTGTCCTGCTCAGTTGAGTTTATTATCAGCTGTTATGCTAAGATATTTACACTTAAGAATTCCCTCCTCCACCCTATAGTAAAAAATCTGTGTACCCAATAAGCTGACTCTTCTTGCCACTTATCTTTATTCTATGTTGATCTACCCAGCTAAATATTCTGTACAGTACACCTAGCTGTTCTCAGCCCTCTCTGGTTTTAATCTTATTATGTACCATTACGTCATCTGCAAACTACTTCTGACTGTAAATCATTAACAGAGCCCTTCATTAGAATAATGAACAGTAATTTTCCATATTTACTACCCTGTGGCATTCCTGTTTTCATTTCCATATCTTTTCTTTCTAACTTTTAAGAATTCCTCTAGCGTTCAAGTCACTTTTCCATCCACCCAGTTGGTTTTTACTTCTTTTACCATCATAATTTTACTGCTCACTCTGTCAGAAGCCTTGGAAAGATACAGTGTTACCCTATCAACTTGACCTAATGTGTTATATTTGAAGTTTAGGATAGGGAAAATAACCCACCACTCAACACAAATGAAGGCAGGAGGATTAGATATGCCACCTGAATCATGTGGTATGTCTGGATATGCATACACATATTTTTCTCCTTGCAATATGTCTTACTGTCTACATGACTAAGGTTGTTGATAATGTTTTCATGTTCATCCTGGCTCTCCTGCCTTCATCTATGGTAAGTGATGGGTTATTTTCCCTATCCTTGTTTTAATTGCCTAACTGCAATTTCACTGTCACCATTGTAGAATATTTGAAGTTTCTGTTGTTAGCAGTTAACTTAAAGTTATGATACAGCATTTAAATGGGGGAGGATTATAAACTGCAAGGGGGGGGGGGAGGGGGGATACTGTTGGGATATCTAGCCGGGTAGGTAAAAATGATATGGAGAGAAATGAGAAGAAATCAGCTTATTGGGTATCTTCATCCTCATCTTTTTTTAGGGACTTTTTCCACTTTTTTGAAACAGCCTTGGCACATCCTCTTTCCAGAGATTTGTGATATTTTGAAAGCATATTTATTTGTCAGACTACCAACTTGCTAGGATTGTTAAGTCTTATTAGGAAGTGGATGTGTTGTAATCTGTCTGTGAAATGTGTAACTACTGTATATTCTGCGTGTGTTAAGTGTTTTTGTATGTGTAATGTGTAGATTATGCGTAGATTGTGAGATTATTGGGAACTGTTGCATCATTTACATTGGTGATGGCAGAAAATCCAGACCTACCAATTTTTAATTTGGAAGCTCATAATATTAAATCAAATTCGAACTAATCAGATGAATGTACTGTGCTTAGATCTATGATTGAATTGGTATATATTCCTTTCACAAACTTTTTTTTTTTCCATTAAACCTTAAAAATTACATAAAATGAGCCATTGGTTACCAGGTGCTCTTGCTGCAACGAGTCCTATCACGCAAGACAAGGGATGCATTGCCAGGTTCAACATACCTGGAAATTTTTCCTGAAGATCGCAGAATGCTTGCCTGTCACTTTTGGAACAGTGTCACTGAAATCCTTGCTGTGCAAATTAATCAGGCTGCACAAGGTAATGTTGGGAAAATATGCATTAATTATGGAAAGTAGTATGACAAGCAGTAAGATATGTAACTACAGCTCAAAGATGCAATGAAGTCTTTTGTTCCATGCTTGATGTGTGCCTATGTTAATTAACATACTCATTATAAAGAAATTGGGAGAAATGTAGCTTCATTCATCCATAAAAATAATGCTTTGAAAATTTTTCTAAGATTGCATATATAATTTTCTCTCTCTCATCTTTCTTCAAAAGTAAAATTTAGTAATTTTTTTCTACTTTTTAACTTCATATAGGAATATAAATGTGAATTAGGTGTTATTAAATCCACTGGAACATGTTCAAAATCTTGTGAAGGAGAGCAGAGTGTAGTGGAGTGTGTTGTTCTGTATTATTAATTACACCTTAATTCTAATTATATTTTAAAAAGTAAGAACACAGTGGCAGATCTTGGATTTTTCCGAACCGGGGCAAAAACTTCACGCTGGCGCCCCCCCCCCCCCCCCCTAAAGAAAACACCACACTCAGTTGGATATTATTAAACTAACGTGATAAAAAAGACATAGTAAGAAATGAGTTCTTTTATTACTTGTATTATATATAATACACGCAATCAGAATACATAACGCACGAGCCAGACTGTATTCACAATTGCAGTCCTTAGGCCCTAGCAAAATTTGCACTAAATGTTACTACAACTTCACTGTTCGAGCTTTCATTTCCGCGAAAGAGTCTATAACTTCACCAAAATTCGTCTCATAAGCTGTTCTGTTTTCGATTGATAAGAACGCGAGGCTAGAAAGACGTTCCTGGCTCATTGTTGATCGCAGGTAGGTTTTTACGAATTTTAATTTACTAAAATTCTGCTCGCAGCTTGCGGACATCATTGGTAATGTGCAGTATATTCTCAGAACTATACGAATATTAGATTTCTCAGAACAAGATCTTGTATCTTTTTGTCACTAATCAAGCATGACTAAGGATTGCAATCCCGCATTGTTTTCAATTCCGCGGGATCCGCGCGGGATTTGCGCCAATCCCGCGGGATTAAGGATTGCAATCCCGCAGTGTTTTCAATCCCGCGGGATCCGTGCGGGATTGGTACAAACAGTTTTTTAACGCATATATTTAAAACATAGATACTTAAAATGTTAATAAATTAAATAATAATTAAATTAATAAATAATTTTTAGTGTTAAATGATAAAAATTAACAGTTTGATAGGCAAAATGACATTAAAACTTTTTAGCGTGTCTTAAGTATATTTTGAGGTTTTACATTTTTGTTTTTTAATCTAAACCAATTTTTAAATAAATAATAAAAATGGAAAATATTGAGTCTTAGGTCACATTATGTGCCTTACAATAATACATCACATAAGTTTAAATATATGGTTTGATTAATGACCAAGTTACCAGAGTTTTTTTTTTTTTTTTTAATAAACTTTCAATAACACCGAGAAAAGCATTCCATTTCACAAAGTGAAGTGAATATACTCTGTAAAGTGTGGACTTGGCTCAGAACAAGATCTCATAACTTTTTGTCACTGCACAAGCACGAGACTTGGCTTTTTTTTGCGTGATTCATTATTATTTCTCCTGATTCGTTGATTGCTATTACAGTTGATTCAACCTTATTAAAAGAAACTACTCACCAACACGTAAACTGTCAAGTATTTCAGATATACTTATGTGGCGTTACGACGTTTTTAGAGTCGAAATTATTATTTTTTAGTAAGAAAGGAGACTTTCTCGCGAATGATTGCAGTGAAGTCCTCATAGGTTGTATCTCCGGATTTCATTGCAAACACACGAAATTACACACGTGAGGGAGACGGCGGAGGCAGCCGTCGAAGTATGGTGTTCCTTCAACACAAATCGTCGATACACCCGTGAAAATTTCATTATAACTTTTTTTACCTTCAGTCGAAATAATGACAAGGAGAAGAGGGATTAATTGAAAGCCTGAGTGGCATATGTAAGCAGGCGGCTTTCGTTAAAGAAACGCATTGAGGCAGCGGCCAAAACAACAATAAGTCAAACGATATACAATTGGCTTCTGATAGCTGTTAAATAAATAGGTAAGCGATCGTTAAAATTACGATAACATTAGTTTCATACCAACGAATAATCAAATTTTCAGCCGTAAATTAGGAAATTGTCACAATTAGTTTATCTGCAAATACAGGAAATGGGAATAATGAAACTGTGAATAAAAAGCTGTAACCGTGTAGTTCAGATAACGTCTACGACACTTAAAAAATAATTATATAGTTAGAAAATCATACTAAATACGCACCATAACTCAAATTACAGAAATGTCTACTCGAAACAAACGTAAGTTTTGATGAATACGTAAAAGTGTATCTATTTACTTACGAATGACGAAGGTTGACAAAAACAAACGCTTGTTCACACGAGTCAAATGCCAACTGCTCTGGTACAGCAAACAGCGCAATACATCCGATAGAGACTGAGTGGGGCAGCGAGTCACGCAGACTGACACGCGTTTCCGCCGGTTTTTGGATTGTGCGGGATCCGCCATACTGTCTAATGATGCGGGATCCCACTTTGCTGGATTGCAATCCCTAAGCACGACACTTTGCTTATTTTTACAAGAATTGTTTTTGTGGAAAATAGATAAACTCGATTCGATATTATGAACATGGTAGATTGCTTTTATAACAATAAGCACGTTTTCCCAACCAAAATGTTACAAACATTGCGATTATAATTTAAATAATGTTATTATTCAATGTGCATTTTGTCAATAATATCGATAAAGTAAATCGTTAGTTCATTTAAAGAAGGAAAACAAAAAGAACGGTCGTCTTTGGCAAAAAATTTAAACATATTTCAAGTAACTGACAAAACTAAGAAACAGTTGAAACTATCAAAGCCATAAATTCAAGTCATGCCCTTCCCAACGATACCAAATTCAATCATCTTAATTTATTTGATGTGAGAGACAAGGCGTGGGAAAAATTTTCATTATTTTATGTTGTGGATTAAGCGCTAACAAAAACAGTAATGAGCCAGAAAGAAATAAGTTAACGTTATAATATATATCAGCATTTCCAATCTATGGTATGTGAAGATGGTGCAAGTTATCCGAAGGCAGAATTTTAAAAATTTGATTCTCTAAGGCATAAAAAAAAAATGGATATCGTCTCATCCTGCATAAGACTGTAAGCGAGAATAAGCTAGTAATCCAAACTTTCTAAAAACAATTAATATTTCAACTACCATCAAAAATCTGGCATTTTCAGGATATGGGTGCTTTACAGCCTATTCCTTAAATACGTTTTCGGAGAGCGACGTTTTATGAGTGCTTTATTGTAGGTATATGTCTTGAGAAACGGCGGTATATGCTAATAACAATTGATAAGTTTGGTTCCTAATATATACAGAGGTAAGAAATAAGGCACATATAAGTTAATGATCCGAATGTTTTTGACATTTCACTGGTCCTCGGATTGACAAAGGATGAGAAACGCTGAGAAATTTGATAATGACAGATTCTTCCTTAGCTGTAGGTATTAAAACAAAACTGGGCTAATCACTCGAACGCAGCTGCAAGAATGCGAACATCAGATGGCAAAATTTATAAATCAACGAATATCTGGAGTTCCCGCTAACAATGATGTAATGAATTCCATTCCGTGAGTAGAGCTTTGTTTTAAGGCCGCTCTGTCACAGAACAATGAATTTTCCGTCCTTTCAAGTTGCCGCCTCGGTCAGTGTACCACGGCACTTTACCTAAAAGAAAAGGGTCGGCAGCACATGAATATTTCGCCCTGGCGCTTATGTGCCACCAACACAAGATTTTGGCGCCCCCCTGAAGTTGTCACCCCGGGGCAAGAGCCCCGGTTAGCCCCCTCCTAGATCCGGCACTGTAAGAACATTAGATTTGTGAGTTCTATGTGATATTTTATCTCTTCAAGTCCATTCAACACTTGTAGCATGATTGAAATGCAGTTAAATTTCAATAGATGTTTGTGGCTGTGAAAGTATTTTTGATGTTCTGCAACAGGAATTGGTGTATTGGAAGGGAAAAACTTAAGAGATATTTGGGTGGAGTAGGTATTTGTGGAACTAAGCATTCTTGAGCCTGGGCAGTCAGTTGAAGTATATGCGGCGTTTGTGAGAAGGATTTTGGGAAGAAGTATTTATATTTTTGGGTACAAACAGAAGGACATGCTATTAACAGTAAAGACTAAAAAAAAGGAAAAAATGTATGGGCAATATTGGGAGTTAGCTGATTTCAGTTTGTATATGGTGATGGTTGTTGAACATCTCTGGTGGGATTTAATTTAACTGTGACGGAGCATACGTTTGTGTGGAAATTCCCTTAATCATCTATTTACCCATTTTTTATTTTATTTTTTAAATTATCTTATGTAACTTGACTGTTAAATTACTCACCCATCTATTTTTGTAATTTAAATTTTTAATTTTAAATTCCTTCAGCTTGGTCATAATAAACAACTGACGTGTAACATTAGTAAAAATTAATTTTTCCTGATCATTTTAGGCGATAAATGGTACTGTCCCAAAGTTTCCCCACTTGATGGGGTAAGATTTGGACAAAAACAAAGGCTACCATAATTACTATAAAGTAATTGAGTATAGAGTAAGACCCTGCCCCTATTTGCAAAGTTGAAGATCAGTTTTATATAAGAACGTAATCTCAGTGAATTACCTTTATAAGTATAGATGCAAGATGTAAAAAACTTGAAAAAGTGTCCCATAGTTACCTTAGGTATGTGCCATTTCCTTACTTATTATAGAAAATCCCTACATAGCTAACTTGTATGTACACAGGGCCGCATTTAGGCTCTGTGGGCCCCTAGGCTATACATGTGGTACGGGCCCCCTGTCGGCAGTGGCCAGTGGCTGGATTCTTAAATTTCGAAACATTCGAAATTTGACCTAAAAAATTTATGGGCGACCTTTTTTTTTTTTTACTACCTGCCCAGGCGCATGGGTTGTGGTTGGTGAGGGGCCCCTCTTTGTAGTGCGGGCCCCCCCTTTGTGGTGTGGGCCCCTAGGCTACAGCCTATGCTTAAATGCGGCCCTGTATGTACATGATAAACAAGAAATGATTCTGTGTCTCATACTTGTTGAGTCTTTTGATAATGCCTTCCCTCCTACGTTTTTATGAAGTGTACTACTGGTGTGTGTTCTCAAAACTACTGTCTTCTTCAGCTGTAAATTCTACTATACTGGATTACATCTTAAGAGTCAGCTATGGTGCCACAGCTTCTTATACTCCCTTCACCATCTTGTTTGCATGGGGTCACATAACAAACACATTATCAACACATATAAAAAAATACGAAAAAAAGTATGAGGGGTTTTTCTTCCTCAAAATGCCCATTTAATATTTGTAAACCGGAGAGAAAGTGGGGACCCCATGGTAAAACTGACTACTTATTTATATTATTCCCATAAATCTTATGAAATATGTGTCCATCAGAACATGTTTAAATAGATTTATAATGGCTGGTTCAAATTGACAGGGTATTAGCTCAAGTGTACCCTTGAATGGTATTCAAATGAAAAATCACACCACATCTAAGCTGATCAGTATATCTGAATCCTCAGTTTCATGGTCTCAACAATCTTAACAAATTCTGTAGAAATCTTGACATAATGGTTACAAAGACTAACCAATAGATTCAACAGTTGGGTCAAATATTTACCCAGCAAGTAGGTCAGAGTGCCAATATTACTAATGATAGGTTCAGAGGTACATTTTCAGCTTTTTAATGGTTACTATTATTCACCTGCATCTCACTGAAGGATATGCTGAAGCTGATAGACTACCTGTGTGAGCCATCTATTGTGAACCTATTCAAACAAACATAGACATCCACGTAATTCACATGATTTACATGCTGAAGATAATACTATAATCAAGTAGAGGTAGTTGTCTTTTGGTCTCCATTTTCTCCCACAGTTACCACCTTATACATAAAAGAATTCGAGGTAAAAGCTGTGAAGGGGGTACTGTTCTCAAACCTTCATGCTTTTTCAGACTTGTTGATGACATGTTTGTCATATAACCCTCTGGCAATCATTCTTGAGTATCTTAACATATTTCATCCCAGCATACAGTTTACCATAGAATTGGAAAAAGACAGTTATCTTCATGTCTAGACATCTTAATTAAAATTAGCTGAATGTATCAGAAGGGCATAGTATGTTCAGAAAACTGACCCCAATAGATCACTATCTTGAAGTGATGAGTTTCCTTCATCCTACACAGTACATAGTTTAAAATTGCTATCTAAAAATGACAACCCACCTATCAGGAAAAATCATATTACAAAATTTAATGCATTTATATTTATTTGTATAAAAATTAAGGAGTTTGCCTCCAGCTCTTATAAATGATGAGTTTATTTTCTCCATCCTTGTCCCCCCTCACCTCTCCCCACAAAGTTGAGTACAGTAAACACATTATTACTGAAATTTGATATACTTTGATATACCTAAGACTAAACAACCATTATTTTCTGAACTTTGTTGTGTTCCATTTTGTAACTTTATTTGCAGCCTCATCATTCCTTAAGCAAGCACTAGAGGGAGAATATCCCAAATTTCTCTGTCTGTACCTTGACTTATGCAAGCGTCTCCAGGCAAACAAGATGAATGTTTCTGACCGGCCTGTGCTTGCATTGACAAATGATACATCAGTTAAAGATGCAAGTTCGGCAACAACATTTCCAGTCAAGTAAGAGTTACAATTCCTGCTATTTAGCCCATAGTTAATTTTAAGCTCATATTTTAATTTTTTTGGTATTTCTGTGGCAGAGAAAATCCCTGTAACATGTCTGTCATAAAACTTTTAGCATATAAGGAAACCTTTTGATACATAATCATTTGATTATTTCTTACTGACCAACAAAAAATTGTGGATATCTACCTATAATAATGCTGTAAGCAATAAAGCAGCATACAATTTTCTGCAAATAATTCAAGTGTTGTCTTATTAATGAAGGGAGTAGTGGATGAGCTGCTTTGAAAACATAAGTATTAATGGTTATTGTTAAATAAAAAATATTGTTGTAATGCATACCAGGGAAATTTAAAAAAAAATTTATTCGACATCTGTAATGTTTTATTTTTAACTCGTCCAGCAAAAATGTTACGGAACTCATCTATCACATAGATATTAATCCATTCATTTAAAAAAAAAATCCATTCATCTTTATTTTCTGAAAATAGATTTATAATTTTTCCTTCTTCTCAAAATTGATTAGTTATTTTTCTATTGAAAGCACAGCTAATGCATTTATTATTTCTTGATTCATGATGTTCCATAGAAAAGTGGCATTCTGGTTCAGATATACTCATGGGAATGGTCAAAAGAATTTTTATAAATTAGGTAATTTCATATAGAACTATATCTAAATTATTCTTAAGCAGTCCCTTAATTTGCAATATTCATGCTTGTTACTTTATTTCTTTGATAAAATACGTTTATCTAAGTTTCGAACTTTTCTTTGTCGATTGGGGGATGTGCATCGATGGTAACTATTAACTCTCCTCTAGACAATTCATTCTTAAAAGTACAAAATTTTTTCTTTTTGTACAATTTAACAGCTTCCAAGTGCTTTTTGAAGGTATATCTGTCTATTATATTAAAAATATGCAGTATTCCACTGCCTTATCTGCTGTCATAAGTAACTTTCTCACAATACTTTAAATTCCTTTTTTGGCAGACAGCGGACTTAAAGGTTATTATGCCTTCCCTGACTTAAACATTTGGGATAGCTATTACTTCAACACGAGGCATAATCTGATAGAGGAGTTGTACCAAAACATAAAAAAGTTATTTTTTAGGTACTTTTAAATTTCAGTCACTTCTGCAATGGTTTGATCTGCATTTGATGTCAATTAGAACAGATCTGTTATGCTGATGTCCATATATTTCTTGAGAGTAGATACATAATAGGGTGATCTCAAGAAGGAAGTTGGAATACCTAAAATGTTGCAAAAAATATCCTTCCATTCTGTATAATATTTACTTAATGTTTTTAAGTATTTAATTTGCCTGAAGTTCATAACAGTGAATGAAATTAGCATTCCTATAAACTGCTGTTATTTTTGTCTGGATACCTGAGATATTACCCGTAATTATGTTAGCTCCATTAAACATTTAGGCTATTAATTTTTTTTATCATTTCGTTTTAGAATTATGTCCAATTGTTTTAAAACACTTTTTGATGTTTTGTTTTCAGTTTCAATGTCTGGAATAAAGTTTCCCCCAAAAATGTAAAACAATAACCATATGAGTTGGTTCTAACGTAGCCAGTGTCGTCAGTGATTATGGCTATAAAGGAAGCTTTTTTAATTTCTTTATCTCCTCATGGTACATTTGTAACATGCAGTCAAGCATATTGAATGGTATGAGAAACACTTTTGAATGCTGTACTGGTTTCTATGTAGCTCGTCATACCTGGATTTAATTTAAATGCAAAATTTATAAGAACTCTAAATATTCCTGGACTTGTGGATTCGACTCTTCTTTCATGTCCATGTAAAGGCGATCCAAACTTTCCACAAAAGAAAATACTCTCTAACATTTTGTATAAAATTTCATGATAATTTTTAACCTTTATATTATGGCCAATGATTGCAAGTCTGTTTGGCTTGCTGAGTTTCTCCTCAAAATTACAATGTCCATAAATTGTTTGGAATTAATAATTTACTTCATTTCTTCACTTCCTCTTTACTGTTTTGGGGGTAGAAAATATATCAACTGTGCAATATAATTATTCTGGGTGCCCAGCCGAATCGTGTTGTGGAAACACAACATTTTGACAGCCTGTCTTCATCAGGTGTGAAGTAAATTTCATTTTACAAGCTTGCTGTGACAACATAGACCTGCTTAGCCTCATAGCATGCTTCCTATTATATATGTCATTATGCCAGAAAAATCTTCACTCATACATACATCAAATATGTTTCACTGAAATGTGTAATATTGGTGTATGTGAAGCAGTTTCTGTCTGGAAAAGAAAAAACTTTTCTGGTGAAATTATTACCATAAAATAGGAAAATATTTATCATATTTGGTAAGTGCCAAGGACCAAAGAAACTGATCTTACAAAAATTTTGTTAATATATTCTCAGGTGACTAGCCGAGTGAGCAGGGTGTTTTCACATGATATTTTGGTGATCGGAATCTCTGTCGCCATCTTCACCAAATGATGGCGACAGAGATTCTGATCGCTGAAATATTGTGTGAAATCACCCTGGCTAGTCACCTGGGAAGACAATATTAATTTTCAACACTGAGAGAAACTTTGATCTTATGAAGAAATTTTATACCAAAGTGGATCTTTACATGGGATCCATTAAACGTAATTAAACTGATTCTACTCTGCTATCCAGCTGCTTATACACAAGGAGTAATAGTTATTATCTTTTAACTATTGAAAAATAATAAAATAATTTTCTTAAAGCAAAATTTATATTCATAAGCACTTTATTTCTCTTTGCAGTCGCCAAGTTGTGGTCAGTTTTGAAAATGCATATTTGTCACGATCTGTGTCTCGTCTT
The DNA here is from genome assembly GCA_031002005.1 of Vandiemenella viatica. NCBI lineage: Eukaryota > Metazoa > Arthropoda > Insecta > Orthoptera > Morabidae > Vandiemenella > Vandiemenella viatica. The sequence continues at coordinate 100,189,181 of CM061914.1, forward strand.
CTTGATCCGGTTAATCTGATGTTCTCAGGTGAGACAGTTCCTTCTCATGAAGAGGTAGACTCCCTCATCAGAACTATTACAAGGTAAATTCTTTAAGAAAATCTGTGTAATATATTAATAGTTTGTTAATTGTCTGTAGCAGTAGGGTGGTTATACATTAGTGTCAATGAAGTGTATGCACATATTTTTTGTGCATTTGAAATTGAATATGAGATGGTCCATAACAATGTAATTGATTTTCACATTGATTTTTAAAAGCTGTAATTGGAATTTAACATTCATGTTACATTGAAAGAATATAAGAAGACCTATAAATATTAGACTGTTTTGTTAGAATTATTGTGTACTCAACTATTTAGTCATACTTTACACATTGTTGGGTCCCTTGTAATATATCTATAACTTTGGCAAAACTATTCAGAAGGGAACCTATTATTGGTATTCTACACGGTAAACAACTTTTATTAACACTTTGTGTATAGTAAGGCAGCCTTTCGCTTGTTTTGAAATCAGTTTTGTAAAAGATATATATTTCAGATAAAGTTGTATTTCTAACATAATAGATTTTGCTACGTCCATTTTAACTAAGAGAATTCACAACGATGATCAGTTTAAGGCGTATTTTCTATGTCCAGAAAAATTTAGTTTAGAAAATGTTTTGATTTTGTTGATATCAGTTCGTGTGCTCAGAGGAAACGAAATGCAAATTTTGAAATTACTAATGAATGCAAAGAGTTAAGTTAGAATTTGATCTCACAAGCTATAGTCAGCATCAGCAGTAACACCCTGAATATAAATTCGACTAATTAAATAGATTATAGATATGAATTTTAATTAAGTAAAGAAAATAAAAAATTTAATAACAGAGATAAAAGAATAAAATTAGGTTCAAGAGATAAATAAAATAAAGTAGGTTAAAATCATATTACCAGTTTCAGAAAAAGTGTGATATTTCGAGGATAAAAATAAAGATTATTAAACATTGTAAGTTCGTGTGCTTAAAAAGTGATACCGTAAAACTGTAAGAGAACTTTCATTTAATACAAACTTCGAATGAGGTGTATCTTGTTATTCTTTCAAAATACCTTTCACTGTTGGGGTAGAATCAATAGTGTGACAGCCGTAAAAGAAGAGAACATATTTTGGTACTAGACATGGTCATAGTTTAGATCGAACAGTGCTGTGTTTATGTACCCTTATCACAGCCCATACGGTTCGACATGTCGACTATGGGTGCTCAACCTTCAATGAAAAAATAGACACAGTTATATCTTACATGAGTGTGGAACAAACCCCTGGCTTTACGCAAGAATGTAACAACCTCACTGACAGGGTTCATTGGTTTGCCGAGATTGTGTGATTTTATCACAGTGCAAGGAGCAATGTCTTCTGTTTTGCCAGTCCAAAGTTTGTTGATGAGATTGGCAACAACATTGTGGGAATTTTATAGCAAATTAGTAAACAGGTAAACTTGTACAACTAGAGAGAGAGAATAAGAATATTTACGTATATAAATATAGAAGACAATGGAGCAGGAAAATAAAGTAAATCCATCACTTACCAAAACTGAAGGAAAGTGGGCTGCAGTGACAAAAAACAGCACACACTCCACAATATTTTTTACTATCCTTGCTAATAATTGTAGGAAATGAAACACATAGCTGGGTTTACCTTTTACCAATTTGCATTAGTTAAGATTGTAACAAAACTGTTCAATTTTGGGTCTCTAATTTTATTTTTCGATTTTATTACAATTTAATAGTGTTTCCAGTTTTTGTAAATCATACAGTACTTTTAAATTGTGTAATTAGGTAATAGTAAATCCACTGTAAGTAATAATTTCACTGTTTGTGCCTTTTAAGTTTTTAAAGTCAGGATGTGCAGCATCTCCCTTAAGGTTTATACCCCTTGTGAGACTTCCAGTCCTCTGCCTCCTCCCCCCCCCCCCCCAGCCCCTTATTTATCATGTTTCACACTAAACTCTGTGAGTAAAATTTTAACTTCCAGATGTTTCTTTACATTTATGCATGATTTTTAAATGGATCGTTTTTCAGTGAATTAAGTGTCTCCCTGGTGGATGAGTCACTTAGTCACACTGTGGCACGTAACATTGGCAAGACTGTGAGATTGTTTTGCCTGAAATGTGAGCAGATGCTAGTAACAGTTGGAGAAGCTACTCAAGTCATAGGTATGTTCACAAAATATATAATCCTATATAACCCAGATTTAACAGAATGAAAAACCATTATCAGTTTACAAAATTGACAATATTTCACCACAGTTTTAAAGAGTAAATATTTTCTGGCATGAATTATTAGTACTGTGTTAAGAATGAAGTAATATAATCTTCACGGGTGTTCAGCCGGATGGTGTCAAAATAACACGACGTTTCGACAGCAAGCTCGGCTGTCTTCATCAGGTATCGGTGGCTGCTGGCTGTCGTAAGCTGGCTGTCACCGCGTCGACTGACTTAGCTCCTCGACGCACCACATTATCTACCTGCCCGCGTGGGGCGTCCGTCCAATCAGAGCGCACCCGCCCCACCAGGGAGTGCCAGCGGTCCCGGCCGGTGGGAGACCCCCCCCCGATTGGTCGAGGCTAGTCCGTGGATACCCATGGTGCCCGACTGTTGTCATTAGCCACTTTGACGGTGTGTTGTGTCCTGCTTCGCTCTCGTCAGAGGTTGTTAATAATGGGCCTCCAAGCTTCGCTCAGAAAGAGCCTGCCGTTCCTATTTATGTTCTGGTCGTTCAGTCGAATCTCCAACGCCTCCTTTATGACCGAGTCCCAGAAAGTGGAGGCCCTGGTCAACACTACCGTCTTGTCAAACGTTTTTATCATTTTATACATTCATTCTTCTGCTCCTAATGGCCTGTTGAATTTTACTCACAACTTGCATGAGGCTCAACCATACCTTACTCTGATGACAAGTCAAATCCTTTTCTTTGCCCAGTTACTGTAGTATTTTATGCTTCATTGTATTTGTTCTGCGATATATTGCTTCTTGCAACTCTTTCTGAACTTCTCCTTTCTCCCTGCACATGGCAAGTTGGATGAATCCTGCTCAGTTTTTTTATGTTTAGATCATTTTGCACAAACCTGAAATCATATTATCCATAATAAAAATAATAAAAATTTCATTTGGCTTCAAAGACATGGTGAAAGAATTTCTTACTGGTGCGAAAAGTACTTCTATTGCACCAATCAAACTTAACTTGATACTCCTACCAGGAATTGGGACCCTACAGTTTAATTTGAAATCTGAATCATGGTACATTCCAGCATTTTTGCATTAACAAATCATTTACCACAGGTGAAGGTCAGTCCAACCAAAGCCAAGATTTGAACTGGAGACCTTCTATACCTGAGACATGCACCTTAATCAAATGAGCCATTTGACCAATCTTTTTTATCCATAAAATATACCCAATAGAACTGTACAACCTCTCATGCGTTGTGTCTACACTAGCTCCAAAGAAAACCCTTCTCACACCCATCGTAGCAGACTACCATCACCACTGTTTTTGGGAAAATGTCACTCTATTGAGTTTTGTTTTCTTAGTTAATTCAACTAAGATGATAATTTAATTATTTCTTACTGCTGAGAAGAAACTTAAAACTTTGTTTCTTAATGTTAATTTTACTAGCAGCACAGTTTTCTGAAAATTTTAAAAGCAACAGTTACCCTTCTTTTACTGCCTATACAATAGTACCAGTAATGATAAAGTATAACAGTTCAAATGATTAAATGAAAAAGTAATTTAACAAACACGTTATAGTTTGAGAATTGCAATATTGGGCTAGCAGTTAAATGTTTAAAAACCAGAACTCTACAAACTGAAATGTGCCTAACAGTATTTGTGTTTATTAAAATGTTCATCAGTACTACAAAGCTAAGTTATTTTAATATTATGAAAGACTTACAACATAATATATAACAAAACTGTGTAAGACAATAAGTTTAGCGGTGGTTTATGCTAAACCATTCTGCCTTAACTGTAACCGTGAGCTGTTGTCTTTGGATATACAGTTTGTACTTTACTGAAACTTGGCCACCACCTAACTTGATCCAACGCCAAATTAGGAAAGGTATGTAGACATTGAAAGTCACTATTGCAATTTAAACTGTTGAAACATGTATTCTACCAAAATTTTATAAGTCACAAACTAAATGACATCGAAAATCATCACCAAAGAATTTTAATAGCAGGAGCAATCAAAACATTCAAGACAGAGCAACCTCATGACTCCTAACTGAATTTACAGTTACATGAGGTGTTCTAATTTCGCCACACACTAGCCTCAAAGTTCAACATGCCTGCCCGGCATCTACATCCGCCTTGTTGCGCATTCAGTTCCTGTCACAACGTGGCATGGTCATGCTCTAACTGAATCTGAAAGTCTGGTCCCAATACTAGCCTCGGGCTTCTATTAATGGAAAAGCCCATGGAAATTACTTCGTTTTCCTGTTTCCCATGGAAGCAGTCCGACATTCTGATCAAATGTAGTCCCTCAAGCTTGTGGCTTATTTCATCATACTTGTGACCTTGGTGACTCAAAATATTCCTATCGATCTGAAATTTTGGCAGTAGCTAGGATGATTAAAAAGTATTAAATTTTGATCCTTTTAAAAAATTTCATAGCTTCAATAGTTTGGCTGCAAAAAAATTATTTTCTGAGATTCCAAAAATTGTTCACAACTTTTTCAATTTTACAGCCACAAAACTGAAATAACTTATATTTTACTTCTAATTGACTGCTCTTTCATTTGGTATAGACAACTCCATGTTTACTATTTTCTAACAGTTTAATGCAAAATATTGTGCAATCACAAATTTCGATCCCGCAAATAACTACCTGACATCTATGAAATCTACTTTATATGATTCTAAGTGTGAATTTGAAGTCTCTACTTGCTTTCTTTGATTTATTATGAATTTTGCAAACTCTTCCGCTTGAATGCTTTCTATCTGACTTAGCCATCTTACTTTTGTGTCCTCCCGCTTGAATCTTACAAAAATTTACTTTCTCTTATATTGGTCCAATGACTTCATTAATTTAAATGAAACTTTCTGAAAACTATTTGTATTTGACTAAGCTTTATTTTTAATATAGTTTTCTCAACTGAATTTATTTATTCTCTCATCTGGTTATCTTTATCCGTATCCATGCATTCTAAATTTTTACAAACTGTTCAAAAGTCAACGTTTAAATTTTAATGATCCTTTCCAACCTTTAATGTGTTATATAATACAAAAATTACGTTTCTTTCTTGCTATCGGTTGACTTTCTATATCTTTGAAATTGTGACTTCTAGAATTTTGCAATGTGCAATTACATCCTAAGTTTTCTATACTGGCTTCTCACTTTTGATGTATTAAAACTCTTTAGCATGATTCTCTAGCTACAAGATTTCTTTCCTCTGTTACTAGTTATTCTAAATGTCTTTAGAAATGAAGGGAATGTTACTTTTTTACAAAACTATTCTGAAACCAAATACTAGATATGCTGATCTTATGTTCTGACTTTCTATAACTGTTTAATCTGATTTCTAGCTGAATTGAATAAGTACCTGACTTTAAAACTGATGTTCCATACTATTCAAATGATGTCGCGGCTCTGTTAATAAATTTCATTACACAGTTTGTGAAATTTTAGGTTAGCTTACAACTGACTAAAATATAATGAAAAATATGACATTTTACTAACTTGTTTCTGCAGTTTTATTTAAATCTAGGAATTTTAAAAAATATCACTTGATGATCAAACTATGAAAGGTTGTTTTCTCATATGTTTGTTGATTATTCTATTCTACACCTTTTTGTGTTTACTGCTGCATAGGACCATCCACACCTGGGCAACAGAGTAATGTTAAAGTTGTCAACCTGTTGTGTTACCTGTCAAGTCAAGTGGTACGTGTTACAACCAACATGCGCACCAGCCTCCCAACTGAATCATCTGCTGCTATTGCTGAAGCTGTTACACAAGCCGAGACCTTGGCTCGTTCAGTACTCACTCCGCTGCTTGACTCTGTAACAGATGCTGTTGAAGCAATTATACTCACTATTCATAACGAGGACTTCTCCATGTGAGTGTCTCACTGTAATTTAGAGGAAGAATACAAAACAAGTTTCAAATTTTATGACCTTTTGCATTTCTGAAACTTATTACAATTTGCTACATTATTTATATGACTGCATATCCAATATATAATTTATTATACCTGTTTCACAGGTAATATTGACAGCCAAAAATTATGTTAGAATGTAGCCGGAACTCCTGTGAAAATTTCATTTCAAGAAAGTTATTCTTATTTGCTGTTATGAAGCTATAATTTGTTTTTGTCACAGTGTCAGTAATTTAAAGCAAAACAATTTTAAACCATGGATGTTTATATGGATGTGTACGTTTGCCATTGTTAATTTTATATCTACACAATATTTCGGCATCTGCCTTGCTCACAAATAGAAAAACGGGCCATTAGGCTCGAAACGTGTGCGCACACCGAACGTTACCTAATGACTAGTCATTAGGTAACGTTTGCCTAGAAGCCGCTTTCATTTTCCTTAGTTGCATCATTAATTTTATATCTGTAATAAATACATCTATTTTTTGTGTTGTTATTTTGGACTCATTGTAATAAATTCTATCAACACATTTGCTGTATAGGGAAAGTATTCCAGTGACAAAAAAGGGTGAACTAAGTTGTTCCCTTTACATGAAGGAACTACAGAGTTTCATCTCCAGAGCTGTCACTACCTACCTTGCTCCGTTCCAAAACCAGGAACTGGTTAGCAAGTCGTAAGTAAAACATAAATATTTAATTTGTCTCTACACATTAATTTGTTTTTACTTGCTCTGATTTTATTTACTATTGAAATTAATGTCAAATGAATAATGATATCTTGTTTTATCTGGGACTATCACTATTGTTCAGTCCATTCAGTGGCAATGTGTGGAAAAGTGCATGATTGTAAAAGCTGGTTTTGTTTTATACTCTTGGAAACCTTTGACTGTAATAGGTCCTACTTCTCTGTGCATGAAACATATAATATCAGATATAAGACGCGCCAGCATTTTTTCCAACATTTGAAGCACCTTTGGAATAAAATTTTTGGTACGGCTTTTAACTCTTTTTATAATTTTGTTTTTATCTCATCACTGTTGGAAAAATGTTGTCCATTCGTGGTTTTGTTGAACTGTGTAAACAGAAGGAAATTGCAGGTAGCCATGTCCAGTGAATACGGATGCTGAAGGATGAAACTGGTGTTGATTTTGGCTAAAAATTCATGAACATGCAGTGAAATGTTGCAATTCCCATGAATTGTTTCACCACAAATCTATGAGTTTTATTTCACATTTCTTAATGTAAATGGCATAGAGCTTCCAAGTTGTACATTGACTATACAATACGGTGGCAAGAACTCGTGGTATTCTTTGCTATTGTAATAAAAAATAACTCAGTAAGCAGAACCTTCATATTTATTAAAACCTGACAAGCTTTTGTCAGTCCTGGCTTTTCAGATTGGGATCGTTAGGACTTAGTTCTGATGTTATATCTGTACACTCTTGACCTGTTCCAGAACATCTGGAACATTGATTCAGCAACTCCTAAACAATGTCAATTTGGCAATGTTTTTGGTAAAAATTTAACAATTTTGGAACAAATTTTGATACCACACATTTCATCCCAAAACAACCAACAAATTTTTGGCATGAGCCAATTATATGTCAACAAGATCTGCAACCTCCCTAGTAGTGATTTGGTGACTGCCCAAAATTTTTCTTCACTTTTTTGGTATTTTCAGCAGGTGTTGATGTGCTCAGGAATCTGGAGTGCTTCTCATCTTCATGGTCATGTTGGAAATGTTTATATTGCTTATAAATGTTTATTTTATTTTAGTTTTGACTGTTAATGTACAGACTTCTCTTTTAAACCAACATCGTCAAGGGCTGCGTCATCAATGGCCCTTGTAGCTCTCTCAATGCAAATTATTTTTGCAAAAAGGGTCTAAACAACAAACTTCACACCCCTGAATAGTATAATCTGCTCCTATGCTGAATTCATAATTAACATTTTGACTGCAAGAAGTAACTCACCCTTAAATAAATAATAATTTGTTGACATTTTTATTTCAATTGGATTTAATTTGTATTTTGTGTTTTTGAAACCTTTGCTAACAGATTGAATCTAATCTGTGGTGAATGTTTTCTCAGTGCGCTTCCAGTTGCTGGTCGGTGCCTGGAACTGTTTTGCAGACATGCATGCCTAGTCCGACCTCTAGGGTCAGGTGGACGTCAGAAGCTTGCAGCAGATTTTGCACAGGTTTTTAAATTTTTATACTATTAGCATCATCTTCATACTGGTAAAAATCATTTTTGCTCTTGTTAAGAAATAATAGTATTATGTAGAAGTTGCAAGTCCATAGTAAACTAGTAAAATAAGACATCAGTCATCTAAATTACTGTATCTGAATTTTTTATGGTTTTAAATCTAAGCTAACTTGTATCCTAGGCAGTACAAAATGCATTGTGTGGAAAGTAATGATTTGCTTCTATGAATTGTTATTTTCCTGGTCTGTAATATGTACAGCATGTAGGTAATAAATCCATCCCTAACCAAAACTGAAAGCCCAGGTGCTGGAACAACAAAGATAACAAACAATATTTCAGGTCATCTATTAGTGATGTTTGAAAGAATATTAAAGTTTAACCTGTGATGAACCCAGTTATGTGAATCTACATTACTGTAGGTCAAATTTTAATTTTAGACTGTGAAATAATATGCATAATGTACTGGATCTTGTGATACAGTTGCAAGGTATCTATACTATTATAAATCTATAAGCAAGCTGTGTGTGTCTCTTTATTTGACTGGGTACTGTCCAAAAACTATTGTGCCAATTTGGATGGTGTTTTCAAGTTTTTAGAGCTAATAGTCCGAATCAAAATCTGAGATAGCTCGTGACTTGTATGTACCATGGGAAGGAACAGGCAATTAAAAACCTTTTTATATTGAAAATTGTGAGCCATAAATCATTATAAACTTTCAGACATGCACAACTTTCACATAAATCTGATGAAAATTCATACAGTTTAACTAATGATTGTTTAGTATTTTGGCCTTGAATATTAGTTTTTTCAATTTCCTGGAATGAAGTAAATAAACAAAATACCTGAATCAAATGTAATGATCATTACTAATATTTAATTTAATGCAAAAATTATTCTTTTAAGAGTTTGACCAAAGATAAATATTCTAATCTTTGAATTGTTTATATTGTATTTGTCTTTGGTTATAGTTACTTGCTTTTCGGAATTAGTTACTCAAACTATTGTACAATATATTTAATCTTCAATTAGAGTAATAGAATTGTGATATTTATGGTAAGTAACTTAGGGCTTAGTATGTATATTAAAGGGTATTATTGTTGCTGCAATTTGATTGTGAAATTCAGGTCGCATTTCAACGTAACCACAACCGCTAACATTACATTACGATGCAGTGGCTTTATTATTGCACTTGTTGTAACCCTGTTGCAGTTCAAAACGAAGGTATATTAAGAAATTAATTGTTATAATTTATCCTAAAATTTACAATGTTGTCACTACAAAAATTGTAGTTAGTGGAACATTTAATGTGTTTCTGCATCATTTGATTTTGTAACGGCAATATCGTTATAAGTTGTGATAAGATTGAGATGCAGCCTTACCTAGGATGTTCTTCCAAAAATATAAGGCACAAGGAATTCAGTTATTGTTAGTAAATAATAGCTGTTTTAATGAATGCCATGTTAGTGATGACATGTATCACAAAGTACGCTACCACCTATTGTGCATGTTCAGCATGTGTTTCCTGATGGCTTTAGCAAAAAAAATTTCTGGTCCAGTCTACATTTCAATCTAACCACTTCAGTTTTGAGATATGATGAAGGAAAATGGCTCGAAATGTGGGTAGTTGCGTAGAAGCTATTAAGAAAAAAAAATACATGTTAACACTCATGGCATAGGAATGTATTCATATGGAATTACGAAATCTTCTGAATATGTTTGTTGTTGCAAATGCTATCGTTGGTGGTGTAGATAGTTTAGAATTAACTACTGTCTGTACCATCATCACTATTGCAGACAGTAACTTTTGTGTTACATTATATCCAACGTACATTTTTTTATTATTTTTTTTTTTTTTTTTTGCTACTATATGAACTTTTTATCAAAAGGTATGTCCTCAGGAAATTTCTGACCTGAAGGATAATTGATTCTCGGTACACTCTTACCGGACCATTAGTTGGCTTTAGTTTCTTATATTTCATATGTTATATACTGTGTTAAAATATAAGTTCAACAAAAAAACAAAAACTTTTGAACATTGAAATGAAAACCGTATCTAAAGTAATAATAACTAAGAGAAAGGAAAATGTTTAAAAGAAATTTTTATTTTTTGCTTTTCTGCATTAATTTTTTATACCAAAATAAAAAGGGTAACACATTTGAAATTTGGATTCACTACTTTATTATAATGTCCTCTTCATGTTTTGCACTCTCCTTTTTTGGAAAAGTCTCCACAAATTAAATTAAAAATGCCAAAATATGGGAGCGACACCCAGCTGTTGGATGCCGCTGGCACTGCAAAATTAATGAAACTCTATTGAAATGTTGGTTAAATCCTTTACTGTATTGTTTTCTCGCCATTTTTGCTTCTCTTCACTGTTAGAAGTCACATGAAATTAACAAATAGAAAATATTTGTCCGAGATGCAGTACAAAAACGATTGCCATCTTATAATCGATACAAGTGATCAGAGACAATCCATTACTTCCATTGTAAACAAAAACCCAACTTTGGAAAACGAATTTCGCGGGATTTTTTTTTCTCTGGTCCAGGCCGAATTTCAACATAACCACCACTTCTATGACAAAAGGAAACTGTTTAGGTTGATATGATACCTCTACCAATAATTTTTGTGTCATTTTTACAGTGCTGGCAACATTTTTCGGTTGTGCAGAGTCTCATAGTTAGGCATTTTTAATTTAATATGTAGACAATTTTTCCAAAAAATTAATGTGCAAAATGTGAAGAGGACATTTGGTGGAGGCAGTTACTACAAATTTCAAAATGTTAGTATGGGTGGAAAAAGATGCAGACCACCCAATTTCTACACACGCCAAGATCTGTTTGCCCCAGAGTTTTTACTCTGGATTGGAAAATTCCTAGATCTGTCACTCAGAGCCAGTATAAATATTAAAATGAAATATAAAGTAGAGATGCTGTACACAGTTATAAAAATATAATATCTTTGACTTTGCCTGTACTCAGTTTCTAAATAATTTATTTTTAGTGGAGTGTAACTAAGAGGTAAGAGAGGTATGTATCATGTAAACATTAATTGCTGTTAGTATTAAAAATATAAAAGCTACTCAAATATATGAGTAATATGACAAAAATTACTTTTGTAATTTATTATTTGGTTCTCATTATATTCCTAGAAATAATTATCTAAATTTCATTTGAAATTCATATTAACAAGATGCAAAAAGTGCATACATCAATAACATATTTTTAATGCATATCATAAGTTTTGTTCATAACCTGTGAGTGCATATAATTTTAATTCCATAATATGACACAATCTGTTTTAGGTGGAGACTGCAGTAGGACCTCTGTACAAGCCTCTGTCTGACATTGGGAAGCCATACAGACTGATGCGCACACTCCGGACTCTGGTGACACTTTCACCAGAAGAGTTTGCAGCGAGTCCTGCCCTTGGTCAGGCAGTGCCCTACAGTATGGCCCTTCTTGCCCTGTTTGCTTATGGGCCTCCTGAGTTGCCGTCACCTCATCAGGTACAATACCATAGATAATTAATAAATTCTATTCTGGACCCTTAAGTTATTTGATGATGAATACTTTTTCTTGATCTGGTCAGTTTTTTCTTGAACACATGCCGCCTCATTACCTTATGTACTTCCACCATTCCTTCTGTTTCACCATTGTCTTACCCTGTATCCTGTACACTTCTTTATACTCTCTTTAGTCATTTGTTCAGTGGTTGTCCCCTGGGCTTCTTTTCTTCAGGCTTTACATTAATCGACTATGGCACTCCATCTTCACTCATCCTCTTCTTGTCTCCACATCAATCATGTATCAATGTTTTTATTCTATAATATACAAATTCCTCTTTCACTATTCACTCACTCATTTGTTAATTTCACAACTTGTTTGGTGTAGTTACTCCAGTCCTACTTCAAATTTCATTTAAATAGCCTGGATTCTTCTCATACCCTTTTATTCAGTACAAATACTTCAGAATCATTTGTAAGTGCTCAGTTGAAACGCAAAATCAGTGTCAAAGTTTCATGATGACATTGTTATAACCAACCACATCATCCTTTTGCTGTTGCCACATTAACCTTTTTCCTTCCTACAATTATCATGTTTTGCACCCAGTTATGGATCTAGGAATTTTCTGAGCAGGGACAAAAACTGAGAGATTGCCATTCCTTCGAACATTATTTTGCCACCCCCATTGTAACCAACGCTAGTCCCACTGCCCCAAAAATGGTCCCCACGACATAAATAGCCGCCATTCAAACACGATTTTGTCACCTCCCTCCCATCCCCCTCCCCCCCTTTCTAAAAGAAATGGATCAAAGAATTTGTATACAACTTTGCTTGAAAAATGAAATAAAGTGCAATAACACATTTGAAATGTTAACAGTAGCTTTTAGTTAATCTACTAAGAGTAAAACGAGAGTTTACTAGTATTCCAGATGTTTCAAAGAGGGCCATGAAGATGTTGAGGATAACGGCTGCCCTGGATGCCCTAACATATCAACAACCAATGACAAGTGGAAAAATGACTCTGGAAAATTGCTGTATCACTATTAGATGGGTTGCTGATGATGTCTGAATATCATTTGGCTCATGCCAAGCTTTTTTTGGACCTGAAACATGTGGCAGCAAAGTTTGTTCCAAAACTACTGAATTTCTAGTAAAAACAACATCGTTCAGGAATTTCTGAATGAAGTCGACAATGATACAGAACTTCTTAAAATCATCATAACAGATGATGAAACATGGGTGCATGGGTAGGATGTCAAAAGTAATACCCAATGGAAGCTGCCAGAAGAGCCAAGACCGAAAACAAATTCAACAAGTTCAATCAAATATGAAGGTTTTCATCACTCGTTTCTTTGATTACAATGGCGTTGTGCATCATGAGTTTGTGCCAAATGGTCGTACTGTTAATAAGGAATACTACCTGGAAGTTATGCTCCATTTTTGTGAAGCAATCTGCCAAAAACTTGCTGAATTATGGAAAAACCACTCATGGAAGTTATATCACAATAATACTTCTTCTCACGCCTCACTGGTTATTTGTGATTTTTTGGTAAAAAACAAAACTGTTGTTTTTCATCAGTTGCTGTATTTGCCTGAAATGACCCCCTGTGACTTCTTTCTATTATGGAGGCCTTAAAAGGATGACAAGATATAATGAAATTGCTGAAGGAGCTCAATGTTCTACTGGAAAGTGAATTCCAGAAGTGCTTCCAAGATTGGAAATAGCACTGGTACAAGCGTATTTTATTTGTGGGAAGTTAATTTGAAAGGGACATAATTAATCCTGATTAATAAATAAATATTCTCTAAGAAAGACAAAAATTCCCATATTTTTTAGTCAAACCTCGTATATATTGGAAGGTTATTGTAAGAATTTTGAATTTTTTAAAGAGTTTTCTGCAAGAAATTATGTATTTTACCCTACACAGCATAGCAATAGTTCTTTTTTATGCTACGCGAAGTGTTCCCCCCCCCCAAATTATGTCATAAGACACAACTGGATAAAAGTGTGAGAACACCTGTTTCTTTAATTCCAGATTTTCTGTTAGAGAAAGTATTCTTATTGGGACGGTGGTGCTGCTTAACTTTTTCATTAGTGATGTGATACGTTCTTGCTATTTGAGTTTCTCATCTATTTAATTGCTAATAAATTTGTTATTTTTATAATTTATATGTATGTTTCAAGGCTTATAATTTTGCCTTTGATGCTAATGTAATGTTTTATCAAAATTTAATTTCACTGAGTTTGCATTAAACCAGTCTGCTATTTCACAAAGTCCTTTATTTGCATTCAATTCTGTATTACTGTTTGGCATTTTTTACCAAAAATTATTTTTTCATATAATCTTGATTTACTATGGTACCAGATTTCTATAAGCAATATACTTGCGGCAATACTTTCAGCATGTGAATTGAGATAATGTGTGATTTACAACTCATTAAAATGCATTATAAATTACTTGTAAAAATGTGGTTGGTTGTTCCTTGCCTGTGCATCTCTCTTAATGGTGTTAAATATCAATGCTGAATTTGTGTACTTCTTTTAGAAATGTCACTAGTTCAACTGAAGATGGATTATCTGTTCTAATTCAGAGTGCCAGTTGGTCCCCAAGCCGTTTCTCACAGTGGCTGGATTCTCATCCTTCAGAATGTGAGAGGCTAGAGCTAATGGGAGGAGCACTGCAGCGTTATGAGCAGATGGTGCGCCAGCGAGGACAGGCTCACTTCCATAGTGTGTTTCCAATAATGACTACAGTACTAGAGGCAGGCCTTAAGCACTGTCTTGAAAAGCCAGTTGGATAAAGTATGCAGTTTATTTTATGTATATTCTGTCTTCAATAATTTACATAAATAAAATCATGTAAAGCTGAAATGTCATGTTTTAAATGTTGTTATTTATTAGCTGTACAATATCCCTACACACCACCTTTTGTTATTGATAAATTTTTCCTTTAAATTCTTGGAATGTTTGAGGTAACTCCTTCAGTATATTATTATTTCTGCATATTATTATTTCTGAAATCAATTTCTAGTTCATGGTTATGGTTGCCTCTTTCTTTCCATGCACTTACTCTTAATTGTTCTCTCATTATCCATACATGCCTTGTCACCAATAGTCAGCAAAGTTGTGTAGTCTTACAACCTTATTATTGCTGATGAGACAGTGGGTAGATACGTATGTCTTATACACTCTTAACAGTTTATTCCCTCGCCTCCTTCATCAATTCCAACCTAGCTCTTTTACCATATAGATACAAATTGTATTATGAAATAAATTTAATACTACATCACTTACCCTAACTCTTCTCTTCCTAGCTCTTAAGGATTCCCCCATTCCTGCAAGCCTTTTTTGATTCACTCCAATGGTTTATCCTTTTTAATCAAGCAGTTAACAGCTCAATCAGTAAAATGCCTCTGGGAGATTCAGTGCCTTCTTTATCTCTTTCATTTGAAATGCCTTTCATGTAGCCCACTGAGCTTCTCATAAAAGAAAAAAAAACCTCTCCTAGATCCATGTTGCTTATTACTTTCCTTACATAAATTTTTGATCTGTTTGCATAACAAATCTCTTCATCAACTTACCACACTCTGAGGTTAAACTAATTGTCCTGATATTCTCAAACTGATTTGTATTCCATCCTGTTTGAACCAGTATTATTATGGCACTTTTCCAATCCTCTTGTAGGTAGCAAGTCTCCATACTCAATCTAAATGTTATTTCTAGGTATGGTACAAGACTGTATTCAGAATTTTCTGATTGAATGTTAAATAACAAGAACACAGAATAGTACTGACTTTAACAAATGAATGTTGGTAGGTTCAGCTCTAACAGTGCTCGGTGACTAGTTTTAGCTTACTAGCTGATTCGGTTCTTTCCGAATGCAAATCATGTCAAAGTCTAATTATAACTTTCATGATTTTTATGATGAACATAAAAAAGAGCAATGTGCATGTGTAAAATTTTGTTTTAAACTGAGGAAAAGTGCTATCGAAATATATGAAATTATTTGCAAAACAAATAAAGAGTATCAACTGACAGCTCAAAATATCACTCAAAAATATTGTATGGATTATGGAACAAGTCATTGAATTTTAATGGAAGAATTTTCCATGCATCTTCACAAAGTAAATTGAGGAAAACAAATGGCGTTCTGGACTGAGAAAAGTTTCCCCTGCATTGCTACAAATCTGCATCCAACACTTCATTCTATACCCAACATTTTTTGATGAAGAATTCCATGACTATCACCTGCCAGCCCCCTTACTTACCTGATTCGGCACCCTACCATTTTGGACTGTCCCTCTTCTGAAGATGCAGTTAAAGGGTCATCAGTTTGAGACTGAAGAGGAGAGAGCCCGAGTCATGTTGGAGGCTATTACAGAGTGGGAATTTCAGAAATGTTCAGCTGTTGGGGAAAAACAACAGTGGGAACAGTGCATTTGGGTACTACTTTGAAGGTGATGGGAATCCTGATACCTAAAAGTAAGTATTTCAGATTTTATTGCGTCAGTTACATGTGTTTTAAATACCATCTTATATAATGCTGTATTAACCTATGTTTAATACATTTGTAATAATTATATATAAAAGCTGCTATAATCTTTTTTAATCAACCTATTTTGTTCACAATATCATCAGGATCTGATTTTTTTGTGTGCTCATTTTTATTTATGTTACAGCACAGATATATTTATCCTTGTATGACAGTCCCTTATGTTATCATCAGATCAACTGCTTAATATCCTCATTAACAGTTTATAAACATGGTCAAACTAGTTTCAAGAAACATTACTCAATGTTCCCCTCGCAGCTTCCATCCTTGTGCTCCATCTTTAGCTTGTCTTTTTGTAACTATTAATTGCCTGCTTATTGGTTTCCAGAATCCCCCTCTGACTTCCTGATTTTTTATTTTGTTGTGTTCCTCTTATAAGCCTCTGTAGCTTCCTCACGTTCTTGTCATAATAAGTTGGTTCTGTGTTTATTTTTGTTTTTGAATCTTGTACGCTAATTCAGGTCAGTTTCATGTAATATACAGGACAAAATAACACGAATCAGCCCCACTCAAGTACAGACTTGACTATTTTGTGGATTGTTGATGAATGGTAAACTAGGGAACAGAAACGTTATAACCTGTTTTGGAATTAGACTAAAATTTTTCTTCATATTCTTCAGTTTTCTTTACAGCACTATTATAAGTTAACACCCTGTGTTACTAGCTGAGTAGAGGAATTCTTAAAATCAGAGAGCTATGTTTGGAAATGGAATATCAAAAGAGTTGAAAGTGAGGTACGATAGCTGTTCTGCAGTGATTGTAATTAATGATTGTGTTAGTTGATTATGGATAGAATTTACATTGTTTGCTGATGACACAATGTTATAAAATATGATTAAAGTGGGAGAGGACTGTTAATAACTTCAGCGTGGTTTGGACAAGATAAGAAGCTGCAGAAAATAATATGGAATGAAGACAAGTGCCAAAATAGAGCCAACCTGTTAAGTGCGCACTTTAAAAAATACTTTTTTTTTAATGACTATAGCGTAGAAGAGGAATTGCTTGTTTAAGGCCTTATGTTATGGCATAGTATCTAATAATAAATTCAACTGGGCATGCGTTTGGTAGGAAGGTATTACAAAGCTTCTTCATTTATTGAAGTGAGTTAAAAAGAACTTGACGAGGTCATTGAGTATTGTGGAGTAGCAAGTGACCCACATTTTGGGTATCAGATACAGGAATTGGCAGAGGGGAGCAAAGGAGGACAACTTGATTTGTTTTTGAAAATAACCACAGGCCATAACAAGGGACTGATATACTAAAAGGAGGCAGATAATGGGAGTGTATTCGGTGTATATTCACCATGAGGCTTATATGTTAGAAGAATTAAGAGTAATTATTGATGAAAAGAGATGAATGACTATGCCCACAATGTACTGGCACTTGTCTCAAGTGTAAGGGAGCAGAAAATTTTTATTTTGTGGGTAAGAGAATTAAGGATTGGAATAAATTACCTATGAAAAAGCTAAACAAGTGACCAGAAACTTTAAAAGAATTTAAATTGAAAAGTGGGAAAGTAGGTGGAATGTGAAATTGCACTCGGGAAACTTAAGGTAAAACCATGGAATGGGAAAGGGGGTGTTCAGGAAAGTGGCTAGTATGATGTATGCTCCATTGGAATTATAATTGTTTATCCAATTTACCGTAATATTAATGTGCTAAACCATTTAGTACTTGAGCTTTCGGCTCGTACTGAAAACTGCTGCAGCCATACATCTCCTTTTTTCCCCATAGTCTCTCTTCATAACAATATTTGGTTACAGGAAGTTCGTAGTCATTTTGATTTTACTGATACTCGCTGTTCTGTTTAAATACAATGCGTATAGACCTTCAGGAGCCCAAATTTCAGACATCTTTGTGAATGGCGAGTATATTTTTTTTGGAGTGAAACTTTCTTGCGCGTAACTTGAAAAACTGTCATGTAGGTTCTCTGCTGGAGAATATAAACAGTTCATCTAGTGTACCCTAAAATGAAGCAGATACATTAACTTGAGCAACTCAGACTAAGGCCCCACTTTGGGGCCGAAACGTTGGCACACACACAAAATCTCAACGCAAAACCCGAAAAGTGTGAGAAGTGCAATGTTTTAAAATGATAGGGGAGGTGTGAAATTTTTAAAGTTGAGGAGGCTTTGCTCACAACGGCCGGGGAAACGTCGGGGAGCTACCAGAGATGGTATGCAACAAAGGTAAGTTACCGTACAAGATTATGTGAGGTGTAAGTATGTCATATTTTAAATATTATTTCTGTACGATTGGATGAATGAGAAAAGGACTTACCATTGCAAAAATAGGGGTTATCAATGTTTGTTTTTAACTGTTAACGTATTAAAAAATTACTTCATCATTAAAGATTCAATCATACATCGCATTAAGACATCTTAAAGATAGCTGGATGTGACATTGCACCTTATGTTGAAATATTATTTAAATTGAGTCTGGATAGGTGCTGCTTACCACACCCTGGAAAAGTGCAATAGTAGTACGGGTATATAAGGGAGGGGTGAGAAATTGGGTTGAGAATTGCAGGCTAATCAGTTTGACATCGGTGATAGGTAGATTGATGGAGGGATTGATATGCAACCACATCAGAAATGTATGTGAGGAACGTAAGTGGTTTTCAGGCAGGCAACATGGGTTCAGGCAAGGATATTCATGCAAATCTCAGTTGGTGGGATACATGCAAAATATTTTGGATGAAATGGACAAAGGAGGCAAAATTGATAGAGTAGCACTAGATCCGTCAAAGGCGTTTGACAGAGTGAGCCATAAGATGGTAGTAAATAAGGTAAAAACTATTGGAGTGGATGAGAAAGTGTTTTGCTGGGTAGAAGAATTTTTAAAAGGTAGAAAACAGAAAGTTAGGGTTGGAAATGTAGTATAAAAAAAATGGAATTAAAAATGGGAGTGCCGCAGGGTTGCATATTGGGACTAATTCTATTCATTATTCTAATGAATAATTGTGTTGATTGTATACTGTTTGAAATTAGATTGTTTGCAGATGACATAATGCTATATAAAAGAATCAAAATGTTAGAGGATTGTAAACAGTTGCAGGGTGATTTGGACAGGATATCTAGTTGGGTTGGTAAACATGGAATGAAGATAAATGCAAAGAAGAGTCATCTTATTAGATACACAAATAAAAAACAAAAGGTTAATTATAAATATAAGGTGGGGAAGGAATTGCTTACTGAAGACTTGAAATGTACATATCTTGGCATTACATTTGATAACTAGCTTAACTGGGCAGAACACATTGGACAGGTGGTAGGAAAAGGTTTCAAAATTCTGCACAATGTTGAAGAAAGTGGTGAGGGGATGTACAAGAGAAGTCAAGGAATTGGGTTACAAAATTTTGGTCAGACCATTGCTTGAATATTGTAGTGAAGGCTAGGACTCTCATTTTGCGTATCAAAGGAGAGGGTGCGAAAAAGGGCTGCTAGATTTGTTTCTGGAAATTATCACTGAATGCAATGAGTGATGGATATGATAAAGGAGCTGTTGATTCATTGCAAGACAGGAGGAGGATGAGGAGGGTCATGGGAGTGTACAGGGCATATACTGGCGATGAGGCATGGAAAGATATTGAAGTATGTATGTAAAGTAGTGCATGGAAAGGAAAAGATGACCATGACCACAAGTTGGCACTCGATTTCAGGCACAAGGGTGTGGGAAGATTCTCTTTTTTAGGTAAGTGTGTCATGGATTGGAATGGGTTACCAAGAGAAATGATGAATTATTTACCGAAAATCTTCAAAGAATTTAAATATAAAATTTGTAAAGGGCAAATGTAGGTGGGTGTAGGATAGGGGGAAGATGGGGGTGTAGGGAAATTGCCAGCAGAGCCTGTGCTCCATTGCAATTAAATTAAAAAAAAAAAACATTAATTTTTTGCCGTTGTCAGAAGCCTGGCTAAAAGTAATGCAAATTCTTATATTCCATATTTTTATTGCATTGTTAGAACTGATAAGAAACTACGTACGAGAAACGGAGATACTATTTACTGGCATGCTAATGGTACTTAAAACGTCATTTCCAATACAGACGTAAAATTTAAAAAAAAAAAAAAAAAAAAATGATGTGGGCCAGTCGGCTGTAAGAAGAGTATGTGCTGTTCAATGTATCTTTGCAGATGGAAGAGAGATGATGAATAATTTACCGAAAACTTTGAAAGAATTTAAAGATAAAATTTGTAGAGGGCAAATGTAGGTAGGTGCAGGATAGGGGGAAGATGGGTGTGTAGGGAAATTGCCACCGGAGCCTGTGCTCCATTGCAATTAAATTAAATTAATGCGGTGTACATTACATTTCCACTGAAACCTTCCAGTCATACACCTACCAAGGTAGCACTTACTGTGTGACTTGCAGAATCCACGTTAGGAAAATTGAGAAGCGGAGGATGAAAACGATGAAAATCTTTGACCGTGTGATTCTTTAATCGTAATACCCTCTCGCGCGTTGTTCTGGCACATAGCTACTATGTTTTTAAAAAATGTATGTTTTAATTACCCTTGGTACCGACAACGATTTAATTCTAGAAAAATGTTAGCTACTTTGATCCTATTCTTCTGCTTCCAGAGTGAAATCCAGATATAATTAATTTAATTACTTCCTTTTAACTTATGATTTGTCGTATTTGTTTTGCTTATTTTCTTTATTACTCAGGGAGATCTTACTCTATTCAAAACAACCTTAATTAATATTTATATAAGAAGAAGATATAAAAGGAAAGATGTGCTATTTCTTTTTATAAAAAATCAGCAGAAAAAACAGCATTATAGGCAGCAGAATGTTGCTTAATCAGTGAAATATTCCTAAGTGTCTTCAAAGGCACCTAGTTACATTAATCAGGTAGAAACAAAGATGTACAAAAACTGTCGTTCGTAAGTTTAATAATTATATCTATAGCAAAATGAGATAGCTTAATCTTTTTCTTTTTCTTGATAACTATGTTTTATTTAAAACGTCCACCAATTACATTTTTGCTATACAGTTTTGTGATTTTAAAGTGACTGATTACATCGCCTGGCCTGAGGTCAGTCCAATTGGATTCCTCCGTATCTGAATTATTACTATATAATATGTAAAAAAAATTCAGGTATGAGTTAAGATATTGATAATAATAATTATGGTAATATATAGTTTAAAATGTGTTTCTAGTAGTATAACTGGGAAAAGGGTATGAGAACTTTATACAGCGTTCAGGGAGAGTCAGCCTAATCTTTGTAAACCCTCATCTGAAATGTTTCGTACATCGATCAACGGAATCTTTGTCTTTAGCAGCAAAACTGTCTTTGAAATTTACATTGTTGCCGACATTCATCTGTAAGACATATTCCGTGCGAAATGAGTGAAAACTCAGAAATGGTCTGGTTGCAAGGAGGATAACCTCCCTTGAAACAATGCACAAAATTTTTTATGTCTTATTTTTGATAGATAAATCCTACAGTGTTTTAGTCTCAACATGGTAAGTGGCGGACATCGTATCAACTAAAATGGATACTTTAAAAAATTCTTGCAGATAAATAATTTAATAATTATTTTACTATACGTTTTTGTTGATAATGAATTTTTTGTTATTAGACATTTTATATTTTACAATTTTATGCATGTTGAATTTTTACTACAGAAGCCAGAAGTAACTGTGAAAGAGGCAACGTTAGGGAATTATTGATAATATTGTAGATAATTGGGAAGTTATTCCATGTATAGTTTATAAAATAAAAATAAAACTTTTTATTTATAAGAATTTAAAAAAAAATGTTGGAAATATTTATAATGATTTGTTTTTTCAGTTTTCTACATTCTTCCGGAAGCCGATTAAGTAGCTGTTTTACTGCCTTTGGAGCTTAATAAAACCGTATTGAGGTGTGGTAAGTTGAGAACTCGAAAGAAATTATCCTTGGAATTGATTGGAATAATTTTATGAACATAAAGTGAATCTCTGGAAAATAAATATTTACAGTAAAAAGTTGTCGGAACTCAGCGCCCCTGAGTTTTGAAACAGATGGTATTTCGACTGATATCACCGCTTCCGAAATTTCATCTGTTTCAAAGCTGACTTGACTGAACTCCCGAGAATATTTTAATTAGGACTGCAGCTGGGAAAATTTCTTTCAAATATTTTAGGTGTATCAATAGACTTTAGTATTTAAATGTTTATTTTTAAGATTATTTGCTTTCATTGGAGCCGTATTATTGACGTCAATGATTCAGTCTCATGTTAATAGTTTAAACTTTATCGCAATGTCAAGTACTGCCAGTAGCTCCATCTATATCGAAATCTGCATTAGCAATAAAACTGGCAGGTATTTCTAGTTTTCCATTACAAAGAAATATAGAAGACGTATTATATTTTTCCATTGCAACGAGAGAAATTTATTTCGATGAAGCAAAAGGGATTATTATTTATATACTATCGCTGTATAACAAGAAATAGTTAATATCCTGTGTATATGTTGGCTGCCAAATTTGGCGATCGAAACTTCCGAAGCTATCTAGAATCTGTTATCTTAATGTCAATGAGTCAGGACTCTTACCATCCTAATCAGTGTTCCGAATTAGCACCTACTAGTGCTATGCTTTTACTTCCATCCGGATTACGGCCTAATAATAACACTGCTCAAAATAGAAATGTTTTTACTTTCCATGAGCCTTCTATATATTGATGCAGCACTGTTTAACGGAGTATAACTGTAAAGGTGGGTTTGTCAGAGTTCTAAAGAACTATTTATTAACTTAATCATTTAATTTCTAGCTAAGGCAGACCTACATATCGGTAAAAAAAATATCCAATTGAAAAACACTGACGAGACAGAAATTTAACTGAAATTATTTTGCTTCAAGACCGAAGATTTATCAAACAACTCCGTAATGACTCATATGTTTGGTAATGTCCCTGTGTTGTTCACTGCAAGGCATTAACCGCTACGCATACATTTTTTCTTGATCGTGTGACATCGGGTTGTGAGCATGATTGAAAGTAAACTCGCTTTGATTCAGGTAAGATTTCACAGGAATGGTTTAATATCTTGCTGAATATTTTGCAATTATTTTATGCTTTCAAATCTCTTGCTTCTGGATTGATTTTGGAAAATAAAATCTGATATTATTATTATTTATAACTAGCATGGAGCTTACACCTTGGTGGAAATACCCCTAACTTTTTTTTTTTTTTTTTTTTATTACACCAATATTTACTTTACATTTTGCCACTATTAGCGATAAATCGGTCAGTACTTATAGCAGTAATTTCTTCAGTTCCTTACTCCCTTACCTCACAATGGAAAATTTACCTTATGCCTGAAATAGAGTATTAGTTAATGGTCTTCCCCACCATGCATCCAGGCCGCATCGCCAATGTATATCTTGTGCACACGATTGCTCTCTTCGTCCACCTCCTACTTTCAAGAACTCCAAGCCAAGCTCCTGTACCGTAGCAGTTACTCATTGTGCTCTTTGGTTATTTCCGTAAGAGCTACTCTCTTTTATTCCCTCCTCATACCATGGAGGAAGGAAACTCCATGCCTCATACCCCTACCGTGGGACTCTGACGTCCCTCCATAACTCAAGTAACGGTTTGACCAAGATTTTGCACTCCTGTTCACTTTCTTCCCTGACACATTCCTCTCAAATCCATGCAGTGATTTGAAACTGTTTCCTACGACTTATCTAATGTGTTCTGCCTCGACTGTGTTTGTTATAAACAGATATTCGAGGTTATTTACTACATTGACTTTTACTCGCATTTCTCTTCCATCGCATATTACATGCCATCTGTGTACCTAATAAGCTGACACTTTTTACTATTCCGAAGAAAGCACAAACCGACAAAGGTGGAAACTATTATGCAATTAGACTAAAATGATTAAAAAGCTGTAAACTGTCTAATATACGAAAGAATAGAATGGAAAGTGGATGCTATACTAGATGGGCCTTTTTAAATTTAGCAAAACCTGATTACAGAAGAAGCATTATTGGCCTTAAGATTAATATTGTAACGACTGTTCAATATTTTAAGAAGTTATTTTTTTTTTTTAAAAAAAAGGAAAGTTATTGATACAAATAGTACAAAATAAACATTTTAAAGAAGTCAGATATAAAAAATCTAAATAAAAGTCACAAAAAACTCTATAAGAATAAGTTGGCTTTAATGTAGCTTGTATTAGAAAAATAACCGTAGACTATAAAAATATAATCAGGTCTAGTAGAAGTAAGAGAATTCTGTTATTTAGGAATTAAAATAATTGTCGGTGTCAGAAGCATAAAGGATACAAGGGAGGCCAAATTGATACTGTAGCACTAGATATGTCTAAGGCATTTGACAGAGTAAGCCATAAAATGGTAGTAAATAAGGTAAAAACCATTAGAGTGGATAAGAAAGTCTTTTGCTGGGTAGAAAATTTTTTAAAAGGTAGAAAACAGAAAGTTAGGGTAGGAAATGTAGTATCAAAAGAAGTTGAAGTAAAAATGGGTGTGCCACAGGGTAGCGTATTGGGATCATTGCTATTCATTATTCTAATGAATAATTGTGATGATTGTTTACTATCTGAAATTAGATTGTTTGCAGATGACATAATGCTGTATAAAAGAATCAAAATGATAGAGGATTGTAAACAGTTGCAGGGTGATCTGGACAGGATATCTAATTGGGTTGGTAAACATGGAATGAAGATAAATGCAAAGAAGAGTCAGCTTATTAGAGACACAAATAAAAAACAAAAGGTTAATTATGAATATAAGGTGGGGAAAGAATTGCTTGCTGAAGACTTGAAATGTAAATATCTTGGAATTACTTTTGATAACAAACTTAACTGGGCAGGACACATAGGACAGGTGGTAGGAAAAGGTTTCAAAGTTCTGCACTTGTTGGAGAGAGTGTTGAGGGGATGTACGAGAGAAGTCAAGGAATTGGGTTACAAAACTTTGGTCAGACCATTGCTCGAATATGGTAGTGTAGTATGGGACCCTCATTTTACGTAACAAATACAGGAGTTGGAAAGGGTGCAAAAAAGGGCTGCTAGATTTGTTTCTGGAAATTATCGCAGAATGCAATCAGTGACGGATATGATAAAGGAGCTGGAATGGGATGCATTGCAAGACAGGAGGAGAATGAGGAGGGTCATGGGAGTGTACAGGGCATATACTGGCGATGAGGCATGGAAAGATATTGCAATAGGTATGAAAAGTAGTGCATGGAAATGAAAAGATGACCATGACCACAAGCTGCCGCTCGATTTCAAGTACAAGGGTGTAGGAAGATTCTCTTTTTTAGGTAAGGGTGTCAGGGATTGGAATGAGTTACCAAGAGAAATGATGAATAATTTACCGAAAACTTTGAAAGAATTTAAAGATAAAATTTGTAGAGGGCAAATGTAGGTAGGTGCAGGATAGGGGGAAGATGGGTGTGTAGGGAAATTGCCACCGTAGCCTGTGCTCCATTGCAATTAAATTAAATTAAATTAAATCAGAAGAAGATTAGCACTAGCGAATAATATCCTCTTCGAAAAGATTAATCTTTTATTTTCAACCATTGACATAGGATTCATAACTTTCTAAAACTGTTGGTGTGTAACACAACAGTATATGGTACCAAAGTTTCGTCTTTGTGAATACCAGCATTTTGTGCATTCCAATAGGCGAGCTTGAAAATCTTAGAAATGAAATGGACGATTAAAATAAGAAAGGATGGTCAAAGAAAGAATTTTGGGAAGAGGTAAAAAAAAAAAGATTTTGGATGATAGTTCATTTATGGGTTCTCGGTCATGTGGGAATCAGGAGAATAAGTTAATAAACGAAACAGTCTGGTTAGTCTTAAAAAGGTTGGGACGGGCTTATCTTTGGAGCAAAAATTTGACATCGCTTGATTTTGAAGGAGGAAGCTCTACAACGCATCGCATTATCTGCATCAGATGACCCATTACATGTGACGCGTGTGGTGTTTTGACAGGTTATTTTGTAGGATTTGTATAAGGTTTTCAGTTTATCCGATGATCTGTGCTCATTTTAAACAATGGTAGCGGCATGTGAGGTCACCGGTTTTTATCCGGCTTTAGGCAGGAGTGTGATATGATAACGTGGATTACTTCAATATGAATTTATCATATATTGTTTTATAGCATTGCAGGGTTAATCAGCAAGATGCCATTTAAATTAATAAATAAATAAAATTATTCGTTATTGTCATAAATTTTAATGGTTAACTAGCATTTATAGAACCAGCCATACATTTATTTCTTAATGTATTTGGCTGGCCTTTTTACGAATAATTTCTGGATTTCTATAGTGGGCAAGACATTGGGCAAGAGTTGAATTTTTCCTGGATTTTTTCCTTACTTGCTTGAATAGACTTAATGAGAATTTCGTACGCAGTATTTTCGCCCTACGCCTAGGGTTCGGAATAAAGGCAGATTTCTTGATCTTTTGAAAGAACGTTTTGATTGAAGAAAATTTTATCGGGTAACTAGCCGAGTTAGTCCATCGATCAAACACGACGTTTCGGCGGTCACATACACTGCCGCCATTGTCAAGTGACTGCTGCAGGCAGGTTATAGACCCGCTTATATACCACGCGAAGTCATTCTACAATGGCGGCAGAGTTGTGACCGTCGAAACGTCATATTTGATCGATGGACTAACTCGGCTACTTGCCCGAGAAAATTTTAGTCATTTGCAACGCCGAGAAAACCTCCAGTCTTATAACGTTTTCATTTGTTTCGGTTTAAATATGACTCCATAGTCTGAGAATATCAAATAGTTAACCGAAAATTTTTAATATCACTTCATTGTGTTTTATCTCTGAATGAAGATCATGCCAGGGCCGTTTGCCCTCACTCCTTACGCACAGCGCAGAGGTTTGGGATTTAACTCAGGTCTACATCTACATCTACATCTATACTCTGCAAATCACAAATACTGTGGGTGGCAGAGGGTGCTAATCACCAATCCTAATTCTGTGCATTCCAATCCCGAATAGAACGAGGAAAGAAGGAATACATAAATGAATCAATACGGCATCTTATTTCTCGAATCTTATCCCTCCTGTCATTGCGACCTAAATAGGTAGGCGGAAGAAGTATTACGTTGCATTCGTAAATTAAAGATTTTCGCATATTCTCCAACAAATTCAAACGAAAACGACGTCGTCTGTCCGCCAAACAATCCCAGCCCAACCCACGTATCAGCTCTGTGACACTTACGTAAGGACTGTAACTAGCAGTCATGAATCGAGCGGCTCTCCTCTGTACTTTCTCTAATGTGTCAATCAATCCCTTGCGATACGGATCCAAAATTCCACAACAGTATTCCAAATGCGGACGCACTAGTGTTTTTTACGCTATTTGCTTTGTATGAGCACTACAACTTCTCAAAATACGACCTATGAATCGTAGGTTAGAATTAGCTGTGTCTACGACGGAAGTTATGTGCAAGTCCCATTTCATGTTGCTTTGTACTGTTACGCCTAGATACTTCAGGGAATCCACAGTGTCAACAACTGAATTGTTAACTCTGTACTCGTGAGCAAACGGGGTCTTTTTATTACTTATGTGCATTGCCTTGCACTTTTTGCAGTCAAGTGTAAGCTGCCATTTACGACACCATTCCGAAATAACATCCAGATCGCGTTGAATTTCTAAGCAATCGTCGGAGCACATTACTACCCTATAAATAAGTGCATCATCAGCAAAAAATCGCATCCTGCAATTAACGTTGTCACCGAGATCGTTTATAAAAATTAAGAAAAGAAGTGGTCCTATTACACTTTCCTGAGGATCGCCCGAAGTAACATCTAGCTTAGAAGAGGCTTCCCGTTCAACAACGACATACTGTGACCGACCAGTTAGAAAATCGCGTATCCATTCGCAAATCTGATCAGATATACCGTACTCTCGATTCTTCGCTAAAAGTCGGTTGTGTGGTACAGAGTCAAAAGCTTTCTGAAAATCCAAGAAATTAGCATCAACTTGTGATCCTGCATCAATAACTTTCATTACATCATGCGAAAATAGAGCCAGTTGCGTTTCACACGATCGGTTCTTCTGAAATCCGTGTTGATTTGCAGTAAGTAACTCGTTTTCATCTAGAAACTTCATAACATTAGAGCATATGACATGCTCCAGAATTCTACTGCAAACAGATGTTAGAGATATGTGTCGATAATTCCTAGGATCTCTCTGATCTCCTTTCTTGAAAACGGGAATCACCTGCGCTATTTTCCAGTCAGAAGGTCTTTGGTGCACGATCTGCTAATTAGGAATTATGCATCACCATCTCTCCTAATCTGCCGGCCAAGTTCTAATGTTGAAAATTTGTTCCATTCAAACCAGCTAATCCTGTGTCGGGCGCTAGACACCATTTCGGTGGCGCAACCACCTGAGAAAATCAGGCGGGTTTATTTTAACTGCAAATACAAAACAAGAAAAGGAAATTCCTGCCAAATAGACTTTAAAGAGAGATACAGGGATTTTGTTTGATAGACCATTTGCATTATTTCCAGAAAAGAGATAAGATTTTTTCTCAAAATATTGATAAAAATCTAAGTCTACACACGTAGAGTAGACGATAGTTGTTTTAATTCAAGTATGTTTGTTAGCAGGTTGCGATATTTGATGGCAACAATGCCATGCCTGGTGTATGTCATCGATGCAGAAGGAATGTTTACGTCGGCGATGAGAAAGTTGCTCTGGGAAAAGTCTGGCACAGTTTCTGCATTTCTTGTAGTAAGTTGCTGTCACACAAGATCGGAAGGTTGTATGATAATGCCCTGTGGTACAATACGTCCTCAATAATATCGTTTTTCCAAATTTCAGAACGCTGTAGAAAGCTTCTAGACGAGAAGTCCGCGATAATTCATGAGGGTGATATCTACTGCTACAAATGCTTCAAACAGTCTAGTGAAAGTGAGACCGACGACTATGATGATGATGATGTAAGTAACATGTACTAGCCATATCTTATAATGACCAATTATTGTAGTATCGGTTGTGAAGGCTTAATGTTAAATCTATTTGAACTAGTATGCTCCAGGAATCAAAAAACTGTCAGCAAGGCGGTCTGAAGTTTACGTTTCTACCGATCAGTAATAGTTCATGCAATGTGTCCAGAGAAATTATTCTTAGAAACGTTAAAGCATATGGTTTTAGTATTTCTTTACGGCTCTTCAATATAGAGGTAATCGGATCCGGGAGGAGGGTACAAGAAACGAGAAGGAATTTGGTCATGGGCTTCGTCTTTAATGATTTCTGGAAACCATGGAAAGCCGGGTTGGCGGGACGGATTAGGGGCCATCCATAAATTACATCACACCTTGAGGGGGGGGGGAGGGGGTCAACAAAGTGTGACAAGGGGGGCGGGACGTGTCATAAACTTTGTGACATCACATGCATAATTTGTATCACTTTTTGGCTCATGGTGGAAGATGAAAATGATGTTGACACATCGAATGTTCCCAACACTATCGAAATCAAGAATGAAGTGACTATTATGCTAACATAAACAGTAGCAAGTTTGATTTATCGTTGATATGATTTTTTAACTAGAAATACATAAATCATTTTGGAAGTGCTTTTTTAATTTATAAATTTAAAATTGCTAAATTTGTGACGTCACACCGGGGGAGGAGGGGGGAGGGTCCCACAAATGTGACAACCTGTGACATGGGGGGAGGGGTCAAAAAATCATGAAATTCGTGTGACGTAATTTGTGGATGGCCCCTTATGGACTGAGCATTAAATTCTCACCACTCGACTCGTGACGTTATCACAGTGTTTCGCAGGAATAATATTGCATGAATATACTGTGGAAGTGGGTGGGTTGGGTTGTTTCCTCGAGATTGGTGGGAGCTCAATGTATTTACGGCAGGATACTATACTACTTTAGAGTCGCTCCGGCACCATACAATGATTATCCGAAAAATCCCTACCACCTGCTTACTAACGATTTGGTTCACCTTTGGAAAGCCAAACAGGAGCGATTTGGCGTCGGGGATTCACAAGTCCTTGATAGATTTTCAGAGATATATGGCACCAAGAAGAAGATGGACAGACCAACTGAAGGAGGACGTAGAGAGAAGAGGCTGGAATTGGGAGTACATCACAGACAGAGAAACTTTTCTGGACAGGAAAAGGTGGAAAACAATCGTCTATAACAACCAAGGCTCGTAAACCACACCCGGGAACCTGGAGATGGTCCCCAACGATAATGATGATGTGGCACCAGACGTCCACACACAGGTCACAAAATTCCCTTCAATTACGGGCCGGTAGTTTGAGGAGCCGTCGCCCAATAGCGTCCCCGTTA
Source organism: Vandiemenella viatica (assembly GCA_031002005.1). Lineage (NCBI taxonomy): Eukaryota > Metazoa > Arthropoda > Insecta > Orthoptera > Morabidae > Vandiemenella > Vandiemenella viatica. The sequence continues at coordinate 100,219,876 of CM061914.1, forward strand.
TGTGCTATCGGGTTGATATCATGCGATTTTGGTGAACGTGAGTTCACAATCGTGCTCCTTAAACCACTGTACCACGATTCTAATCTTGTGATACGAACAGTTATCTTGCCGTCGTGGAAGATATGAAGCAAGAAGGGACGCAGGTTGTCCACAGCTATCATGGTGACTTCTATCAGTACTACAAGTTCCATGGAAACCCAGGTGAATATCGCCTTTAGCATAATACTGTCCACACAGGCCTGCGTCCGTATTTCGAGCAGTCCTTCACCTGGAAGTATCCGTACACGACCATCGACCTGGTGTCACAAGAAACGCCTTTCATCCGAACAGGCGACACGTTTCCATTGATCCACAGCCTAGTCTCGATGATCTCGTACCCACTGTAATAGACATTGCTGTTGGTTCCACGTGCGAAAACGTTGCTGCGAAGCCCCATGTTCAACAGTGTGCGCTGAATGGTGTGCTCCGAAACACATATGCCTGCACTAGAATTTTACTCTGCCATCAGATCTACTAGAGGTAGCCCCTAACCTTACAAGGGGGTTGGTACTCAAGGATTTTATTAAAGACGTTTATGAAAAATGTAATGACTAATTTTAGTCGTTCTATAATAGTAACTGTTTCTTTTGGTACAAACCAAATTTGATACCACTGTTTCTTTGGGTAAAGTTTGGCGCTGGAATCCGTCGTGCCGATCATTAGCTTCAATGTTTTCCATATCTTTCTCCATTATTCGTTTGTAGTGACCCTAATCGTAGGTAGTCCAAACCTACTATTATTTATTAACAGACTGATATGGGCAATGCAACAAATTTGCGGAATATTTTTGCACCGAGCGTGGTGGTTGAGTGATAAATAACGCTCTGGCCTCGCATTCTGGAAGAATGCCCGTTCGGCTATCCAGATTTGGGTTTTCCATGGTCTTCCCACATCACTCTAGGCTAATGCTGGGTTGGTTCCTTCAAAAGGTCATGGCCAAATTCCTTCCCGTTTCTTTCCAGCCTCCAACTACCTCGACGTCGACGAGACGTAAATCCATAAGGAACAAAACAGTTTGGAATGAGCGTGTGTCGAAATATTTCGCACCTGACGAGGAACGGACCTCGGGGAGGGGACGGGAGGTGTCTTTTCTTTGTGGTGAAGAGGGAGCAAGCACTCTGCCGAAGAAGAAAATAGGAGAAGACTTCGAGGCGCTAGACCACTTGATTGTGTTGAGTTTGTTCCTCAAGTTAATTAAGAATCGCTTTCCATACATGTTTACCATTTAGTGAGGTAATTAGTTCACCTAATCTGGATAAAGTGCACACAGTGATCAAATCAGTTCAAGAATTAGTCAGTATTCCACTTTGCACCGAATACCAAGGATTTGTATTTATGTTAGGGGGGTTCCATTAATGCCGTGAGGTATTTTTCCGGAATTCCGGACCCCCCCTCCCCCTCTAAAATGACGTGAGATTTTGACGAAGACCTCCCATACTAATCAACCTCGTACCTTTTTGAGATCTTTTTTTTTTAAGTCTCATGCTTCCAAGGACGGTTATAACCCAACTTTTGGACCAAACACCCATCTAAAGTCGAGTTTCGCGTCATTTGTAGACTTTCTTTTTGGCTCTACAGTCCTGCAAGAATTTCAAAATCTCACGTGAGATTTCCGTTGACCCCCTCCCCTTTCCCTTGGTGAGGTTTCGTGAGATTTCGCTGAACCCCCCCCCCCTATTTCCCCTGATGTAGTTAATGGACGCCCCCTTATACTTCTTGCATGCAGTAATTGTAAATCTTGTCACCGTATATATCACTTCACAATAAGTTTACATAGAAAATTACAACTTCTACGGCACAATGCGATGGTTCCTGCTGTTCTGTTCGTTTGGTATATCTTCATGGTTTTTAACCACGAACACCAACGGAGTACCGTCCAATACAGTTTAAAGTTTCCACTGAAAGACTGATAAATATAAATTTATTTTCATCAGTGGCAAACGTATTACGAGGCCCATTTAAAAATCAGGCACACTTTATGTATCTCGGTGACAGAGATTTTATATCAGATGCCACATCCTAAAACTGTCAAGTCGCTGACAACATCAGTGATTCACCTAACCCTTCCGAAGACATTCTGTTTTTTTTTTAAACTAAGGCTTTCTGGGTATTGATCTAATGTCGGACGAACACGATGTCTGGAAGAATATGGCGACAGAGTTTGATCGCCGAAACCTTGTTCACTGTGCTATTTACCTGAGAGCATTACATTAATTCTCAATATCGAGGAAGATTTAATTATTATACATCAAACCTCTACGTGGAGGAAATTTGTCGTCGATGTTCTAGCTTTCGGTTTTCGACGGGAGAAAATGTGATACAGTTAATTAGAAAAATTACAGTATTTGCCACATTAAACCTTGTTTCAACATACTGACAATATATTCACTGTGACCCGACTTGCATCGGAGATTACTAGGTCCCTGTGGTGGTGTCCGACGCTCGATTCGGTGTTAGCTGGTTCGAAACTCATGTTCACTGTATAATATTTCACACGAATTTGATCCTTGTGTGATGTGGTACAGGACCGGTGCTGCAGGCGACGCAGCGTCTGTTGCCGATATTGTCGATCACCACTTCCAGACCCGCCGCAATTTCGAGCTTGCCCGTCGGCGATCACGTCCTGGTACTCCCGTCGACACGACACGGAACCCTGCCCAGGTACAGTAAGGGAATTCCTTGCCTTTGGATAAGCACGTTGTTTGTGTGGTTCTCAACTCACATCTTGACTGGAACTTACTATAGCTGTGGTCAGGGAAACTGGTGGCTGGTGCGAGCGCGCTGTTGCCGCACTTAGGAACATTCTCGCATAGCGCCCGTCTTCGAATACGAGAAAATGGCAACGTATAGCGTTCTGTGTCGTCTAGTACGAACATCAATGCACAAACTCTTAATACAAGCGAATAGGTGAATCTAACTTTTAAATGCACGGTATGGCATTAGAAGCGTGCTATAAGAACTATTTGTGGAGCAACCCCACAGACGTCGCACACAGGGGTATTTGACACAAAAAGCCGATCGAAAGTAAAAAAAAAAATTAAGCAAATTTCAAGAACCCGTATCTACCTGACTCGCGGCAAATGTCTATAGAATAACAATCAGTTATGTTTTTTAGATAAGCTTCATTTCCCACCCCGTGAACAGTCATCTTCTGAGCACATTGCAAGACCCACGTACTGTTACCAAGCAAATACAAGAAAATTATAAATTGTACCAATTTAATTTGAGAGTGATTTTAAGTGAGTAGTGGTGGTTTTAATCATGGATATTATTCAGCCAGGTACCTAGAATTGAAATAATAGTAACATACATCCAAAGGTATCGCACAACTTTATATCTGTATATTTTTGTAAGCTGACTCATTTTGTACCGATATTTTTATTAGGAAAAGTATTAAATAGTGATTTTATTATATTTCCGGACCTTTTCCGAGTCTGATGTCTTGTATGGTATTAGTTTAGTGTACTATCTTGGTGTTTAATTGAAAATTGGGTGCAAAAAGTGCCAAACGTCTATTTATTCGAAAAAATTCTAGATTATTTACAATAAACAAACTTACTTGTTTTTCCGCCACATTAATTCATCTAAGATTTTCTTTGTTTTGCTCTTCTGGTATCATGCTCATGACCCGAAAAGTTATTTATGATATGAGTAAACACGAGAAAGGAAATGATTTCGTGCAAAAGTTGGAATTAGTCGAGGAAAATATTTTAAATCAACCGACGTTCACGGTCGAACAAACGCAACAGTTCGAACAAAAGTTTTCAAGGCTTAAATTGGAAATTAAAAGAAAATGGCAGGCTGCTAAGAGAACTGAGAGTGTATTTTTAAACAAATACCATGATTGGTTCAAAAGATGTATGAAATCCCCCATAAAATTCCATCCGACCAATGTGGGTCGGCCTAGAAAAATCTTTCGATGATTTGACCGATTTTAGCAAATGATGTCCGCAGGGATAATATGTATTAACAGGTATTAATAGGTATTGACAGGTTTAATACTATTACGTTAATGATATATAGTGGGCACAAGATAGATATTAAAAAAAAAATTATTCCCCACTGCCACGAAAAATTTAAGATGTAGTGTATATTGAACTGTACTCGTGGCATTCAATGTCACCTATACAAGAAATACTGATTGAGGGCCCACTTATAATAGAGCGTGCACTTTTGCCTATAGGCTCTGACAGAAGCAGCAGCAGAAGCTAGAGCCAAATATTTTCGACGATTTAGGGAGAGACACTCCAGAAAACTTAGTTGTGTTTAGTGCAACACAGACGTCATTAATAGGCTTTCATTAACTTCGGATCCGTATTTGAATTTCATCAGGCACAAAACCCCCAAAACATCTAAATCATTCAATCCAGAAACTATTAAAATATTACTTTAATGGGACCCGAGTCCTCAAGAAGAGATCGAACCATAAGGTGAAGGTTCCGACGACGAAGGATAGGACGGTTCGTCAGAATGATACTTTAGTGTACATGTATGATTATTGGTTAGGTATTTTGTAAATATTCTCTTAATATGTTACAAAGTGTATGAACAGTACGTGTTCTTTATTATTACTCCTACTTCACAGTTATAAGTTCTAATACACAAAAGAAGCGAAACAAAAATCCAAATTGCGTAGAAATAATTTTGATCTACTTTTTGTGTCAAATACCCCTGTGTGCGTCGTGCAGAAATGTATTTAAAAACCTGGGTTTACTAACAATGCCAGCACAGAATGTATACTCCGTACTATCATTTGTAGTGGAAAATCCTGAACACTTCAATCTTAATGCTGACATACATAGCCATAATACTAGGAATAAATATAATATTCACAAGGATTACAAATCACTGTCAATTGTACAGAAAGGGTTAACATTTACTGGAGCTTCCTTATTCAATGTCTTACCAACAGAAATTAAATGTTATCTACAAAAACCCAACTACTTTAAGTCCAAACTGAAAGAGTTTCTGCTTCGGAACCCATTTTACTCTGTAAAAGAATTTTCTTCTTGGAATTTGGTAACTAAGAATGACTGATAAAATAGTATATATGGTGTATGAAAGGGGAAGGTGACAAAGTTGTCCACAATTACTAAAATGATATATGTTTTTTTTTTCTTTCTGTTGAAACTTTTGACAAATGAAGTAATTACACTGTTTACAAAATTTCACTCATATATAGTAAACATGCACTCAAAAACTGCTGTGAAAAATTATGATACTAACAGGTTTTTAAGTAATTGACTGCTTATGAGTTGTTGGTGATATAATTGATATTGCTAATAGGTGCGTGTACTTTTCCACATAAATAGCAACTAACATAATATAATATGTAGTCACAAATTACAGTGAAACTTATCATGGTAACTGGTTGGTAAGAAAATAACTGGTTATTAGATGCTAGTAACAAGTGTATACACTGCTCCACATAATAAGTATTAATTAACTCGGGATTGTATGTGTAGATTACAGGAGATATTGGTTATACTAATGGGTTGTAGCTAACTTGTCAATATATAATAATATTATCAATTATATAGTAATATTGACATTGAAAATAAGTGTATGTACTGTTCCACATCCCCGAGATTATTCTCACATGGGATCAAAGTGAATACATCTATCTATCTATCCATCACATTCGAAGCGGCCTGCCAATACTGCTGACCACAGCTATAGGCCTTATTTTAGATGTAGGGTAACAAGCTTAATTAAGTGTAGTATGTGTGTGGATTAATTTGATAGGTGTAGTATGTTGTATATGTGGAGGAAAGGTGAGGCTGAACCCAGTGCCGGCTTATTCAAGCGTGCTCTTCCAAAGTGTTCAACGTCTCCGTCTGACGGAAGAATCATCATAAAGTGTCACATGCCGTCACTCCGCACTCGGAGAGGTTTTGGATTTTACCGACTGCTTTGGTACACGGACAAACATGCACACATGCACACACTACAGTTAAAACTAAACACTTCCAAAATTAGTGTTACCAGAACAGTCGCAACAGAAATGAACAAGATGGCAACGCAGGCAAATGAATATCAAGAAGGCGCGTTGTTTAAGATAAAACTAAAGTGATTTTGACACATGACTCTAACGCAACATATTTTTTTTAAAAACATCAGCAGCTACCAGCTACTACACCTTCCCATACAAACATAATTAGTAAGTTAAAGCAATCAACAAATTGGATAATTTTAAAATTGACTAAAATTTCTCCAACAAAACATCGCTGATGATACCTCAACAAGAGGCGAAACACGTACGAGTAAATAAATAGAAAACAGTAGTATTGTCGACAATTCAATTAATTAAGCGTCTGTGGGTGAAAATGGCCTGCAACGACATTGCCATATGTTGTATTGTGTTTACTGTACCACAAGACATAATTCAGATTTTTCGAATTAACATTTTGTTGTGGCCTTAGCTTTAGCACTACGAAGTGTCTATACAACTGCCTCATAAACAGTATGCTGGAGGTTTCACAGAGGATTGGCTGCACACGTCTCTTCACTGTTGATACCATCGATTCTTTACAGATGAGAACTCCAGCCACGTTGTGATTTTGACAACCGTTAATATTGACGTGATGATATGCAACGTGTGTTTTCGGACGACTTCCACTTTAATTTTGACGGCATCCTGACCTTTGGGGACGATTTACAAGGAGACCACCAGACTTTAAACTCGCAAAATTTCCTCAAATCTTACGGTTAGATATATGTAGCAGACCTCAAATGTAATACTGTAGAACAGTGGTGTGGAGCAACTCCTAAGAATCCTCGAGAAAATCGGCCCCTAAATTTTCAAAGATTTGACTCATGTTTACGAGTAGGAACGTAGCATAAACATACAATTGTCTCCGTGATCTAGCCGTTGGAATGGCTGATTCATACGTGGGCAATCGGAGTGCTGATTCCCCTCCAGATTAACAAATGTTTTTTCGCGATAAGCCTTTTTCATTATTTTTTTGTATTGCAATAATGAACACTTTATTTCGCGTAATTTTTGCGTTAGATTAACTTTGCCTTGTATTTTTAATGGCAATGGAAATTTTTTTCATAGAAAATGGAAAGACTATATACTTTAAAAACTTACGTTGCTCCAAGTGTTTCGTACATTCTTATTAAAAGGCTCATTTGTCTGGTAAAACGTATGAACCGGTCGGACAAATAGAAAAATTCTGTTACAAATGGAATATTCCATCCGCGGATTGTATGAAACAACTACAGACAATAAAATATTGTAAATGCATTTTGAAAATGTCTCTTTATTGAACCTCTAGTAGTTAAATGGTATTTATCCTACGAAGTAAAAACTATAAATTTGCATAATAAAGCTGCAACTAATGAAGTAAACTTTTGACACATGTACACGATTTCTTTTCAAATTCTATGATTGTACACACACCTCATTTACGTTACAAAAATATTTCTATAATCAGAAAATGAAAGCGACCAATAAGTGTTTTGAAACAGTTCTGAAAAAAATCGGTGAAGAAAGAAAATGCTGAAAAATGAAACGGATTTTTTTGCGTCATTTTTTGGTGAAAATTTGCGATTTTTTTTCTAACAGATATTTATTATTTTGAATATTTTTATTTAATTTTTCACTTGAAATTTCACTCTCAGTGTAACTGTTGAAAGTTTTCAATAGGAGAACACAAAACACTCGAGCACGTTTTGAAAGTACATATACTGCAATTTCCTTTGAAGAAAATTCCAGTTACCATTGATAACTACAAGAAAAATCTACACCAAATCAAAAATGAAGCGATATAAAAGATTAATTATTAAAATATAAATAATATGCTTATGATAACATGAAACGAAACGTATTACGGAAAAAAATCTGCCCGGAGTTAAGCACGAGGGGAGGGAAGGGAGGGGGGGGTAGACATATATTAATTCTTCACTCTATAACTACGAGACCACAGAGACAACTGCATCTAAGAGCTGCATCACCATTATATAAACTGGAATCAAAAATTTAAGAACATTGGGTTCAGTTTTATTCCAAATTATTGAGAGTTGTACTTAAGCACTGCTTTTTTTTTTTTTGTAATGTGTATATGACAAATATACAAAACATGAAAAAAAAATTACAGACTAATGGTCTACAAAAAGAGGGATTTGTAAGAAAATATCGAAACACGGATTATCTTTTTTTTTTTTTTTTTTTTTTTTTTTTTTTTTTTTTTTTTTTTTGCTTTCATCAGTTTTGCGACTGGCTTGATTCAATACTTCATCTCCTCCTACCTCTTCATCTCAACATATCCCATATATCCCATACAACCAAAGTCGTCAATTATCTGCTTCATATATTCTAATCTCTGTCTTCCTCTGCAGTTTTTACCTTCAACTGTTCCCTCAACTAACAAAATAACCAGTACCGTATGTCTTAAAATATGACATACCATCCCATCTCTTCTTTCTATAGGAATCTTTCAAAAACTTCTCTTCTTACCCATCATTTTCAAAACACGTTCATTTTGTACTTTATCTGGCCATTTAATTTTCAGGATCCTTCTATAGCACCACATTTCAAATGCTTCAATTTCCTATGAGTTTAACTACGAAACCTTTATGATCGGGTGCGAGATCGCAGAAAATCTGAGTTGTTCAGAGAATGCCTTAAGTAACAATAATCTTCTAAGTGATTATCTAAGCGGCATGGGTCGAGTCGTACATATTTACACAGATGGGTCCAAGACTGGCAACATGGTTGTGAGCGCCTTTTTTGACAGCACTAGCGGAGTGGAGAGGCTGTTTAAGCTACGTGCGGAAACACCCTCCTTTACAGCTGAACTGTTTGCGATACATGAAGGATGGGAATACGTGCTAGAGATGCGCATTCCGAATACTGTAATTCTTACAAATTGCAAATCGGCACTTCAAAAGCTGGGTGATGCAATCAAAGATGGAGGAAGAACTCCACTGCTATATAACATATTGGAGTTGTTGACCAACATAAATAAACAAGCAACGAAGATCTGCTTTATCAGGTTTAAGGCTCATGTCGGGCTTCCTGGCAACGAAAGAGTGGATTCTCTAACAAAATTAGCTGCACAAACAGAAAATCAAGTGTAACTTCTGATAGGAAGTGACTTAATCTCATTATTTCGCCACAAAACAACTGAGGCCTGGATTGATATGTGGCAATCCAGTGAACAACATAAGGGAAGGGACTACAGGCGGATACAACCGCAAATACCGACAACACAATGTTTTTTTTTTTTTTTTTTTTTTTTTAATATGCCACCAAAACAGCCGTGACTATAATATCGAGATTAAAATTCAATCATGGCAGATTCGGAAGCCACTTGTACAAAATAAATTTAGCAAACTCCCCACTTTGTCTGTGCGACGGGGAATCCGAGGTCAATACAAACCACCTATTGTTAGGATGCCATACTTACAAAGAAGAAACAGGCACTTTCTGGAAAGTCCTAAAACATTGTGACATAAGTTATCCAGTTAATGTAGGCCATCTCCTTGCTCTAGAAAATATCGCAATATACCAGAGTATGGTGCACTTCATAACAAGAAACCATATACGAAATATAACCTCGTAAAACCGACTTTACTACTTAACCTTTCAAACAATTATTGTTTACAGAGGTTACTGTTTTATTGTTAAAAAGTTTTAATGAACAGTGACTTGTATGAATGTGTAATGCGTATATGTAAATGTGGGCGAATGTATGTATATAAATAAAGATACAGCACTAAATATAATGTATTTTGATTGTATGGCCAACAGGCCAAGTGTCAATAAAATATTTAAAAAAAAAAGGTCAATACACTGCATTTGAAAGTGCGATGAGAGTTACCGATTGGGACTCTTTTAATTATAGGAGAATGTTTATTACGATTCGTACTTGCTGATAGTATTTTTGTATTAATGTCTGGATTTTAGATTTTTCAACAAAATAAAATCTGGGTGTAATCGTTACATATTTCGGCATGTTCAGTCAGTTTCGCTAACTGTGTGTGCAGATTGCGCACGATGCTCCACCGTTAAGAACCAGGTCGGAAGTGACTTCAGGAAGGAACCACCTCCCAAGAAGACGTCTTCACGCGGTTGCTGCGCGTGTCGCCCGCGCGGAGCCGAGAGGGGAAGTATCAGTACTGGGCTGCCTTACGACGGTGAGTATTACCGTAGAAACGTTATACTTGGGCTGAAAGCAACCAAAGACGTTAATGCAGTACTACGACTAAGGTTCTTGGGAAAACTTCACTTTTCTTGAACATCTTGTTTATATTTAATCTGTTATACAGGGTGTTACAAAAAGGTACGGCCAAACTTTCAGGAAACATTCCTCACACACAAATAAAGAAAATATGTTATGTGGACATGTGTCCGGAAACGCTTTCTTTCCATGTTAGAGCTCATTTTATTACTTCTCTTCAAATCACATTAAACATGGAATGGAAACACACAGCAACAGAACGTACCAGCGTGACTTCAAACACTTTGTTACAGGAATTGTTCAAAATGTCCTCCGTTAGCGAGGATACATGCACCCTCCGACGCATGGAATCCCTGATGTGCTGATGCAGCCCTGGAGAATGGCGTTTTGTATCACAACCGTCCACAATACGAGCACGAAGAGTCTCTACATTTGGTACCGGGGTTGCGTAGACAAGGGCTTTCAAATGCCCCCATAAATGGAAGTCAAGAGGGTTGAGGTCAGGAGAGCGTACTAACATACTAACGAAACTAAAATGAGCTCTAACATGGAAAGTAAGCGTTTCCGGACACATGTCCACATAACATATTTTCTTTGTTTGTGTGTGAGGAATGTTTCCTGAAAGTTTGGCCGTACATTTTTGTAACACCCTGTAGACGTCATTACTAACAAGAAATTTGTAAGACTAATGTTGTTGACAAATAGATTCAAGTTTAAATTCCCTTTTTATCTATGTTTATAAGCAGAAACTTGAAGGGCACCGATGATGATCTAATCAAATGGAAACACTTATGCCAGAAACAAAGATTTTATTTTAGCTGCACTAGGCGAAGAGAATAAATCCTTTGTTAGAAAATCAGCTAAGGAAAACAGCCTAAGTATCATCATGTTGAAGTAACACTCTTAGACTTGGGTTAAACCAGTTCTTTTTTTTTCGTGGTCAGTTAATTGTCTTTCCTACATTAAGGATTAATTAATTTGCACTGAACCACCTGTTTATTTTCTACACCTTAACTATGTCTTACTGATTTTGTGCGGGTATATCTTTTAGATATTAGCCAGTGTCAGAGCGCCAAATAACATTATGTTATAGCTACTATATAAAATCTGTGATAACATTTAAAAACATTATAATCCATGAGTTTATAACCTCAAGTGAATTTACATCCTTCAGCAATATTCATTGTTTTATACTTACTAGAAAAGCCCTGCCCTGATGCTCTAATGACAGTACTCCAAAAGCGGGCTGGTGGGATTAGTTGGCTAAGATCCATGATTTGGGATCGGTACCGTAAGCACTTATATTTGAACAATGTTTCTCAACCGCTAAACCACAGGCAGAAAATTAAAATTTTATTTCCAACTGAATTAAAAGCATCATAACAAAAAATTCCTACTGTATTAGGCGAGTATACGATATAAACCAAACATTTTAAAAAGTCATGAGAGTATTTACCAGTTAACATAATTATATTGTTCTAACTATTGTTTCATGCTTTGCTCATGCAATTGTAGGAAATTATAGTAACAACACAAAAGGAAAAAAAACACACCCTAATTAAAATCAACCATGCCTGACTCGAATCTGCTATCTTTAAAATGTGAGGCCAGGATGCTAATCCCTTCCTTGCCATAACGACCAGCAAAAATATGAAGATAGTCTGCATTGGTACTATGACAGTCTACTCACTAAATACGTTTGCACTTGGTATCAAAGACAGAAAACGTTACTTCAGAAATATGTTGATCTTTCTATTGAGGACCTTGTTATAGGTGTCAAAGGGACTGCTGTAGGTGTCCGATAAAAATTAGCAGGTTTGATTGATAATATACACACAGGCCTATATATGTCAGTGGCTCACACAATTGTATAAACTGCCATGGAAAAAAAGAATATATCTCACTTTATTGTTTTCAATTTATATTACCCACCACAGTAAAAATATATTTTCAGCAGCAGACTCAGCTCGCATCAACAAGACAACTTCACGCAGGGACTGCCCGCGTTACCAGCACGAATCCGAGTTGCCTTACGACGGTGAGTATTAGCGTAGAAACGTCACCTACTTCAGACAACGCGTATAAATGAGTTAATTTTGCTTTAGTTGCAATGAAATAATCTGGGGTGTTTTGTATTCTCACTGTTGTTACATGAAAAAGCTTTGAAATGACTGCATAAAAGGTTAACTGCTTGGATTCACTTCCGTTGTTAACTTGACTCTAGTCAATATTAGGTGACTAATTTCTTAATGACTTAAGGTATTCTTGAAATGAAATTTTCGGCGCATGGCGCAATTTTGACCATACCTTTATTATGTCAGTATTTTAGTTTCATTTACCCGGTAGAATTACCGGGTTTGATTTGATAGCAACGAAACAGACGTATTGCCGGAAAACTAAAACTCTAGGTAAGAATCGAACAAGCCTTCGGGCCTTCCCGCCATTAATGCTATATGCATTTATTTTAGAACAATATTCCTCAATCTGTGGTTCGCGAAGATATGACAAGTAATCTGCATTAAAAAAATCATATAAAAAAAATATATGCCGTAGTTGTACTGTTTCCACCTGTAAGCGAGTATCGAAAATATTTCTGTTGAGCCAAATAAAAAATAACATGAATACTGCAAGTTTAAATTAGCAGATACTAATTGAACGTACCAGACGACAGGCTACCAAATTTAATCGCCTATATTCCCACAGAATTGTCTTTTATTGTCATAGTTATTAAATAACAGGCTAGTATATAAGTGCTAAAAGTAATAGGTACATATAAAGAAAAATAATTAAAATCTAACCATTTTTTAGAAGTATTATCATATCAACGAAAGTATTTTTTAATATTATTATTATTATTATTATTTGTAAATTAGACTTAATTTTTGTATTGCGACTTAAAAAAAATAACAGTATGTGAAAATATGGATTTCCAAAGGCGAGAAACCATGGCTGGTTGTTACTAATATTCCTTACGTTGATTTTATTGTGACTGCTTTCAGAAGAAAGTTGAAGACCACCACAACAGTTGTCTAGTAGATTCTCGCATGTCCTTCTAAAAATCATTGCAAACCTACTGATTTTTTTGTATAATTACATGACGTGAACAAAGGCTATCATGCGTTCTGAGGTCCCGAATGGCGGTGCATTGATGCCCTTGACCAAATTTCGGGGCAAATAGTTGTGACGACCTTTAGATGGTGGTAAACTACACCATAAAAAATTATTTTTTATTAGTATATGATGTACCCGTTTAAAGCAGGACGGTAAGTGCCAGTAGATGTTGCAAGGTGTTTGGAACACGACATCCTCTTTGGACCATGAAGACATTGCACTGGTACTCTGGAAACATGTCTCCTATTGTAGGTTTCGGTTACATTTCACGGAATTTATTACCTTAACTATCCTCAAAGCCGTCAAAAGTGATAGGTTGAAAGTAGTTTTCTGACAGTTTATATCTTTGCAGTTGCATAATTAAGTAAACTTGTCATCATCCAGGGTTAGTATAAATGATTGATGGGATTTCAGAACACTGTGTACGTCCTACGAAGACGAGTTATTTATGAAAAGATACATAAACTCACAAAGTTTAAAAGCCCACTTATTGTCTGGCGTGCACGATAGATGGCAGCAGTAGACAAGATGGCGAAAAAAACAGTTTTTGTGTGCATTCGCACAAAAATACGGAAAAGCTGCACCTAGTCACCAGAGCATTTTACATTGGTTTCGCCAGTTTCGTAACACTGGTTATCTGTATAAACGGACCAGCATGGAGCGATTACGTGTCTCAGAGAAAACAGCGTGGAGTGTTTTGCGTCGGCTTCTGCATTTCAAAACCTACCGTGTGCAATTGGTACAATACCTGACCACAGATGATAATCGCAGACGTATTTATTTTTGTACCCGATTATTGGAAGCTATGGAAAATGATGAGGTCTTGGCGGGTAAATTTGTATTCAGTGACGAGTCGAATTTTCATCTGTCTGGAAAGGTGAATCGTCACAATGTGAAGAGTGTGGGTTACTGAATTGCGCATGCCTTTGTGCAACTGGAAAGGAATTCTTCAAAAATGAATGTCTTATGTGCCATATCAAAGAGAAACTGTATTGGCAATTTTTCTTCACCAAGCAGACCGTGACAGAATCCGTGTACCTGTATGCACTTGTGGTTGTTGTCACAACTGACTACTGACTCCTCCACTGTCATCCAACAATAGGACGGGACTCCACGTCATTAGACTACAAATGTCCGCGACTTTCTCAACAGAAAACTTCCACCTCGCTGGTCCCAGTGATGTTCCTCTCTTCTCATGACCCCCCATCGCCAGATCTGACAACATGTGATTTCTTCTTGTGGGGTTATGTGAAGGACAAAGTTAATGTATCCCCAATGCCAACAACAATGCAAGAATTACAGTAACCGATCATTGCTGATGTGGCGGACATTAGTAGAAACATGCTATGGACCGTTTAGACGGAACTGGATTCCGTTTGGATTTGTGCAGGGTGTCTAAGTCCGCACTCATTAAACACTTATAATAATAATTCACAGATTTGCGATGGAGCGCGCACACCGGTGGTAATCTCCCTACACACCCGTCTTTCTCCTTTCCTCTGCTAACCCACTTTTGCCCTCAACTAATTTTTACTTTAAATTCTTTCAGTGTTTTTGGTAAATTATTCATCAATTCTCTTGGCAATGTATTCCAAGCCCTTACACCCATTCCTACGAAAGTTTTCGCTACCCTTATGCTTACGTGCCAGCTTGTGGTCATGGTCTCATCTTTACCCTTCCATGCACGTCTCTTAATTTTCCGACCAATATCTTTCCATGCTTCATCACCAATACAGGCCTTGTACACTCCCATGACACACACTCCTTCTATCCTCTAATGAATCCCACTCCAGCTCCTTTATCATTTTAGTTACCGATTGTGTTTTGCGGTAATTTCCAAAGACAAATCTGGCAATCCCAATCCCCTCATCACTCTTTCCAACTGCTTAAGGATTTTGAACACTTTCCCTACTACCTGTCCAATGTGTCCTGCCCAGTTAAGTCTGCTATCATATATTATGTCGGGGTATTTACATTTCTATTCTTCAATAAGTAGCTTCTTCCCCACCTTCAACCTTTAGCTTTTTATCTGTGTACCTAATAAGCTGGCTCTTCTTTGCATTTATCTTCATTCCACATTGACTCACCCTCACATTGACTTATTCTATCCATATCAACCTGCAGCTGTCTACAGTCTTCTATTGTTTTGATCCTTTAATATAATATCGTCTGCAAACAATCTACCTTCTGAAAGTAAACCATTAACACAATCATTCATTAAAATAACAAATAGCAATGGTCCCAATTCACTACCTTGTGGAACTCCCATGTTCACTCCTACTTCTTTTGATATTGCATTTCCTACCCTAAATTTTTGCTTTCTACCTTTTAGGAATTCTTCTACCCAGCAAATCACCTTTTTATCAACTCCAATAGTTGTTACCTTATTTAGCACCATTTTATGGCTCACTTTGTCGAAGGCCTTTGAATGTTCTAGTGCTACACTATCAACTTGACATGCCCTTTGCATTTTATCAGTCATATATTGCATATAGCCAACTAACTGAGATTCACATGAATATCCTTGTCTAAAGCCATGTTGCCGAGTTGAAAATCACTTCGTTGCTCACAGACACGTCTGGTTGCATATTGATCTCTCCATTAATTTACCTACCACTGATGTCAAGCTGATTTCGACCCTATTTGTCCTTTATGGACCGGAACTGCTATCGCACTTTTCCAGTCATCTGGTATGTACCAGAAGCTTGTCAATCCTCCTATATAGATAATACGACCTTCTTATAATGCGCGATTTAGTTCGGTCTACTTAAATGTCATGTCAAGTCCTTTTATTTGCATTAAATAGCAGTGATAATAAACGTTTAATCTTGTCGAAACATTATTATGCACCGTGATTAAGCCTGGAAATGTTTAGGGCAGTACAATCACGCTTGATATAAGTGCTTGATCTAAAGTGTTTCAAAATTTTTAAGAATAATCATGACTATCAAACGTGCGTTTCATTCGGTGACCACACCGTCTTTTACTGAACTTTCTCAGAGGCGAAAATTGAGTATATGTTATTCCTGTGAACCAATACAGCTGAACCCGCTATGGATTATGCATTCTTTTAATTTATATAAGGATGTTAATTGTAGAAAAATATATCTTACTTTATTGTTTTAATTTATGTTACCCACCACAAGGCAATTAAAATTACATTTTCAGCAGCGGACTCAGCTCCCATAAAGAAGACGCATTCGCACGGCTGCTGCCCGCGATGCCCGCGCGGAACCCAGACTACTGAGCCGCCTTACGAAGGTGAGTATTAGCGTAGAAACGTCACAGCAGTATTTATTGCTGCGCGGTGCCCGAATATTACTTCAGACAGCATGAAACAATTAGTTCTTTTTGCTTTAGTTAAAATGAAATACTATGGAGAATAAACACTTTTGGATATTTACTTAAACCGGCCCTGTTCTTTTTAGTGAGGAATTAGTTGTCTTTCCTACATTAAGCATTAATTAATTTGCTCTGAACCATCTTTTTATTTTCTAAACGTTATTTGTGTCTTTTGATTTTATACTTATAGATATAGATCTTCTAGATATTTATCAGTGCCAGATCTGCAGATAGTATTGCGTTTTCACTGC
>CM061914.1:100237805-100311999 GCA_031002005.1 Vandiemenella viatica
GTAACTTCAACACTTATTTCTTTTAACTACATCTAAATTCAAATAACTATAATTTAAATTAGACCTGACTCTCGTATACAGCAACTTTGGACGCATCGCTGTTTAGTGTGAGTATGTAATTGTACTTTGGGTTTTCACAATTGTATTTGATGGATTTATTGGAGAATAGTTTTTTTACAACAACATCCGTCTTAAAAACTGATAAAATCACTCGAAAGCGTGACTGGGTGGCAGCTGCGATGGTTACATTAGAAGTCATGGCAACTGTTTTTATCCACAGTAATAATAATGAGAAGTTTTAAAATATGCAATGAAGATCCCATTACATGTAATATATCAATACTAGACAGCAGTGGCTGCCAAGACGTCGAAATGAAGGAAATGGGCAGAGAATGCACAGAATATTCCTGTGCGACTGATTTGGAAGGTACTCGAACAATGGTCCTGTTCGTAGGAACTTTTGCTTGTGTTTCGATCTCAACTGTAGGAGCTTACTGCCTGGAACGTGAAGATATTTCCACAGTAGACTCTCTCGGCGAGACAGAGGATATTTGGCATCTTTCACACCGTTGAGATTGCGTGCTCGATTTTTTGAGATCCTGCTACGAAGGTCTATAAATTCCATACGTTTACGTACGCCTATCTATATGTAATTTATTTGTTGTAATTAAAGTAGTAAACATATTTGTAATGAACGATTGATATTTCTAATTTTGCCTTTTCCACTATCTTGCTCTTTCTCTATCTAAGCTGTCTGTGTTTTTTAGATTCATACATTAAACGTGAGTTCGGATCTTCACTTTCTACTGAATATTTTAAAAGAAACAAAAAACTTGTATAAAACACAAACATCACTGTCATTACTAAGAAACGAGTTAATTATTCTGGGACACATTTGTTTAATAAACTTCTTAAAACTATAAAACAGTAGATAATAAAGATATACTTAAATAAAAACTCAGAGATTATCTTATCGGCAACTCCTTCTATTCCATTCAAGAATTTATACAAAGAATTAATTGTATCCAATATGACTTTTGCAAAATTCAGTTGTAAATTTTTGTTATTTACCTTTGTTTTTGTAACATAAAATATTTTTCACTATGATTATTATTCATATTGTATGACAAGTTTTACATGGAGGTCCTTCCTAAGCAAGGACCTATGGAACAAGAGGAATAAATTAATTTTTTTAAAAAGTCTTGTCTTATTCATCAGAGTGTAAGAAAATAGTTTCCATGACTGTCACGTTGCCTTTTTTTATATTCGCCGATGGCCTTTTGAAAGAACCAATCTGGCATACACCTTGAGTGATTTAGGGGAACCATAGAATACCCAATTCTGGATACCCCGACGGGGATTCGAACTCGCGTCCTAACGAATGCGAGAACAGAGCGTTTCCGTTCACCCTCCACCCTCTTACAATTGTATTAGAAACATCATCACTTGCCGTATCCTGTTCCTGATCAGTTTCCTCTCCAGGTAGCTCCTGTCCACTATGCTGGAGGACGGGGTCACCTTGGACTGGCCGGTCTTCCTCCAGCGGCCACGCGGCGAAGCGAGTGGCTGGGCGAGGGTCGGACTCTCATTTGAATACTGTTCCCGCTTAGGCCTGAATTATTAATACACGGCCAATGCATGTATTGGCGGCTAGACCGCTGCCGGCCCCTCTAGATTATTCATACAGGCGCTGTCTTCTGCACGCGCGCCAGTACGCCCTCCGCTGTCAAAAATCGAACGCCGCCAGACACGGCGCTCCCCTATGCGGCACCACGGGGGCCCTCCGCGTCCCGGCTCCATCCGCCGAGTCGTTTTTAAAAAACTTCTCTTATCTAAACAGTGCTCGGTTTGATAATTTCTCCCGGGCAGAAAAGCGTTAATGGTCACTTGACCAACCAACTACGGGAGCAGCGTAGGGGGCTGACGACATGATTCATTTTTAGTTTACAAGAGAAAAGACTGCTGCAAGATGTAAATATATTTTTTTTTATGGCTTTACGCCTCATCGGCAGCTAAGGTCATTAGAGGCGGGATGGGATTGGGGACAAGGAACGGGAAGGTATTCGGCCATGGCCTTTTTGAAGGAAGAATCCCGGCATTCGCTTGGAGTGATTTGGGGAAACCATGGAAAACCCAAATCTGGGTGCCCGGACGGGGATTCGAACCCGCGTCCTCCCGAATGCGAGGCTAGAGCGTTAACCGTTCACCCACCACGCCCGGTACAAGGTGCTGTTTGAAGAAACCATGTCATTATAATGCAATGTTGTTGCAGGCCATTATAAGGTTGTTAACATCGATATTATTTAGCTACCCGCCTACGTACATGCGTTATCAGTTGAGTTTTAGTACATGTGGTGGAGAGTGCGTTTCTGATATTTGGTTTTACGTTACCACCAGTCAACATCTTCCGCTGTATTCGTCAATTAATTCTGTAACCTTAGAATTGAACAGCCTTCCAAAATGCCATTCTTCTTCTACTCATGAAATAACTCAAATACTTGAGTAGAATACAATATTCATCTACGACAACCTTTCAGTTTAGTTCAGTCCTTTATTTTTGTGAGTGTATCGTGTAGACAGGTGGTTACATGCTGGGTGTGTACAAGGCGTATATTGGTGATGAGGCACAGGAAAATATTAGTAGAAGAACTAAGAATAGTGCATGGAAGGGAAAAATTAACCATGAAGACAAGCTGGCACTCGATTTCAGGCCTTAGAGAGTGGAAAAATTTTCTTTTGTACGTAAGGGAGTCAGGCATTGAATATTTTTCTCTTACACACCGAAGGAACTTAAAATTAAAACTTTAAAGTCAAAAGCAAGTTGGGAGGTGAAATTAAACTCAAGGAATTTAATGTAAAAATTAATAAGAAAAGGGAAAATGAGTGTGTAGAGGATATGCTCCATGACAATTACTGGCGTTTTGTTAGTTTTTTTTTTTTAACTGCTTTACGTCTCTTTTTAACATCGAGGTCTTTTAGAGACGGGAAAGGATGGGGAGCAAGGATGGGGGCAAGGAATGGGAAGGAATTCGGCCATGGCCTTTTGAAGGAAGCATCCCGGCATTTGCCTGGAGTGATTTGGGGAAACCATGGAAAACCCGAATCTGGATGCCCGGACGGGGATTCGAACCGCCGTCCTCCCGAATGCGAGGCGAGAACGCTAACCGTTACACCGCCCCGCTCGGTGGGCGCTTTGCATTTGGCGGTGACTCTGCCCCAATAATGGGTTAAGGGCTATCAACTGCACTTACAATAGGTCCATGGGCACTCCTACTTAAAGTATTTTGATAGACCATGCAACCTAGGAGAAACAGGAACACGGAGTTGGAGTCGACTCTTCAAATCTTCCGGAAATTCTAAGGATTGGATCAGCTTCGAAGTCAAGTTGATGAGCTGAAACGTAGAATCTCGATTAATTTTCTTGTATTCTTGGTCCTCCAAAAGTAGCACCATGTCTGCTGGAAGAATAACAATATTTTCGTCTTTCATCAGTTCACGAAGCTCACAACTTTCTTCATTAGAGATATTTGATTTAGGTAGTTTATCCTTACAAATCATCCGTCATGTTTCATGTCTAATCTTCTCCGCTTCTTCAGCAGGCCTGAGACAAGATGAAAAATCAGCTGTGGCCGAATATCAAGAGGGACATACACTAAATTTCGAAGAAACTAGAACTTTAGCCCGGGTCAGAGATTTTTGTTACAGTGTTACAATAGAAGCTGTTGAAGTCAGAACAGTTGATTCTTTAATTAACAGGGTCACTGAATACCAGCGTGGCCTGGAATGTTGCAGCAGCTTGGCCCCGGTAATGAGCAGAAGAGTGGATGACGTCATCGCGCTTGGTCGGCTTTTGTCTTCCACCGTTTCCTCTGCAGCGCATAAACAAACGGTTTTCAATATAACTATGTTTGAAAATGAGGGCAGGGATAGACACCCTCGAAACGTCCCATAATTGTGTCATTTTTACGAGGCTGGAAATTCGAGAAGAGTTACTTTAAAGCTATTATTAGTTGGGGAAACAATGGCAGGGAAAACAGGCAGAAATCAGGAGACCTAGGTTTGTTATGAATTGTAGACATGGTACTATGTAACTATGGAATATATGACACACTGCATGACACTAATCAAGGGATTTTTGACAGAATGGAAAAAGGTGATATATTACAGGAAAAATAAGTTTTATAAAAATGGTACATATTCGTGTTTTTTCCGTACGTCTGATCTGATAGTATTTGTGTAGATGACAGTGATTATTGGGTGCGAATAACATTTAGTTTCTTGCCTTACGATGGAAAAACAACACATGGATTGAAACAAAGTGTGGTCACCTATCGGCTATTGAAAATTTAAAATTTTGATTGTAAACTCGACTGAAGGAATCTCTGATCAAGCATTAAGTGTAGTTTTATCATTTGGTTGAATGATGATTAGTGAAGCTAACAGAAGACTATTTTTCTTAAAATGAAATATATAATAACAATAAAGTTTCCACGAAAATTCAGATTCGTTAATGCTTACAAAAATGTCATTGTAATTTGATTAAATCTGTATTGTGTAAAGGCTTAGGAACTATTCCACTGATCAGTCAGAACTTTATGACCACCTACTTGATACCCGGTATGTCCTTCTTTGGCACGGATAACAGCGGCGACGCGTCTTGGCATGAAACCAATGGGGCCTTGGTAGTTCGCTGGAGGGAGTTGGCATCACATCTGCACACAAAAGTCACCTACTTCCCTGAAATTCCGTGGAGCTCTGACGCCATGTTCAATCACATCCCAGATGTGTTAAATCGGGTTCACATCTGTTGAGTTGGGGGGCCAGCATATCAATAGAAACTCGCCACTGTGTTCCACAAACCACTCCATCACACTCCTGGTCTTGTGACATGGCGCATTATGCATTATCTTGAAAAATGTCACTGGCGATGGGAAACATGGTCGTCATGAAGGGGTGTACGTGGTATGCAACCAATGTACGCTATCTATAGGCCGTCACGGTGCCTTGAACGAGCTCCCCTGGATCCATGGATGCCCAAGTGAATGTTCCCTAGAGCATAATTGAGCCGCCGCCAGCTTGTCTCCGTTCTTCAGTACAGGTGTCAAGAAGCTGTTCCCCTGGAAAACGACGGATTAGCATCCTCCCATCGGCATGATGATGAAGGTATCGACTCCCATCGGTATGATGATGAAGGTATCGAGATTTATCAGACCATGTAACACTCTGCCTCTGCGCCAACGTCCAGTGACGATTTCAGTCGTAGTTGCCGATATCGTTGCACTAACATTGGCACATGCATGGGTCGTCTGCAACGGAGGCCAATCGTTAAGAGTGTCCGGTGCACTGTGTGTTCATACACACTTGTACTCCTCTGACGTTGGTTTCGCCTCCGTTCGCCGCCTGTCCTGTTTTACCAATCCGCTCAGCCTACGACGTCCGACATCTGTTATGAGGAGTGGCCGCCCAACCTCTCGACGTTTGGAAGTAGTTTCAACTTGGTTTGACCACTTGTTGAAGACACTCACCACAGCACTCTTCGAACACCCGACAAGTCAAGCAGTATCCGAAAAGCTCGTGCCTAGCGTCCAGGCCAACACAATCTGCCCTTGGTCAAACTCAGATAGATAGTGCGCCTTCCCCATTCTAAACACGGATAGCACTTCCACTTATACTACATGCATCGTGCGTGTGGGTCTGACATGCTGTCATTCTTCGTCAGTTGACGCTGCTACCGCCTGAACGGGTTTACACTGAAGAGTCAAAAACTGGTATAGGCATTCGTATGCAAACACAGAGATATGTAAACACTAAGAGTACGGCGCTACGGTCGGCAACGCCAGCGATAGTTCGGCTACTTGCTACAATGGCAGGTTATCACGACTTAAGTGAGTTTGAACGTGGTGTTATAGTCGGTGTACGAGAGATGGGACACAGCATCTCCTAGGTAGCGATGAGGTGGGGATTTTACCCTACGACCATTTCACGCGCGCACCGTGAATATGGGGAATCCGGTAAAACGTCAAATTTCCGACATCGCTGCGGCCGGAAAAAGATCCTTAAGAACGGGACCAACGACGACTGAAGAGAATCGTTCAACGTGGCAGAAGTTCAACCCTTCCGCAAATTTCTGCAGATTTCAATGCTGGGCCATCAACAAGTTTCAGCAAGCGATCCATTCAACGAAACATCATCGATATGGGCTTTCGGAGCCGAAGACCCATTCGTGTACCCTTGCTGAGTGCAAACACAAAGCTTTACGCCTCGTTTGGGCCCGTCAACACCGACATTTGAATGTTGATGATTGTAAACACGTTGCCTTCCAGTCTTATTTCCAATTGTATCGAGTGGATGGACGTGTACAACCTCATGAATTCATGGTCCCTGCATGTCAACAGGGGACTGTTCAAGCTGATGGAGGCTCTGTAGTGGTGGGGGAGTGTGCAGTTAAAGTTACATGGGACCCCTGATACGTCTAGATACGACTCTGACAGGTGAAACGTACGTACGCATCCTGGCTGATCACCTGCATCTATTCATGTACTTTGTGCATTCCAGCGGATTTTGGCAATTCCAGCAGGGCAATGCGACTCTCCACACGTCCAGAATTACTATAGAGTTGCTCCAGGAACACTCTTCTGTGTTTAAACACCTCCGCTGGCTACCAAACTACCCAGACATGAACATTATTGAGCAAATCTGGGATGCCTTGCAAAGTGCCGTTCAGAAGAGATATCCACCCCGTCGTACTCTTACGGATTTATGGACACTGGACAGCCCTGTAGGATGCATGGTGTTAATTTCCTCCAGCACTACTTCAGACATTATTCGAGTACATGCCACGTTGTGTTGCGGCACTTCTGCGTGCTCGCGGGGCCCTACACGATATTATGCAAGTGTACCAGTATCTTAGGCTCTTCTTTGTATATCGATAGTAGGTAGGTAGTCATAATGTTCTGACTGATCAGTGTAGGTTTCCCTAATACTTTAGCTTGTAGCGTCAAACATGCCGAACGTTGTGGGTGAGCGGTAACACTCTGCTCTTGCATTTTGTGGGCTCTGGTTCGAATCACCGTCGCCTATCCATATTTGGGTGTTTCATGGTATTCCCAAATAACTCCTGGTGAATTTCGGCATGATTCTTTAAAAATGTCATGGTCGAATTCCTTCCCGTTCCTTGCCCCCATTTGTTTCCCCCTCTAATATACTCGACGTCGACTAGTTGTAAAACCAGAAATAAAAAATAAATAAATGAAGAGGTGTAAAACCGATGTAATTGGATAGGTCAGTATAGAGTGAAGGTAAATGTCCAAGAGTGTGATGAACCATGGATTTGAAATTGTTAGCCACCCGCTGGCAGATACAAAATAGCTAAGGGTTGTTATACGGCCTTCTCTAATACGAGTGATTTGTTGCTCTATCTTGTGTAGGCAAGAAAGTCATTGGCGTGTTTTCTTAGCGGAATATTTCATATTTATTATTAGTGGAGGCAAGGCTGGGCGAATGGTCATAGAGTTTACTTTGGCGGTGTAACAAGAAAGGGGCTGGAGAGGGTTATGAGGAGCCTGCTGTCTAGGAGATACCTTTGGGAGAGGTCTAGAAAGTTGTCAGATGTGTGAGAGTTTGTAATAAGATGTTATCTTATCAATTACTGGTGCTGTTTAATGAGTATAGCATAAAATAAAAGAACTGCTCAGATGTAAAATTGTCATTTCCTCGCCGTCACCTGGGACGATTTTTGTAAGCCAAAATCAGGATGATCGGTCTGGTTATCGAAGTCGCATTCCACCGAATTCGAGGCCTGAATGTTAACTGTTCAGACAACAAGAACGGCCCCAAGTCTACCTGTCGTATAGGAAATTACATGGGGAAATTTTGCAGCACAGCATATTTTTTGTACTGCTAAGAAAACATTTCTATAGATAATGCTGGGATAACTACATACTATTCACTGAAGATAAAATATGCGGCATTTAGTGTACTCATTCAGTAGATCTGATTGCTGTTTAAGTGTGGTGAGAAAATTAACAACTCAAAATGAACTGCGAAAAGACACAAATGGTGAACGAGGAATGTGATCGGTTCAAAAATGAAATCAATATATTAACAATGTTGCTGACATGAAATCGTCAGAAAGCGCTTCGTTCAGTGATTTTTGGGACTCAGATAAAACCGAAATGGCAATTGTGTCGCTATACACAGAATTTTGTTGCTCTATGTATCGTCTATGTCGGATGGTTCGAATTTTTTTTTTAAAGGACTGTAATTTGACGTATTGCAAGAATTGTGGAGTTGTACTAATATAAACTTTAACTCAGTATGTTGATACGGCTGGAAAACATTGTTTCTAAACGAAGTAACTAAAGAAAATTCGCATTCTGCATTTATCAAGCGGGGTGTGCAAAATAGTCAACTTCAAAGTTGGATGAATATTTCCACGCGAGGCTATAGTGGCGGACAGATCCTTTCCTCAATATACAGTACGCCATAGATACAAAGCAAGCAGCAGTATTTGGGATCAGGTTAAGGGACCTTAAAATTTCAGTCTTCTTACCACTGCGCTAGCAGACGGTGTACAACTAACATATATGATGAGGGAAATAAGAGTCGTATAACTGTCATTAGGTGAAGTCATTATTTTCTTTAAGGATCTGAAATGTGAAAAAGTTTGACTCTTCCCTTAAGCATGCGATGACAACGTAAGCAGATTTTTGTTTCATATAGGATACGAATGAAACAAATACCTCAAGTATACCATTTTTTTCGAGTAGATCGATTAACAAAGATATTGCAAAGATTCAAAGGACAGCAGCATTGCCACTGGCTGCTTTTGCATCATGCTCTGAGGATTTTTTCGTTTAAATTGTATACAAGATTAGCTTGGAAACATTTGTGCCAGTAGTTAATACATAACTGAATACAAATCGAGCTGATAGAAAAGTCAAGGAACAAATTTCCACACTATTCCATTATTATGCTAGACGTAGTTCTTGTCTGGAGAATTTAATAACCTTATTCAAAACATTAGTGTTAAAGAGAAAAACTGCTTTATTTTGAAATAGCGATTTAACCTATAATGAGCGTGTCTATTTATGTAAAAATCGAATTAATATTTTTGGTGTACGATCCTGTTTTCATTACTTATTGAAGATTAACTAAGCATTGAGGGTTCGCTAAGTACACTTTACCGTATGCCTGAATTGTGTTGAAGTAGAGGAAGTTATGGAAAAAAATAAAAGAATCAAGAAATGACTGGTACTGTGCTTCTGATTAAAAAAAGGTCAGAAGTCGAGTAAAAAAAAATAAAAAAAAATCTTTAGATTTTTTTAATAAAGAATTCACGCTAGTAAGAAAAGACATAGATTTGAAGAGAGAAATCAAATGGGATTTTTTTGTTTATTATTTTATCCTAGATCATCGAAGATAAGTTTATTTGAGTTGTGATAGAAAAAAAATACGCAATGACCTTTGTGAAACTACGGCTGTGGAATTCCATTGAGAAAACACGAAAAACCGAAAAATCTTGACCGGGAGTCATACACGGTTGTTCCCAGTATGCTGCTCACACAACTGGTTCGGTATGTAGAGTTCAAATTGAATACGAGACACAGGTAACTGAAAACGTAGATAGTATGAGATTTCACAGGCTGGATGTATTAGAACAGAATAATACAGTGTGAAGGATTTCGATCTGTAATAGAAGATTTGATGGAAATGAAAGAGACATGTCACGAGGTGTTTACGAAAAAAGTTTGGAATTTGGAACACATTTAGATAAATTATTCTTATTATAAAGAGGTTGTTACCCTAGTAGAGTTACTGCTCAATTCATAGGAGTCATTCGCATTATTATGCAAACCTAACGTCGGTTGATCACGTATCAGCAGTTTCGTTGTGCTTTGCTATACTAGGGTATGGGGTAGAAGGAAATCCAGTGAGTTACTCCGTAGTATAAGAGAGAGTCGGTGTAATGTGCATTCCAGATTTTACTAGTTTAGTTTGTTACCTGAAATAGATTACGAAACCTCGTAATCGTGGAGAGAATAATACGACGATAGGCGGGAATATTAGTAACTTAAAACTCATTTGTCAGCAGGAACGCGGATAAGTAAAAGCCTGTCTCCAGTTCCACTAATTGTAATTCGATATAATCTGTGAAGTTTGGATGAAACGCTGTAATTGTGACGATGCTGAGTTCGCTGCACTGTTACAAACCGAATGCTGTAGTTGACCTGAATTAAGCCCTAAGAGCAGACACGATTATCCACCAGCAGGCACATGTACGAACCGCGGGGACAACATTTCTCTCGCCAGCGGCAGGTTGCGGCTGCAAGAAATCGGCCGTTGTGGTCCTGCCCACTGCCGCCTTGCAAGAAGCTCGCCGGGATCTCGGCTCCGGTCTTCTGGCGCCAGCGGGAGGCCACATAAATCAGCGTCTTACGGCTCAATACGCGTCCCGACTACCCTCGGCGGGCGCCCACCCCACCCCACGCTACCCCCACCCCAGCGGCACGAGTGGCGCGCGCCATTGGCCGGCCGCCGCTCTCTCGCCCCGCCTACTACCCCCTTCCCTCGCCCCGCCCCACCCTGCGTCACGACGCCGAGAGGAATCGATGCGCGAAGAAAACGACGAAAAAAAGCCGACTCTCCTCCCTCTCTTCTGCCGCACTACCGACCCCTTATCAGGCTTTTCAATAGGAGATTGCACAGCCAAGAGGCAGGGGGTTGAATATATACGTGTGCGACTGCGTGGAGGCAGTTCCGACGCCGAGAGTGGTGAGGGAGTTAGAGAGAGAAAGAGACGAGGCCAGGCGAATACCCTTTTATTTTTTACTGCCACCTCTCCACGAAGTTTTACGCGAAAATGATCCTTATTCGCGAACACGATCCCCATAATCTTTATGTGGTTAACTCGAATGTGCATAAGTCATTGTCCGATACGCCGTTATGAAGTACCTAACGTCCTCCGGATTTTGGAAAGCGCTCGGGGGCTTAGAGCGAGAGAGTAAAGGACATGTTTCTGGGCTTCTCTTATTCTTCTCCTTCTATCTCTTTCCTCTCTACTCACCGCCATACATTCATTTTTAGTTCCTGTTATTCTTCCTCTCCATTCCAGCGCGGTTGGTAAGGAAAGACTCCGATGTGGGCGGTTTTTTTGTTGAACTGACGCGCAAGAAGAGGGCATTAAGAGTCTGCTAAGTCACTATTGGCCTGTTATTATCTGAAAAGCTGGGCGCGGCGACTGCTACGACCTGAGGAAGGGAGGGAGGAGGGGTAAAAGCGGGGCACTTTGCAGAGGGCGGTGGTAGTGGGGTGTAGTAGTACTAGGCAGGCTGGACCAGAGATCCGTTCACGATTTTTATTGTTATTATTATGATTATTAGCGCCCGGACGGCGTCGTTGTGGTGGGGGTAGGGTGCGCGGCGTCCGGGCAACCCCTCCAGTGTGCACGCGACCCGCACTCTGGTCCAGTGTGCGCCAGGGATAGCACGCGTCGCACCAGCCCTCCCGTCGAAAGCGTGTACCACGGGACAGCGTGGTCGCAGGGGCAACGTTAGGAAACACTTGGCAGCGCTCGCGACGTCGTATAACTTGAAGGCCTATAGATTCACGTCGATCTTCGTTCAACAACCTTACCCGACAACGGTAGATAATTAATTGAGCTATTTACTGACGTTGACACAGAAGATAGTAATCATTCAATTGTGGAAATCTTATGCTGCGAAGGAGTTTAGTGATTTGAATGACTGTGCTAAAGAGTATAATTTTCTGCATGACTTGAAGTGGCTCACCAACAAGTATTTCGAGTTTTGACAGTTGTAATGGAAATAATCTAGTATGTTTGGCGTGACAGCATTTTTGCAGAATTAACGAACCGTTGCAGAAAAGTTTTCTCGTTGTGTATTTTTAAAGATTTATGTAAGCTTTGATTGAAGACCGAAAATCTATGATATGATTTGTTACTATATCAGCATTCATACTGTTTACCGTGTCGCACAAACTAATGCATTGTGGCTTTAGGAGTAGACTTTATTGCAGCTCGAAGTTTTTACATCACGCTCGTATACCCGTACTACGACAACCCGGCAAATGGGTCTACATTTGAAGAAAATGGGTGACTAAACTCACTGAAACTTTTAATTGTGACTAATCTGCCGCAAGAACTGGGTGAGTGCTGTGCTTTAGGAATAATGTAGAAGATGCCCACAAGTAGCCCGGCCACATAATGTACCCGAACCTTCTGGGACCCCCGTTCTACCATCATCATCACCACCACCATCACCACCACCACCAGAGCATGTTGAAGAGCTCTCCGTTCCTGATGGACAACCTGCTGTCGGGTAAGGCAGACGCAAAGTGCCCAAGCTACGGTCTAACCCAGCAGCAGCAGCAGCAGCAACAGCAAGTTGTGTCCGACAACGGCCATCAGCCGGGTGAAGGTACTCTCACTGTGGGTATCACGGCGAGCTACTCGATCGTGGCGGAGGCGAGGCGACAGCAGCAACAGCACGCGGCTGACCACAACGGACACCAGTACCAACAGCCCGCTGGGGGTTTCTGCGGCGCCAAGGACGCGAGCGACTCCCGCACTGGCTCACCCCCGACGTCTGCCAGCGCCGCGCCCACCACCTTGTCCACAGCCACCACTAAGCCCGTCCTCAAGTTCAGCGTCAGCGCCATCCTCGGTGACGCCAAGCCGCAAGTGTGCGCAGGTGAGTTAGACTGCATGGAGCTTGACACTCAGTACTAACACCGCAGACCGTGACTTTGTCTTCAGCTACCTAAATTAGACAATGGAAGTAGTTAATTCTTTCACTGCTACAAACTAGTTTCACCACATTATGGTAGAATTTAGAATTTGTCAAACTATCTTTTTAGAACGCGTACGAGCAAAGGTTATCTTAAATTTTATTTCTTCCATTCCTTTCGCTAATTCAGAGATATTACTGCTACAAAATTTCTAATTCGAGATTGAAATAAATCATTGCACTCTAGATTCCGCAAAAATCAAAGAGTAAATCTAATCATAATATCCGCCCGTATGTCCGTCTGTAAACGATTTATATAGAAATTTAAGGATATTGTTTGGTTTCATGTTATTTTTTTTTTTAAATTTATATGCCTTTTGTTCACTTATTGTTTGACATTCATATAACCACCTGTCACAGATTCCAAAATTTGTAACCCGATTGTCTAATATAACTCAATAGTGTTATTTCATACAATACACTTAAACTATTGTACGTTACTGCACCAAGCAACAACTTACGATAACGCAGTATGAACTCAAATAATTGCTGTAAAGTTTCCTAGTTGCGTCTATTTTCAACCAAATTAGATGATAAAATCTGTGTGTTAGTGCAAAGTGCTTCTTTCCTAAGTGTTTTTGAAATGTTTACTACCATTGCCCAGGTAATCTCAAATATTATCAATGAATTCTCTTGTGATTGAGATAAATTAACTTTAGATAAACAACTTTTCATACAGCACAGATACCTTGTAACTATTACATTATTAACGGTCAAAAAGGCTGAAGTTGAATGTGACATTCATTTGTCTTTACCAAAATATATGGTTTTCTATTTCGAATACGAGGACTCTAAATGCTGTGGAAACTATTTAAACCATTAAGACAAATTTTATGATCCACCAACAAAAGATATAATTTTCGACTACCGTTTTTTTTTTAGTTGAAACAGAAGCACATGTTGGGAATAGAATCAAAGAATCTAGTTGCACTACGATTTGGAGAAAGTCAACCTAAGGTTAGATGTCTGGTGGCTCTGGATTATACAGCATGTTATTTGCCATTAAAAGTACAAATATATTTCGCTTTACCGAATTCCACAATTTGCAAATTTTCGGCTTGATCACTAGCTTCCTCTTCATAAATTTGTGATCGCTTGTTAATTTTCTTAAATTAATCCATAACCTGATTTTTTTGTTTTTTGATAATGATACAAATTTCATGAAAAATTGGGTTGATTTTATCTCCAATTTATAACAACAATTTTTTCTTGTTTCAGTGTGCTAATATTGGCGTTATTTGCGTAGCTCTCTTATTTTTTAATTTTAATAACTTTATTAGTTACGCTCTAATGATGATATTTAAACAGTATATCGTAACTACCTGCAGTCTTTATTTCTTTCGACCACATAGTATTTGCTTTTTGAATTACTACTTGAAAACATTTTGTCACCCTACTATTAATATTGTTGAAATGTGGCAAATCATATGCCGGGTAAAGATGAAAAGAAGTATCAGTTGTCAGCAATTTGTCATCAAATCCAATCTTTTTTTATTGTTACCGGTTTCTTGTGATAAATAATTATTCTTTTTTTGTGAAATGTCATACTCATTACTTTTTCCTGTGTTTTTTTTATATATATATATATTTATGTTAAATATGGTAGTTAGTAGCATCGTAAACTGAATTATATTTCAACTTTGTTTGGATCTCGTTAACGCTATATTGTAAAAATTTAGTAAAAGAAGGGTACATAGTTTCAACAAACTGTTTTCCTTAACTTACGTTTTGTTCCTCTTCTGTTTTTTGATAGCAAGTTTCGAAAATAACTCAAATAAAATTTTTATTATACTTGTATCATCTTTTCCAAAGTGATATTAACTTTAACAGTTGACAACTGTGCCAATGCATGATACAAATAAGCAATGATTCTACTTTTTAATACTGTCAACGAATCGAATCTTGTGATTTTCTATCGTTGCTTAATCGTGTTTTACGGAAACTTTGCACTGTAACGTGTACAGTAATGTTATTTGCTTGATTTGGATGGCGTTTAAAACGTGGTCACTACACCTACGTTTGCCAATATGACTAAATTTTTATTATTTAGAAGGATATTTACAGAAATATTTGAACTGTATATTTCTCCAAAAAAATAAAAATCAAAAAAATCAAAAAAAATCCATCATTTGAACCCAGTTTCGTATTCATGGAGATAAAATGATATCGTTTGCAGTAACAACATTTCCGATAGTTACTTAGCGCAGCAAATCAGAGTTACTAAAGAAAATTGTGTTTGATCTTTTCGCCAACAATTAAATTTTATGCGGACAAAACTTGTTTCACTTTGGCTTTCATTTATCAGAAGGCTTGTTTCATATAAATTGTTACTTCTGTTGTGCCAGAAGTGCTTTTCATACATTACATCCAGAAGTGCTTTTCATACATTACATCCAGAAGTGCTTTTTATACATTACATCCAATGGTCCTTGAGAACACACATACACACAAAAATATTAAAAAATACGAATTATTCAGCCCTAAGTTGAAGGCGGAAATGTTTTTACCACTTCCAGTAATCTATTTAGTTAATAAAACTTGATTTGGGTTTTGTTATCTAACAGAAGAAGTAAATGGTTGGAATAGACTGAAGATGTATCTAGATAAATTGTAATGGAGTAAGTCAAAAGATCACAATGTTGTAGATTAATGTTATTACATTTTCATCATGTATTTTAGATACCGTGTGGCGACCAGCACATAAGGGCAAAAACAATTTTGCATAAAATATACAACTATCACGGAAATTAGTTTTAACGTTTCGTCTACAGAAAGAAAAATGCGATAATAAGTTGTTCAAATTGTAAATGGAGTTTTAAGTAAGGAAACGGAAATTTCAGCGGTTATAAACATATCTGTTACTTCCGGACACATAGAATTCATTAATTAGATCTAAATTGGACACTGGTCATAATATTGGCTCTGATATACTTGAAAGAGCATGTTAATATTTCTCTTATGAGAAATTAGCAATGCATGAAGTTATTTAAAATACCACTGTCCAATTACAAAATTCCAGTGATAGTATAACTATGTGCACTTATTAAATAAAGATTATTTTCAGACTTTTTCTGCGTAAAACTAGTTAAAATTTATCGTTTTAACTGTGTGATTCATGTTTAAATATATTTATTCAAACCTTGAGGGTTTCTCTCGTGTCGTGTAATTATATAAGCAATTTTGTCTAACATTACCATTGTTTCCAAAACAGCAATAAAATCTTTTAGATATCCCTTATTTTTCTTATCTGATTTCAGCTGATAGTATGACGGCGGTACCGATAGTTGAATTTCTGGTATTTATTTCTATTACTGTATATTAAAGAAGTAAAAACTGTTACAAAAAACATTGTCCACTGCTTATATTACGAACTAAACTGGACACGGTAATTATTCTTCTTCGTTATGAAAATTTGATGCGAAAAACCATTGTTCATCGAGGTAACTGATAGGGAATTTATCTTCAAATGATTTCAGCTGGTTGGAAATATAATAAAAAATTATCTCAATTGTCAATAATCAGAGATCTCTCAATGCAATACTAATGTTGTTTAATTAAAATTTCTAAATCTTTGAAATATTTGTTTACCGGCAGTGATATTTGAATTTAACCGAAGTTACGCATAATTTTTTTTTATTTACTTATGCTTTACATAGATATGAACAACATTCTGTATTTTATTGCCTTGAATATGTTACGATAACAGTTTATACGATTTGATTCAAACTGTAGCATTTACAATAAAGTACATTTGTCCCGAAGTATATCGTACAAAATGAAAGAAATACAACTTTCGAATTTAAAAAAAAACTATTCATGATATATACGAATGGAAAAAATATATTCACTTACAATGTTAGAAACAACGTCATTTCCAAACTATGTTTCTGTGAGAACAGAAATAGAAAGAGAATAACAAATGGAAAACTAAGATTTTTGGTTTTTAATATCTTTTATACTAGATTACTCAAGATAAATTTATAAATTCTTGAAAATAACGTAATAGTAATAACGCTGCCATCTTATAGAGTCAAAATAATCATTGCATAATATTTTCGTTAGGTATGAAATATTTTGAAGGATGTCAAATAGTTATTTGAAAAAAAGGGAATGCCTGACATTTAGTGTCTGTTATGCTCATAAACTGAAAGAAATTTGATATTTATTAGAATCAAATTTCATGACGTTTAGGAATTATTCAATCAACTAAATAATATTTGGATGCCTTGTTCAGCATAGAACTATTCTTTGAATAACTAAATTCATGGCAATTCTTCTTGTTAACCAGTGAACATTGAATTGAATGATTTACAAATTACTGTCAATTTTAAGGCACTAAAAATGTTCTGAATGTTCGCAGGTACAACTAGGCAATCTGTATGTCGTAAAAGCTTTGCTGTTATCGAAATGTGAATGGTTAATGACGCGTCAATCATCAGCTTAGAGTTCTCATTCCCTAGGGGATTGTCAGATTCGCACCGACAATTAATTACTGTCGGATTTCCTACAACCTAAATTTAAATTCGGAAAATTGACGCATGGCCTCACATAAAGCAATTTAAATGCTGCTGTACCAAACCTGCTGAATGGCCCGGGAAAACTCAATAATTTGTATCACAGAAAAGCCTATTTTCACCTCATGCCTACGAAAATACCATTTATTCTGAGCAATTAAAATTACGTGTGTACATTTCTGTTGCTTACTAGGTTTAATTATAGAGAAAATATAACATGTACAAGTGCTGCTAGTGTCAAAAACCGATTCAGGGCAACGCGAGTATGAGTAAATTTCCTACCAAACTTTAAAACGTCGTTGGCGGCACGACGATCTGGAAACATCACTGTAGACTATTCTGCTGGCATTAAACTCTCGATAGCCTTCATTCTGGTCGTCGAGTGCTCCATATAATTCATTGGAATCTCCACATCACCCGCTGACGTATGACGATCCGTTTTATTGTACACTCATGCACACAAGCGGTGGGGAAACAGACAAGCCAGCACCCCTGAATCACCGATACCCACGTTACAGACCCCAGGAGTCGGTAAATAATTACGCAGCGGATGATACAATGTTTTTAATCTTTTTTGCAAATGTTTGTGGAATATATGTAATAGCCTGCTTTAAACTTCATGTGGTGATAATCGTGTGACGTATTAACGAGTTGTATCCCGGAGCGAAGAACAGCGATTATCCGGCGCAAAGTTACAGTGTTTTTTTCTGTGTGTAAATGTATGCATGTGTCTGGATTTTCAGCGAGATTATTATCAAGCGAGATGTATTAGCGTTTCCTCAGTGTGTAGAGTGAAATATATCATTGAGGAGAGCAATTATTCGGAAACTACACGTTTAGGACATTTCAATGTAGAAATTACCATAGCTTACGGGGTAAAAGTTACAATAACTATACATAAAAACTTAAGATTTTAGGAAACGAAGTTTTACATTTTTTAAAGTTTAAGACTGAAATACAGTTAAACAAACTAAAAGTAAAAATAAATAAATGTCTTCCGAATCTGATAACGCTTAACTGAATGTAACATTTTGTGCTGTTTTTTTGGGTGGGGGGGGGGGGGGGCATTTGAAACATAAAAGTTACCAACATTCTTCAAATCACACACATTGGTGATTAGTACATCAAACAATCTACATTTTATGCCTTAGGCGAATTTAATTATGCAGCCATAGACTTATTTACCTCAGTATTTCCTCCAAGTCGAGTTGATAAGGGAGTTGTCAGTGAACTTAAGAATTTTAAAATTACAAAGACGAAAGCAGCACCCTTCCTTTGTTGTAATAATTTAAAAAAGTACACAAATACATCAACATTTCAAGAAATTTGCAGTTTCTCTGAAAAGTGTTAGGATATAATGTGAGAAATACATTAAATAAAACTAATATTTAAATAAAATACCATGTTGCGAAAGAGCTGGAGAAAAAGACCTTTTATATTAATTATTTTAACCACTTAAAGTTGTGATAAGTATTCCCCTCCAATATGTCACGACAGCGGATACTTAATTAACAAAGTTATCGTTTAAATTGCTGTATTTAAAACACATAGTGAAAAGTACCTGCAAGCTGCAAGTACATCTTAGTTGAATGATACAATATGTTTTGTGTCATATTGATAGTCTGTGACACCTGCAGCATGGAGACGAATCTAATGACACCTTGTGCAACATAACCCGTGTAGCAACGGATGAATTAAGTTGATTGTATTAGGAGTAGATGAAAATTTAATAGCCAGCAATACACTGATTTTTTTCGAATAAATTTTATATTAATTGTTGTGCCAGTAAAGTAGTGGAAGTTTATCTGGATCCGTACCGGATCTAGGGGCAGGGAAGGGGGAGGGGTCAAACCGGGGCGCATGCCCCGGACGGCTACTTCAAGGGGGCGGCAAAATCGTGTTTGGGGGTGCCGAAAATCTGGATGATATTTTATTTTGCAGGTGTGTAGTGAAGGAAATTCTTTGCTCTATGTGTGATATATTGAAACATGATTTTGAATTGGGTAAAAAGATATTCTCCAACTGGTGTACAAAAACATGAAATAACGTTAAAATCTAAAATTTGAGCTAACAGAATTAAAGTAAAAGCGTACATAACATAAATGTTTAAAACATAAAAATTTTAGCATTCTTCTGTTTGACTAACGAATATCTGTTATCATTGCTGTGCTGGCATTGCAATACGAAGGTAATGTAAACAAATAGAGGACTGGGGAAGTTTTAAGTAACATTAGTGGAAATAAATTTAAAGTAAGAAGTATGTGCTGAAAACGCTGTAAAATAGGTTTCTGTTGTTTTGAAAGTAACATTAAAACTCGTTGGCGTAACATTGATTTATCAAAATGATATTAATACTTGCGGTGTGAAACTAACATTCCGCTAGAGCAGTGGTTCCCAATTAGTTTTTCCCGAGTACCGCTACAAGAAGCTGCTCAATCTCGCTTACCCCTTATAGCTGAAATGATAAATAAAGAAGTGCGTTAATTCCAATGGAATCCTACGAACATCCATATCATAACAGTAATATAATTCACAAACACGCAGTTTCCTTTAAAATGGCGATAGTAATGTTTGCGTAATTTTTTTCAATTATCGTAATAATAACAATAAAAATAAATAAAATTTTCTCGGGTAACTAGCCAAGATAGCCAAACGATCAAATAGGACGTTTCGGCGGTCACAACTCTACCGCAATTGTCAATTGACTCACAGTCACCAAATGTTTCAAACTAACTAGCAGCTTCTTTCTTTCCCAGTTCTATATCTCAATTTTGTTCCTACTTACACTAAATAATATCCCATGATCTTTACGTAAAATAATCTCCTCGCTCATCACTCTCCACATTTGCTTTAATGCAGCAAGACGTACTGTACCTCAGCCTGTTTTGAGTATCGATTTCACAAGTTCATCTGTAATTCTCTTATTCTGTCACGATTACAGAAAATAAACGGTGAAAATTGCCACTCTTATGTCCGTAAAAACTACACCTGACATTTATGGAAAGATTTCGAGTTAGTTTTTCTTTCTGTTCTTGAACACATATTTTTATTTGACGAAAAACGGACGCTACGTAAAAATACTAGGGTTTTTATTAGTAGCATTTACAAAATGGAAAGAGAACAGCAATTGGCATAAGCACATAAAAAATATTCGGCTGTTTTATGGAGAAAAATGCAGCAAGAAACTCCTTCCTGAACCAGAATTCCAAAAATGTAATTTTAAAATCCCAACAGAGTTATTTCTTTATGTAAATTATTTAGAACAGTTTTGGAACAATAAAGTAGTAGACAGTATTATACTTAATTCCTCGACTGTAAAAGTGCTGTTAGTATAGTTCTATTCCCATACTAAAGAATCTTTGAACGATACTGGTGCCATTCTGGATACACAAGCAAAGTAAATTATGGCGGCTAAAAATGTGAATTAAAATAATCGTTTCAGTATTTTTATAAAACAAAAATTTATTTCAATTCAACCAGAAATTTCTAGGCAACCAAGAACCAAAAAAGAAGTGCAATATCGATCAGAATAACAGCAAATTATTGTTTGAAGTAACCGCTGACATAAATTCTGTGCCAGATGGTCGAGATGATCCTAGGGGAAGGTATAGCAAGACAATGCTGTTAATGGATTTCAGAAAATAAAACATTTAATTTTAATGAGACTAACCAAGAAATTTCGATACATTATTTCCCATTTTTAATTTTTTTAAATCAAAACAAAGTCTTGCTTGTGCAATAATCTCATTAAAAAATCATTGCCTGCTATACCATTTTGCCCCATTAAGGTACATCCAAGAAACAAAGTGGGGTGCGGAATGCGGCAAGAGGAGACTTATTTTCTGGTTTATGGGCATCCTTACAAAGTGGATAACGATGTAACAACTCTTCGTAACTACCATCAGATCCACATACCTGACAACATGTTCAATGTTCATCTTTCACTAAACCACGAGTATAGACCATGACAGTCACCTCTTATAAATGTAAGGGTGTATTTATTATGTTTTCAATTTAGCTTTTTTATTTCTTCTTACTAACCTTATTTACTTGTGCCTCACAGACAGGCGGGCAAATAAAAAGCAATTTTACTTCCATTATTTTAATGCACACTGCCACCATCATTTCGCTTGGTTAACCACGGAAGTTCGAAAAAACTGCGGAATGGTGTTCAATAATTTTCTGAGCATTAGTGGAAGTTCTTCTTAGTGTTGTAGCACTTCTTACACTTTTATGTCTTCTCCGTCCTCTTAGCGATTTTAGCAAAAATGCGTTTACTTACAGCGGAAGTCATTAATTTAATAAATGATTCTGATTTCTATATTTACAGAGTAAGTAGCTCAGTGTTAAAGAAACATTTCCTACGGAACACTTTTTAATCCTTTTGTACATAAACAAACGTTTGAAGTGATAAATTAGTTATGAGAACAGAATACAGTAACATTAAAGATTACATTCTCTTCTTTTTTACGAAACTTAAATATGGATTGCTAAATCTCGAAGTAGTTGTAATTATCAAATGTCGCAACGTAAAATGAAATACAGTGACGACACAACCGGAAGAAAGATATTATTCACAAAAGTATACGTAAGTTTGTTCAGTTAACAAAAATCTGATTGATTCTTAATAATTAGCGATCTATGTGTTTGTAGGAATATAAGAATTATTATATTAAAGTATTTTTTGACAATACTTATTCAGGAAAAACACATTTATGCCTGTCTACATGGGCGAACAAGCAGAAATCAACAATTTACATTAATTGCAGTTATTGCAAAGAGGAACTTATATGTAGAACTTAAATCAGTTATGACAGAGAGAATGGAATAAAAATAAGAAGTTTTCTTGAGGTAATGTTGTAAAAGTGTGAAAACCATTCTAATGATTCTGAACGATTCTGAAACGATACAAACTAAGTCTCAGACTCCCAAAGGCATAATTACTGAACGATTCTGCTATTTAAGAATTGTTAGAACATTAATTTTCAAGAAAAAATTGGTAAAACTTGTGAAAATGAAAGAATGGCTTGACAAAATACGAATAAGGTGCAAAAAGAAGGAAAAAATATCTCTGATGGGGTTTATAACACTTAAAAAGCTGCACACTAATTTATTTCCAGTACAAGGATTTTATAAAAATATGTTTAAAACGAGAAATACAAGTTGACTTTATTTCAAAGGCTAAATGGCTTCACCCGTATCCTCCAACTAAGAACTCATAATTTGCAGTCGTTTTCTTAGTTTATGATGTCCATGAAAACACCCTACCGTCCTACTATTATTGATTTGACGATGAATTTAATCACTTCTTTATTGCTTTACTGTTTATATTTATCAATAATTCTAGCCTGTATTTAATACTTGTACGGTCATAAACGACGTCCGCTTATGGTTTC
Organism: Vandiemenella viatica; assembly: GCA_031002005.1. Classification (NCBI taxonomy): domain Eukaryota; kingdom Metazoa; phylum Arthropoda; class Insecta; order Orthoptera; family Morabidae; genus Vandiemenella; species Vandiemenella viatica. The sequence continues at coordinate 100,260,522 of CM061914.1, forward strand.
AAACAAAAGCAATATCTCTGTTAACAAAATAAAATTGACAAAATAAAGCCCCGAAAGAAGATGATGTGAGTGAGATACCTATGCTGTAATCAAAGTTAATGAAACAGCTGAAGAAGCAGTTTATGAATGCCTTGATGTCTGATCGGTTCACTAGAAATATCTGGTTTATTAAAGGAACTAGTAGTTGTCTGCGTGATCTTAATTTCATACAGGTTCACTGAATGACTGATGTGTCATTTTTGGAACATTAATTTTTTTGTCTGATCAGTGAGGTGATGCTGTGTGCTTAGTACGCAGTGATATAGTGAATGTATTCCCTTGAGGCCTATCAGCATTGTCGATATCGTAGCCTGCTGTATGAGCGGTAACACTAATTACAACAGTCATCGGGGGGAGTTGGACTGAAAACCTGCGTCGTCCATACAGATTTCAAAAACGAGCTTCTAGTTGATGTAACCCACGAATGATATCCTCCCTGTCTCTTATCAGTAAATTGGACTCAGTTTGCCTAGACATAGACGTGGTTGATATGTCAGCTGCGTTAGAAAATAACCGTAGTAATTTAATATCCCATTAAAATATAGCCACTTCTATCTTAAATGTACCATATACTATCTTCGATACTTAATCCAATTTTAGCAAACCATTTCTGGCAGCATACAAAATTCACTGTCTGATTATAAAAAACAAAATGGGACCAGCACAGAATTTTAAGAAAGAAGTAGCCCCAAAAACTGTGAACCTGAGGATGAAAGTAAACCAGACACTATTGACTCGGCTTCAGCCAGCGAATGAGTCGGTCAATTTAGTTCATCTCAATCAATTACTGTTAGTATTTATAACTGTTACATTGTCTATATTAGCAAAGATTAATTAACACAAAATTGAATTATATTAACACTGCTATCATATGTCTCTCATTCGACATAGGACCATTTTATTAGTTACGGTCCATTTAAAAAACGTATGTAGTTCAGTAGAGCACTGCATGAATATGCAATAACTTCTAAAAATAATTATACTGTTTTCGCTGTATTTTACATGAAACAGTTTACTACTCTGTTTCGATCTAATTAGAATTCATTATTTGTAAATCCATTGAATGTGCGTCTCATCTTTTGTTTTTCTTTAATAATCTTTACACAACCAAAAAGCAAAGAACTAATACTTCAATAATAATTTTTGACTGATTATTTTTTAATTAGATACTTACTTTTTTCGACTTCGATCAGCTGTAAACCGCGGTAAATAAATTCAAGACTTCTTCAATTTTCTTTGTTCCCAATATTCTTCATTCTTCCGCATTGTTTCCTTTATTCTTCAGTACCAACAGTTTTTCTGTTATTGCTTATCAGTTTGGCGATTTGGTAATTGTTCTGAATATCATTTTTACTTCTAATGCCGGAACTGTAGGTACATTTTAGTATTTCTTTCAAGGTCAGTATTAATTGTAACTACAAAGGACATCAATGTTTTTATATTCTCGGCCACCAATATTAAAATTACCAATATCTTGAACCTCACGAACTAACGTAAGTAATTATCACGATGAATTTTTGAATATTTGTAAACAAACGACAACTGAATACTGAGTAGCGTGTAATGTTAAAAATTATTTGAAATATTTCTCTTCACAACGATCTCAGGTTAATATAGATGAAAATGTTATAATTTCATTTGTTCTAAGGAAGATAAAGGGTGCAGTCGAAAAATGTTTTCAAAGTTTTAAGAGTTCTTCAAACTTTCGTTCAGTTACAGCAGCGGCTGAGATCCATAAAATTTTAACAGACTTACTTAAGCAGAACTACATTATTCTGTATATTCTTCACTGCTGTTGTCTCCAACATTATTGAGCTCTTTTACAGCAAACCAGCGGCTCTTATTTCCCAGTATCGTGCTCCATCTGAGTTTCTGAAGCCAGGCATTTCTTTGTTCGCGAAGCACATAAAACGGTAATTTCATTTTTATTTAACAGACAAATAACATGGTCCTCATTGCAGGTAAGAAAAGAGAATTAATTTAGTGCGTCTTAAGTTTCGGCATATGCCGAACATCCCCGTGTGTAAATTTAAGGAACATGAAAATGTTAAAATATGATAACTAACCTAGGGAAAAAAAAACAATCAAGTTTGATACTTTGTTTTTCGCGTTTACAAATACCTGAAAAATATCGGAATAAGGGCAGATTTCATGGAAACAAAAGGGAAGATGGTTCCAAGGAAACTCAATTCGTTCTGAAAAATTTCGATATATTACTGCATATGCATGAGGCAAGCCGTGAACAAAGGTAATGTCACGGCGGAATTAGATTTTTTTCAAAAGGACAGAAATCTGATTTCTGATTCAATGATTGGTGGCAGATGACGGAGCAATAAAGAATCAGACAAAAATAAGTTAATGAGATATGTTTTCATAAATTTTATAAAATATGACGTATTTAAAGGATAATTAGGTGCAATTATGGCTATAACATGTTACAAATTGTAAAAAGTTTGACAGCAGTGCTAAGGAAAATTAATTGTCTGTTCAAAGCTAAATGTTCTTTAATAACAGAAAATATTAAATAATCCTTAACAAAGAGGCAATATGGTTATACTTGCATTTAAATTAGATTTTTTGTTCCAATACTGTAAGTAAATGAGTAACATAATTATACTACTGAAAATCCGCCGAAAGTAACTAAATCATTAAAGGTGATGCAGTGACCTCCACATTTTTGTTTTTGTTGTTATTGTATTAATTTTGATGACTATTGACCTTTTCGACATTCTAACAATTTCACTCTATTGTGGTTATGGTAACAAGTGCATTTAGGTACTGGCGTTGCTGTTAGTTCTGTGGTGCTATTAGTTATTGGTATAAAGGAAACCTCTACTAGGTCCATTTAAGAATATAAAATTACAAGGAAAGGGGGCTAGTACTGTTGTTTGAGCACATAATGAAGAAATGACCTGTATCTGTGGACTTCAGTATTCCTTGTACCTTATAGGTTCGTAATTAACTTCAAGTTACGAAAATAAAATTTCATAGGTTACAGTATATAGCATGATACAGGCAGAATAATGGAAGTAAATGGTAGCACCCCATGAATGAAACTGTAATTTACGATCGTTCTAAGAAATAACACAGTGAGAAATGAAGTCCGACGAAAATGTACCAAAAGTAGACTATGAGCAGTGCTTTAAGGCAGATTAGCGCGTTTAATGCGGAGTGGTGTGCTAATGGAGCAGTGCTGCCCCGGGCTCCATTACGGGGGCGTCGGCTACACTTGTCTGCTGGGGTGAGAAGACCGCCCGCGGCCAAACAAAGCCAGACGCTCGCCGCCGTCGACACTGCGGGGGTGGCGACACTGCGCGTTCACACTATGCCATCAGTCAGGAATACCAACGAGTTCAGGTTGTACGCATAACAAAATAAGCTTAGGGCTGTAAAATTTATTCAATACTTCTCTGCTTTTTCTCATGCTTATAGGGATGTTTATGAACCAAGTAGGCTTTAACATAGGATGCCATTTGAAGAGGTTGTAAAAGGTGCTTTAAAGGCGCGTTCCCACGATCCCTTATAACGAAGGCGAGATGGGACGGTACCTCATTATCCGAAGTGTAGGGACGACCCCGGATCGCAGGTTAGTCCTAGCTTACCTCGCCGCCACCTCCGCACCACGTTGCCTAGTGTCGTTTGGTACAAAGCACATTACAGCTACAGAAGGGGTGCGCACCGCTGCTGCAAACCGATGGCAACAGCGCACCGCTACACACGCCTGTATGTTTACCGACTCATAGTAGCTGCGTCTCGTCTCCGCTAGCAGATGCGGCCCTGTTCCCATAGCGTGTGGTTGAGTATTCGTCCCGTCCCGTCTCGCCTTCGTTACAAGGGATCGTGGGAACGCGCCTTAAGAGGGACTAGGTGGCCCGTGCGAAAACTTCCGAGTTGATAAACGATGAAAAGAGAGGCTGGCGGTTTGTAGTAGGATGCAAAGAATCGCCGGCTCATTTGTAGCAATTGTTTATTCGTAAAATAAACAGGTACATAACAAAACACTTGAAACGTCTTAAGAAATGATGACATCTTTCCCTAACAGAAATAAAATATCGGAAAAGCTCCTTATTTTAGAAAACAAACACAGTATATCAATATCTCTATGATTATTATTATTACTAGCGGAGTTCCCAGCGTTGCCCGGTACAGTTGGCGTAGATTTAGCCGTACCCTACTTTTATTACCGCAATGAAAAACTTTGCACAAAGTTTCATAAAATTCGCACCAACTTTTTTCGCAATTAAAGCAAACCTAGATTCACGCGTCCCCTACCAAGAAATGGGTGGGTTGAAGTTTATTTGCACGAACACTATTTTCATTCGTCCGAAAAGATTCATGTATATCAAGCTTCACTAATTTGGTTAAGAAATTGCATAAATACACCGAGAGTGGTGGTGTAACGGTTAGCGTTCTGGCCTCGCATTCGGGAGGACGGCGGTTCGAATCCCCGTCACGGCATCCATATTTGGGTTTTCCATGGTACTCAACAACGCTAGGTTATGTTAGAAACTCACATTTGATTCAGTTGCGAAGTGAATGGATATACTTTTTGCTCGAAACGCCAGAAATTTCGCAGATTCAGCCTTTTATACAAATATCAAAAGTTTATTCATAATAATATTATCATAAACAGAAGACTAATGCTGATGGCCAAAGGCATTGTCCAGAGATCGTGGTTAAAGAAAATCTCTGTTGTTTTTACGGCTATCTATGGCGTTTACAAATTGAATATCCCGAATTAAAGGAAAGAATACTTCAAGTTTTCTTTAGGGTGCAAAACAGTTATTATTGTAAAGTTTATCTTATTGATTTCATTCAAGGCTATGGTCAGAGACATTTAGTTGTGTGTTTAGTGCGAATTATGGAACATCAATCCTTCCATCTTTGTGATTTGTCATCATACGTTCAGAATTTCATTTAATGCTCCTGCATTATTTAACGTTGAAACATAAGACATGCTAAACAACTGATTTAAGATTCTAAGCTTTAAAACGGCGAAAACCCATAGAAATCTAGTCCGTAGTTTCCGAGTTTTTATAAGACCACTACTCCGGTTTTCGTTTTATAGATATAATAGATTACTCCGCGATTCACTAAAAATGGGTGGCGGAGGTTGCATTGCACAAATCCTTTTGTGTAACCATTTGTTCATAGGAAGGGATATACGGGATAATGGCAGGAGGCGCTCAAGAGCTATTTTTAGGAACCATCCCAGCATTCGCTTGGAGCTATCTGGGAAAACCATGTAAAACCAGATCAGAATGGCAGAAGCGATTTATCGAGAACTACTCCTGTCGGATTTTAAGTTTACTCGCCCGGTAAATCCTTCCTATTCCATTCCCTAATCGCTCGATGGAAAATATTAGTATAGAAATAAATCTTTTCTGGCCCTGATTTCACTTATCTTATTTCCGCGGTCATTCCTAGATATGAATGTTGATGGCAGTAATATTCGTTTGCTGTCATTCCAAAATAAGTCAGTCGTCAATTTTTTTATTAGCATTCTATCGAGAGCAAAGCCTTCTGTGTTCCAGGTCTTCCCAACCTAACTCCTTCAACATCGCACTTACGCTTTCCCTCCAACTATATATAACTGTCACGAATCGGCGGCTCTTCTTTGGTACCTTCTCCAAAGCCACCATTAACCCCTTTTGATAGCGACCCCATACAGAACATCAATATTCTAAGTGAGGACGCAGTAGTGACTTATGTATAATCGATTTAACTTCCTGTGCGCACTGTTTTAAATTACGACTTAGAGATCTGAGCATACGATTTGCTTTCGCAGTTACCTTCTCGATATGAGATGATATATGTGGAGCTGCTACCTAGTGGTAATAACATTACTCCTTATCGATGCCAGAGTCTAGTAGCTAGAATCTGAACCATGACATACCTGTGACCTTGAATGTTCATAACATTGCCATTTACGGGTTAAATTTAAAAAATTCCATTCTTAATTAATGATTTTACAAAAGCGGAAAAATAAATCTTTAAACTAATACCTCATTTATTGATTTTGATTAAGTATGAAGCGGAAAGATAGCGCTTCATAAAAAAAAACATGATTAAAACTTATACTGTGTAGTAGTAATGCAGCCTTTGCAGTAGGGATTGTTTACGAAGGCGAAACAGGCTAACAGAGTATGCTTCAGAATCAATTTTTTCCTTATCGCCTTACGCCTCGTCTATGTCGAGGAGATTAGAGGAGGGCAACGAACTGGAAGAAATTCTACCATGGCCTTTCTGAAAGAACGATGCCGGCATTCGTCTCGAGTGATTTGGGGAAACCATTGAAAATCCAAATCGGGGATTCGGACCCAAGTCCTCTCGAATATCAGACCATAGGGTTACCGTTCACCCACCAAGCTCTTGCCGAATCAATCAGTTGAAGTAGGAAAAATTTCTTTATAAATTTTAGCAGTACCCCTTGATGATCTGCAGAAAAATATGGAGCAGTCGGAATATATCATTAAATTATCTAATTACTTCAAATGTACTGTACTGCAAAGTGTAGGTTATAGTTTACTTATCGTATCATCACTAACATAATACAAATTGCAGACAAATAATATAGTAGTCGCTGCCGGAAGGCAAAAATCTAACTGGAGAAGTAGTAAAACAAATAGACTGATACAGTAGAAGTAAAGTCATATGTTAAAATTCCTATTTCGGCACAAATAAAGCATTGTCACGCGTTTAGATTCCCTCGAAATTCTGTTCACTGTTTTTTAACAACACTTATACCGATTCCAGCTGGGTGAACGGTTATTCTGGGACCTGACATTCGGGAGGACCGTGTGTTCGAATCCTCGTTTCGGTTTGTATGGTTTCCCGAAACCACACAAGGCAAATTCCGGGTTGGTTGTTTCGGTTGACAATAACCAAATTCCTTCCCGTTCCTTGCCCCCAGGCCTATCCCGCATCTAATGATCCTCGATGCTTGACAAGGCATAAAGCTATGAGGAAATTAAAAATGTGACATATGATGTTCAGTTGTTCAGAATCCTGTGAAATGATGTATTGCGTTGACAAACTGTAGGTTATAATCAAGACCACTTATTTAAGGGCATTTCTCCAATTTTTTTCATAAATACTCAAGAAATAACAAATGGATCTGTTATATATATTTAATAGATACCGAAAAGATTTACAACAGTTTGTAGGAAAGGTACAACTGATTTCTTTAGTCTAGTAAGATAAGAACTATATGGGAGACTGATTCTAGATTTTTAATGGCTTTCCTGAAATTAATTTATTTCAATCCTCGCAGTAACGTTATCAATAACATCACAGCTGAATTTTTATAGCTGTTGGACAGCTGAGGAAAATAGAGTTTGTTTATAAACAATACAATGGAAGCGGTACAGAGGTTAAAGCGTCTGCTGGAGATCGATAAGTTCCCGGTTCGAATTCCTGTCTCGCTGATGATTTTCATTAGCCTTTAACCCAACATTCACCTCTTGCTTTGCCAGAACGCTTTCATGGTTTGGATTCCATCTTAAATTGTGAAGTCCCCTCTGGGGCTAACAACACTGGTTGTAACGCAATACACATACAAAGCAAATTCAAGCCTAACGAAGGCTTAACGTCGTCCTAGTTGGCCCAAACAAACATACATACAGTAAACTGGAAGCTAAATTTCAAATCGTAAAAAATTTATACACAGTTTTTGAACTCTTTACTAATGTAAGCAACTTATAAGTAGATAATGTTAAAACATTGTATTCGTGTTTGTGTTATGCACCTGAGGTATGACTAAACAAATAGATACAGTAGTTTAAAACAAAACAAAACAAAACAAAACAAAACAAAAAAAAATGAGAAATAACCGTTCGTGTGGCTGCGCGTAGAGGCGCCACTGTAGAGTATTGGGCAGGTAGTCCTGGTCCCCGAGCACCGGTCGTTCTGATAGCTGTTACCGCATTCACAATCTATACAATTTACAAACAAAAATACACTTTTCAAACACATAACTTAGCTACATGTTTCAGAAACAAATTCTTCCAATAAAGTAAAAAAAAAAAAAATTGAAAAATGAAAAATATGGAAAAGAATGCGATTTGAATTCCTTATTCGTAGATTGCCTTTTTCATATTCAACAGTCTTAAACATAACCAAAACACTCTAAATGCACTTTATTTAACTATTTACTAGGACTAAACAATCACAGAACAATTTTACGTGAATTGATTTATCAAATGTCTGTTATCTCTACTTATCCTCTGGCCACCTACGCAAGCATAATGACCCTCGCAGCACTCTAACAACATATTATCAAGTCCTTAAAGCGCCCTGTAAATCTTTCAATTTTTTTTTTTTTTATTTTTTTTTTTTTTATTTATTTTTTTTTTTTTTTTTTTTGCCTACTTCGCCTGATCTCACGAAAATAACTCCTACTATTTTGTTACTGTCCACCCACTAGGTTTCAGCCAATTTCACTAACATAACAGTAAAAAAAATTTTATTGTCTTTGTTTCTGCGTTCTTCATAGTCCCAGTTTAACATCCATACAGAGCCAAGCTACAGAAATTTTTGTAAAGTTCCGGCGTCTGTGTCACCGTAGTCTGCCTAAGTAGGATTCGATCTTATCCATACAGATTTATGTTTTTTCATCACCCAGCAAAACGACGATTGTTTAAAGAATTTCGTGGATGGATTGCCTTTCCTTCTCTAAGGATTGAGGAGTAGGTGATCTTTAAATCTCGATTGAAAAAAATATATGTTCAGTTTAGTAACAGAACACAAATCGATGTATCACTCGTTCTTCAGTATTTTAAACAACGTTAAAAGTATTTTAGAATTTGAAAAATTTGATTAAAAATTACAATTAATTGGTTGTAAATTAAGTATACTACCAAAGATAGTCATATTAAGGGAAGAGAAAAAATTCGTATGGCATTGTTGGCCGGGAAACCCTGAAGGATAGTTCGGCCGCCGGTTGACAGGACTTTCGATTTGCCACGCATGCGCCTCTGTCGAGGCCTAACTTAACCTAACCTGGTAATCCTACCAGTATAGGTGACCTACAGTTTTACGTGGAATCCGAACCACGGAGCAGTTCTCGCGTATTTCACATGACAAAGCAAAGCTTTTCCAGAGGTGAATATTAGTTTCTAAGACCGTAAAAATTGCAGCCAGCTGAGACCGGGATTCAAACCTAGGAACATTCCGTTCCCCAGCCACGCGCCTTAACCAACTGAGTCAGGGACGAGGAATAATCATAACAGAGAGTCGCAACTATGATGAAACAGAAACAATACGTCACGACCTAAAAATAATAGTATAAACATTATCTTCATCAGCAAGGAGGATGTCTTTCACCTCTCAAGTCTTTTGCGTTTATCTCTCGTTCGAAGAAATGTAGTTCAGTGGTAATGATTCCCAGTTAGTTTTTTCGCAATCAGCAGGAATCCATCAATGATTTCCACATAACCTTTATTTCCGGCAAAGTTTTGTGTATGTCACGCACGCTAGATTTCTCTAAATATCTAGGGATAACAATAATTTGTTGGGAAACGAACACACTGGAAACGTTACAAGGAACAAACTGTATTCTCATTACGTCGGAACTAAAATCAATTTCAAACAAAGTACTAGCGTGACATTACTTGGAATACAGTTCTTCTGTATGGGGCTCTCATCAAAATAGGGTTAGTAGTGGCAATGAAATAGGTTCAAAGAAGATTCGCCCGATACGTGTCAGGTATATATAGCAGAGGCAAACCATAAGTATGATGATGAAGGCGTTGAATTTGGAAGATCCGGAACACCGTAGGCGCTGCCTTCGTTAGAAGCTAATTAGATAGTATATGACATATTACATTTAGCCGAGAAAATAAGAGGAATCAAGGCCAGAAGATTCTTCCTGTTCTCATTTTTTCCAGGAGCGACTAGGAAATGGAATAGGAAGGATTTACCGAGAAAACAGAATCTTACAGCAGTAAGTCTCAAGAAGTCGCACCCAATCAACCTGATCTGGGTTTTACATAGTTTTCCTAGATCACTCCAGGTGAAAGATTGTCCATGGGACACCTTTTATAATGTTCTGTACATCCTTTCGAATATACCTAAAGGCTTTTTTTGCTATGACTTTACGCTTCGTCGACATCGAGGTCATTAGTGACCGAAGAGGATAGGGGTCAAGGAACCTTTTAAAGGAATCCAAGACATTAGGGTAGGTGCAACGAAGCCTCCGCCACTTTATAATATATCGCGTAATAATAGGAACAGAAGTACGTGATTCGGATACTTCGTAGAAAACGAACTGCCCGTTCTTTCTCTGACTCACTGACTTAATATTTCTCTTGAGGAGTGTGCAAGCAACGTTGAATTTGTGAATTAAGTTTCAGGATGTAACACATTATATTAACCTGCAAGTGTGGCTAAGTGAGGCGCCTTACACTTGGATCGGTAGATACAGTGGAAACAGGAGTCCAGGCACGAGCCTTCCTGAATGTGGATTTTAGGCAGTTTTTTCCCAGCCATCAAGGAGAATTGCAATCTGCACATAATATATTACACATTTCACAAACGAAACATACACTTATCACATACAGGACATGGTTACTTGTTTTTTACAGACAGACGGTAATACTTCACTTTCTCCATTAGTGCGGAAAACGACCTAGCAGCAGATATAAAATGCTTAGCGTCAGTAAGGGTATGCGGCCTTGAAACCAAAAAAAGTTAAACATTTGACCATTTCATTGATGAGTAATACTCATTGAAGGCAGTCGACCCATAACGTTGACTTTTTTATTATTATTTTTTTTATTGCTTATAGCTTTACGCCTCATACACTACGAGGTCATTAGATGCGGCAAGGGACTGGGGACAAGGAACGGGAAGGAATTCGGCCATGGAATTTTGAAGGAAACATCTCTTCATTCGCCTGGAGTGATTTGGGGAAACCATGGAAAACCAAAATCTGGATGCACGGAAGGGGATTTGAATCCACGTCCTCCCTAATGCTAAACCAGAGCGTTACCGCTCACTGACCACGCTCGCTAAAACGTTGTAAAAAGATGGCGAAGGAGAAGTGAAATACAATTATTTGAATTTCAACTAAATCAGCCAGTGGCCAGAGTCGGTGGTTTTTTTTTTTATTGCTTTACGCCTCGGCGACGGCTAAGGTCATTAGAGGCGGTATGGTACTGGGGACAAGGAACGGGAAGGAATTCGGCCATGGCCTTTTTGCAGGAAGCATCCCGACATTCGCCTGGAGTGATTTGGGGAAACCATGGAAAACCTAAATCTGGATGCCGGGACGGGGATTCGAACCCGCGTCCTTCCGAATGCGAGGCCAGAACGTTAACCATTCGCCCACCACGCTCGGTAGTCTGTGTAAACTCTCGGGTAAGCTTTACAGCCTAGGATTTCTGATCGCGATATAATCTAGCCGATATCTACCTGTTTCTTTGTTGGTGTTAGCAGGGTTAGTTTGTCGATATGGGTGTGAGGTATCGACCAGAGGTGTCGCCTTGGCTTATCGAGCGCAGTCGACTGGCCGACTGTGTGCGGGGGCGGAGTCGAGGGTCAGCTAAGTGGCGGCGCAGCTGACGGCGGTCGCCTTGAGGGGAGCTCTGAATTGATTTAGCAAACTACACGGCAATTTGCACAGCAGCCGCCGCAGCCACAGCACGGACAGTAAGTCGGCACTCCCCGCCCGCCCGCGCGGGTCTGCCGCTATTGTTTCTCCTACCCTCACTCACTGGGGTTCTAGAATGAAATTTCGGCGTGAAATTATTGGTCGACGTGCGATCATCCACTGCCCACCTCTTTAATTCATTAATGGGAGCAAGGCGTCACACTGGCGTTTATTTGCGTGTGCTGTTTTAGACTGCAGTAAACCAGCATGGAATCTTATGAAGTAATCAAAGACTTACATAACACATTGTAACATAACAACAACCTTTATTCAGCAAGTTACTCATCCTTTAATTAAACAGTAGTAATTGACGACGGAGGTTGTAAGAGATATGCTGAGATGGAGAGGTTAGCGTAGATCAAGAAACGAAGAGATGGAGGATTGCATCAAATCAGTCGAGAGACTGATGACAAAAAAAAAAGCAGTTTCATGCAGATAAGGGGAATAAGGACATGTAAGATTATCTTGTTAATATGTCAGGATATGCTTTCAATATGACGTAAACTAGTGTTTGTATCAATTGTTAATTGCTTGTAATATCAAATGTTTTCAGGCATTTCATACTATTTGTTTTGTTTAAGTAACATTTAAAGGGTTTATCATTGATGAGGAATGAAATTAATAATATTTAAATTGTTAAAAAATTATTTTTGTAGTAACCAATTGTTTGAACTGGTTTTTCCGAACCCGACTGGCGGACACTTTTGTAGTCTACAAGAAGTTTCATTCTATGTGGAGATGGTAGCTCTTCATGAGCAGGCGAAGGAGTTTTCCAAATACTATGTAGTGATATCGCACAGTGCTGATTAGCGAATAGTTTGTTGTAATACTTAATGTTTAGTGACCAAGTTCTTTGATAAATGTGAACTAGAAGTTGGCTGAAGAATATTATTATTTAAGGAGAGACATGTTCAAGAAACTAAGTCAAACTTTTAACTTCAGTGGAAATACTTACTGACAGGATAATCTGCAACTTTCAAAATATTACTAGGAATTTCTTATTTAACATCCTCAGTACAAGAGTTAAATGCTCACCAGAATAGTGTTTTGGTACAATTCAGGAAGAAACGGGAGTATTATAGTAAGCATTTATATTTCCGTTCCTCTTGCACCTACTTACGCTAAACCATTTAGTGTTGGTGCCTTTTATCTGACCCCAGAGAAGACACTACACTTCTACGTCGCAAAAGTGATGGTGTCCACTCATCCCTTTTATTGGCCTCAAAACTTCACCAATTTACTGTCAATATGAACTCCAACAACCAGTTCTGAATCGGAAGAAACAGTTCTTCAGCTGCAAAATAAATGAGATATGATTAGGAAATAAGATGTCACACTGAACGTAAGATGTATTCAAAACACACTTTTCTTTCCTGCATTAAAACTGGAGATACGAAATACGTTGGTTGATATCCTGGTATCGTAGCAAACTTCTTCCTGACTATTAATATGAAGCAGTTACCTTAATCTTGAAAGCAGATTCTGGAAAGAACCTCGTTTTATTGATAACTAATTAATACGCGATTACTAGCATTAAGTTCAAACTGCGATGGGAGTGTTACAGTGCAAAAATAATAGAGGCAAGATTATGGAAGAAACAATATGTGGCGTAGACTAAAAGAAACACCTCGTCGTTCTGTGAGGGTAATGCAATAATATACCCGTGGACAGACAGGTCTTCCTGGTTCAAATCTAGGTTTGTCGCAATCCAAGCGAAATGTTGTTGCGTACACTATAATCGTCTTATCAAACCACCCATTCGTTCGTTTGTGGGAAGCATTTAGATTGCTTTTTACTCATCCCTTGCAAAAATTATTACAGGAAATAATATAAGGTTGATAAAGCTTGAGGAAAGGCAACTGTAGGTTTGTTAAGACTTGCAGAAGCGTCGGTACATGTATGTTACAGAAAATAATTAGAGAAACTAGTTTTTGTTCGTGGGCTATCTCTGCAACTCTGGACTGATTTAATAAGTAACTCACGGACATGCCTAGGTTCTGGAGTCCCTTCAGAAAGCACAGAAGGAGTAAATGGAAAAACGGCTCATCGCCGAGGTCATCTGAGTAAGTTATTTAATTGTTCATTATTGGCAATCTCATACTGCCGTCATTGTCTGGAAATTCAGGTGGCAAGGTACGCTCTTTTACAACTGGCTAATTTATGCTTACATAGCTGTGATATTGTGATGGTGACAGACTTTTCTCTCAAGTCTTCTGGTTACATTTAGTGTTTCTTAACAGATTACGTTTCTGATGATAATTGGTAACTGTACAGTATTTTTAGTTGGGAATGAACTCGATTATTTTCTAAGCTTAATAATTTTTTTATTTTTAAAATATGCTGCTGGATTATGATGTTTAGGTGGTTTTAGTAGCTAGCTATTCATCGCTTTACTCCTTTATAAACTGCACTTATAATTGATAACACAAAACATTTTCACAGACACTAGACGGCTTTCACTCAGTTCTAGTACTTCAATAACCTCCGAGATTTTTTAGTAACACAGAGGAAGATTTTTCATTGTAAAAAGTGTATCTTCTTTTTTAAGATCCACTAATCGTGATATTTTAATAGAGACTTCACTTCAGTAGCTTTGCTGAAATACAAACGATTTTTACTGAATCGAAATACGTGTCGTATTGCTAGTAACACGTAGTCTTTTCATTGAATCATATTCTAGCGTGGTATACTATCGTCAAGAAATCGCAGCTAAGACCAAGTTTACCAGAGCTCATTAACTCGTTTCGACGAAATCTCATATTTAACCATTTTCTTCTAACTTTTTGAGTAGGCTTACATTTGATCAGACATTCATATTGTTACTTGTAGGTTTATCTGTTGCGGTTAGCTAATTTGCTTTTGAGTCAATCTTTTTCGTTCGTTCTCATGTAAAACTCATTCTGAAGAATATGTACTGATTTTCGCTCTCACTTTTCGTTAGCATTAGTGGAAAATTATTGTTATATATTAAATGAAATTAACTGCTTGATGTTCTTAGCAATGTCATTGATCATTTTAAACAACATATCGTTCTAAGTGACAGTGACATGTGACAGTATTTTGCGAACACGATCAAGGTTTTTAAAAGTTTATTGTGAAGACAGTATCAATGTATACTTTAAACCATTTTATTTGTTTCAATTAATTTTTTAGCTTATAACAGCGAAAATTATATCACGCCGATAAAAAAATACATGATAAAATAACTTCGAAGATAATCTTTGAGGTAGTCAAGATTTAAATTATAATTTTAATTAGCATCTAATAAAAGAAATGGATAATGCTATTTCTGGCATTGCTGTTGCAGGTATCTTGTATAGCCATCAGAAATTTTTGAAAGAACTAAAGGGCAATTTTGCGAGGAAATATCGAAAATAAACGTCTCCTATTTATGTGTCACATCTGAATGTGTCTTCAACGAATCATAACTAACTGAAAACATCAACACAAAGAATAATTTCCTCAAGGAATATGAAAACTACAGAAAATATTGCCACACTGTACTGAAACTTAGTGACGATAAAATTTGGTAAATCAGTCGTTTTATCTTATTTTTTAAGATAAATTGTGGGGAAGTGAAAAAAACAATCATAATTAATATTTCTTTTTGGCTGCCACGTGTTTAAAAATTTGATATATTTAATATGCACCTGTGTTCCAAAACCAGAATTTTGGATGGATCCGCGTGAAGAAAGCCGTACTTTATCAGAAGTAGAATGGCCAGTTCCTTTCCTCCGTATATTTAATTATTGTTGTATCTGTGTAGAGGATCAGTATTCGTATGTGTAGCAAATCGTTGTATCTTATGTTATGAATATGATAAAAGGGACAGTATGAAAACTGTTGTTGGTAGATTCAGATTTACTCTTCCTAGGGACGCTAAGAGGGGTGCCAAATTTTAAATCCCGATCCTAAGGATGATTCACCATCAACAATTTCGAATGTTAATTCCATACGCACTGCAGAAAGAATTGAGATTTAACAAAAACGTTTGTACGTAATCTGTTGTTTAGAAATTTAGCTCCACAATCTCTCATCCTGATGGGTAAGTAAGGAATGATAAAAAAAGTTCTTCACTACTAGGACTCGGACCAGCTAATGTCGAGGCAAGCGATATTGACCAAAGAGATGGGTGCTTCTTTATCAGATTTCCATAATCATCAAAATACGATTTGTTGGCCTGGTAAATTTAAACTCTGGTAACCTGGAGGATAAGATTTTAAATTTCGGTATCTCGGTCAAAATTTCTTTTTTTTGGGATTTTTCCAAATGCAATTCACATGAATACGGGATGTTTCCTAACTTTATTAGAGCTAGGCAGGGTTCCAGCCTGCTCCTCGGGAATGATGCTAGGCACTGAACTAGCAGTAAAGAATATAGAAGAGAAAAATGTATATGCACTGATTTTCGTCTTTACCTCTTTGACCGTGAAAAGTCTGATGAAAACAGAATGTATATTGTGTGCATAACAAATCGACGAGGAAAATGTCATATACCGATTTTATTTATACAAATCAAACGTAAACAAGCTGTTACCTTTAACTTATTTTTAAGACGAATTAATATTTTATTTTTATGGAAATATGAATTAATATCTTTAATGACACTTTTTGCATCCTAGCTAGATTTAATATTTACATGTATTCGTGGTGAACGCGATCGAAGGGTAGCTGCAGCTAAATTATATGAGCAGAAAGACACTGGGTTTACAAGTTGAAAAAATATGAAAGTTTTGTTGAGTTTAATTTTAGCACGTTACCTACAAAAATAGAAGTATACTGACATTCCAAAGTAGTTATTTCGTATCCCTAACTGAACCAAAATTAGACTCATTGAAATCTAGCAGTTTTAAAGCAGTATCAAAAATCTACAGCATAAGCAATTCATTCGCTTGTTTATTTATTTTCCTACGCCAATCGACGTTGTCCATGAAGAAATAATATTTAGCATTAACATATAAGATATGTATATAGCCTATGTATATTTCACAGCGATTATCACAGATAGCATACATTCTACTAGCGGTCCTCGTAAATTTGATTATTTCTCCCAGGAGAGAAAACAATTACCTAAGTCGCAAAATCTAGATTTCCTGTTTCAGGAAAATCCTTGGCAATCCTGGTTGTGACTGCAGTTCGTAATTCTTGCCCACTGTGGTTGGTGTAGGGAGGCAATATGGGAGTGAGGTGGGCCCTTTCCGCTTGCCCTTCGGCACCCTTGTTATTGTAAGGGCTCCGGCGAGACCCTTCAATAGCCAGCCAGCCCCGCATTCAGCGACTACACAGGTAAAATAGCCCGTTAAACACGACCACAACGGAGCGCATATTTTCCTTGGGATTAGGATTAAACTTTGTGCAAACTCGTAATAAACCTTGTATGGACTCCGGAGACTTGTTGGTAGCTGAACAAACACTCGTCTACTCGCGTCTTAAACCGTGCTATCGGCCTTTGTGTTGCGGACTGCCTGCCCCGCAGGGTCCTATTAGATACAGTTTAGAAAATTGTTTGGAAATCATTTTTGGTACCATTTTATGTTGCACTAAAGCAAATGAAGCTTATGAAAATTCAGTTACTATATACTACATTGTTACTGTTTGATGGTATGCCACGTCAAATTTTATTATTAGTGATCAAGACCATACAATATATAATTATTCTACTGTGTTATTCTCAAGGCTTGGAAGAGGCGTAATGCTTCCTGACACCGTTTAATTAGTTTCAGTTGTATTTTTAGTACATCTTCAGGACGTTTCTCATATTGCTGGATTGTCAAACGATAGAAAAATAGAACTTGATCACTGTGGGAATTAGTAACAATAATTGATATATAACACCAACAACTGGTGTTAAGATCAGCTTAGTTAGGCACATGCAGCATATTAAAGGCTGTAACAGAACCAGACAGTAATATCAGTTTCCATCAAGGGTTGAGTGGTATGAGTTGTGCTACGGGAGTCATAGTAAATCAATCTTTCGCAAATATACTGAACTAACGTTTTCTACGTACCTTTCATTAGCCCCAAACAGTAGGGTGAACTGATTCGTTGAAGAAAGGTGTAGTTGTAATATTCGCTCAGGACTGTAAAGTCCTTTGTGAAAAGCTCACATACATCAGGTGGAGGTGTTCAAAGGGAATTTCATAAGTTGTAGTCCACCCAAACCTTGGATCTACTATAGGAGTAATGTTACGTAATGCGATATGTTTATTCATGTTTTAACTCGATAATTCTTCGAACAGAGTATCAAAAACAATATGCAGTTAGTTCTGGTGTAATTCTTGAATGAAATCGAGGATATACGATTTCTAAATATTGTTGGCAGCAAACATACTGTTCGTTTGTCTTTGGAAGCTGGTCAATAATTTTCTCAGCAGATCTCTTCTCCATACGACATGAGATTTAATTTGACACCGCGTGCAAACTGGAGAGTCATTAGAAAAGAAGTCACTCTATCAGGACATCTACATATATACTCTGAAATTCACATAATTGTGGATCACTGAGGGTTTTTTGCACTAAAAGCTAATGTCTACTATGTGTATTCCAATCCCGAATAGGGAAGAAAGAATTCATATAAGCATCAGTGTGGCATCTTATTCCTCTAATCTTATCATTCTTGTCGTTGCGGTCCAAATAGTTTTGTGGGCGAAGTAATTCATCACATTCGTAAATGAAAGTGTATTTACGCATGTTTATCAGTGAGTTCAAACAAAACCTACATCTTCTGTCCATCAGAGTATCCCAGCTTCAATCTACGAATCAATTCTGTGACGCTTTCATTAGGATTGTGGCAAGCAGTGACGAATCGAAAGGCTCTTCTCTGTACTTTCTCTATACTGACAATCAGACCCTACGAAACGGGTCTAAAAACGGCGCAACAGTAATCCAAATGCGGACGCATGAGAGTTTTGTAAGCTATCTTCTTTGTGCATTATAATTTTTCAAAATTCGACTTATGAATCGCAGCATAGAATTAGCTCTGCCAACGACCGAATTAATGTACAAGTCCCATTTCATGTTGATTTGTAGTGTTACGTCCAAATACTTCACGGACTCGGCCATATCAATAACTGAACTGTTTACTTTGTATTTCTGAACAAATGGATTCTTTTTTTTTAGCTATGCACATTACCTTCCACTTTTTAAAATTCAGTGTAAGTTGCCATTCATTGCACCATGCCGAAATAAAATACAGATCACGGTTGAATTTCTAAGCAATCGGACAAATTTCTTTTTTTCCCTCTACATGACCGCATCATCTGCGAAATATCTTAAACTGCTATTCACGTTATCTCCGAGTTCGTCTATAAAAAGTAACAAGACAAGTAGTGGTCCTATTACACCTCCTTGAGGGACGCCCGATTTAACATCTAGATTTGAAGAGGCTTCGCTATCAATGACAACATACTGCGACCGATCTGTTAGAAAATCCTTTATCCACACACAAGCTGATCCGATATACAGTAGTCTCGAATCTTCACTAAAAGACGGTTGTGTGGCACAGAGTCGAAGGCTTTCTAATAATAAAAAATAAAATAAAAATATGCATTGACTCGTGCACCTTCATCAACAATTTTCATTACTTCATGTGTAAATAGTGCCAGCTGTGTTTCACAACAAGCCGAAGGTTGGCACACAACTTTACCCAGCAGACTGTTAAACTCAATTACGATTAAATGCAGCAGTGACTGAGGTCACCATTAATATTACTTTCTCACACCAAGTATGTATAACACAAAATAATTTTAAGGTAAGGTAATTTTGACTAACTGCCAAATGTCTTTTTATCTCGAAAAGTGAAGTATATATATGGAGGAATCAATGTGCCGATTACGAGCCTTTACATTTTCCTTCGATATGAGAGATCACTTACTAATGTCTTTTTAAACGACTGTACATTCCTAGTAGTGATGTGTACGCGGTATCATTGGCCAGAAGATCCCGAATCACAGTTCAGCCAGCTATTTTTAGAAAATTTGTTTTTAATACATTTTTCAACAACAGATAAAATTTTGTAAAGAAGTTCTTCAGTCAAGATACTAAAATATTATCATTGTGAGTAGCACTACCCGTACTGAAGGCAAGTGGTTAACGTTTACCTTGGTGTGCGAAGGGTTGGTTAGTATGAAAGGGGATGTTTTTGCTTAGCTGCCTCCAGGGCAGCGTCACGCCTCCTAGCACGGCTACCTTTCCATCCGTGCATTGAGGTCTCCGCAGCAGTCGCCACAAAGCGGTTACGTCAACAAGTCGGCTAAAAGAACATCGCTGGCAGGGGGCGGCTTGTCGGCGTCAAAGCTTAGGGCGTGGCCGGCTGAACCATAGAGGGACAACGTTCTCGCCCCACCTAACCACAAACCGCCTCACTGCTTCCCATGGAGACGAGCGGTTATGATAGGGAACTATCTCCTCAAGCACTTTTCAAAATATTAACCAGGTGAAAAGCTAGAGCAGTTATTTTTTTGCCCCCTGGAGTTTAATGGTCCATTGATAAACGGTCAGAATTCATGGGTATGGTGGGTATCGCGAAACCATTGATATCGATAATACACCACATAATTTACGAGGCCATTTACCCTTCCTATTACAATTCCTTTCCTACTTCTTCACACTGTATTCACAGCTACTTTTGTTTGACTACCTCGCGCTGTATGTTTATTTATTTTCAAAACTTATTTCCTGCTATACTGAAACTTCAACTTGAGCCATTTTGTACGTTCTCTTATGATTCATCAATTAGAATATTTTTCTGTGGTTCAAGTTTTTCAGTAGATTTCTTCCTTCATATCAAATTATTCGCCATCTGCTTTGATTAACTCTCTTTTAATTTCAATCATTTTTTCTGTACTTTAACTTCATTCACAGGATTTCCTTACTGCAGCATTTAAACTCTTTCATTCCTTCCATTTCGTGTGAGATTGTTTAACTAGCGTTTTAGACCATTTATTGGTTGTGTTGCTCCCATGTTACTACCAGAATGTGACAATTCGACATTTGAAACTCGAGTGAAATTCTTCAATGCTATTTAACAGTCACCAACTGTATGTTTATAGTACAAGTTGTCATTAAAAGAAAGCAATACACACAAGGCTCTAAACCACTAAAAATGTTGTGAATACTGCTTTCACAGTTCAGTAATATTTTTTTTCTAAACCCAAGTTTACAGGTGAAGTGCTTCCATAAACTTAACTCATTCAGGCTGTGCATAAACGATCATCAAGTGGCAGAGCGTTTTGAAAATTCATGACTTAGTTTGCAATTACACATGTACTCCGTTAATGTATTGAAATGGACAGACTCAAAATAACTTTAAGGTGAAGAAGATTGAATGCAAGGCAGCTTGGACTGAAATTTCTCCGGAGCCTTTACATCGCTCTGCTGCAGATCGAAATTAAATTTTGAACTGAATTCTCACACGTGATAATAATCAATTATACCCAGGAAACAGACCGGTTGAATGTGAATGTTATGCGAAGGGGAACAGCTCCAGAGGAAAAAAACAGGAAGAAAATGAAAATAAAAAGAAATAAAAACTAGTGCTTGTCCGCTGCGGTGTAAATTAGTTTATTTTCTCCAAAGACCCTGATTTTGGTCCGTATTCTACTGTTTTTTTTTTTTTTTTTACGATGATGCTAGATCCAATCTATCGCTTTTATTCCAGCAAAACTATAATAACATTACTGGATAATCCCATTATGTTAGGTGCAGTTGAGTCATTCCACCATCTTGCGATTCAGAAAGATCAGACGTAATACTGACTCAAGTATATGTAGATTGGATGTACTGTACGTCTGTCTTTCGGCATAATATTTGCCTGACGTTTTTCTTTAGTTACTCGCATAAGGTTTATTCTAGTATGCTAGAAACAATCATTTTCCTCTCGCTAAACACGACTTGCCATTAGGAAATCAACGTCAATGACTGTTGATGGTTCTCGTGGCACTGGCTTCTCCTATAGCCCTGGCTAGCCTCTCACTTCAATGACCTTACAAATCCGCCAAGATCCATAAAATGTGAAGGAAATGTTTTTAAAAGTTCTTTACTTATCGAGTAATTAGTATCAGCTAGACTTTTATACCTGTGCGGTGTTTTAATTTTTTTTTTTAAATCCTTACTGATAAAAAAATGTTGTAGAAGGAATTACCCAATTGGGAATTAACATATACCTATTCGCAGTTGTAAATTTTTTGTGATAGGTTCAAATGAATGGCCGTCACATTTTGCAAACCTAAATCAACAGATTATCCAGAATTTTACAGTGATGTTCTTGCAACTTTGTTAACAGCAGTAGATTGGTCTTAGAGTTAACGCCGAAAAGCAGGACAACGCTGGTCAAAATCTTGTACACCCAGGGATATCTCTAACTTTGACCAATATTTCACAATGATATGCAGAGTTGACAGTTTGTCACTGATGCAAGAAAGCTGACATGCAACACATCTATCATTGTTGCCAGCAGACACATTTTGATGAGGAACTAATGATGTGGTGCAGAATTCATGTTTCTGTAGGGTAGCTGAATTGAAATTTTTAGCCTATTTTTTACCTTCTAACATATCTTAACGTTCACCAATGTAATGATGTATTATGGACACAGATAAAAGGATCCTTCATCCTCGAAGCCCTAGTAGATTGCCTGGAACGGGAAGACAGAATTTCTATTGAGCTTACAATCAACCGTGCACAAAGTTATCTTAGCTGTTCCATCCTGGAATCATTTTAAACAAAGAAAGCAATATTTCCTGGAGAAATAAACTCTGCTGGAACCTAGATCACTGAAATAACAAGTTTATATTAATGTTTTCTAATTCTTCATGTTATTGTATCACAAAACTTAAACTATAAACGCAGACTTAATATAAACCCTACCTTTATTTTGAAATCAGAAAACCAATAGAGATAAATAAATCCAAAGTTTGACTGGAATGAAAAACTATTTTAATGCTATTTAACCCACTATCATGATTTGTCGTTGATGGACGGTTTGTGTTTAGTATTATTCGTAGATGTAATAAAACTATTCATCGGTGATAAAATCTAGTTGAGTATAATTTACTGATGAATGAAACAAGAGTTTACATTCCAACGAAACATAAAAAACTATCCTACAATTATAAACTAGAGATACTCCTCGTAAAGTTTGCTCCCAAACTTATGGTGGCTTTAGACGATTCAGGACTCATTAAAAATGTTTTTTCTTGTTGTCATCAGTCTTTCGACTGGTTTGATACAATCCTCCATCCTTTCCTGTCTTGTGCTAACCTCTTCATCTCTACATATCCTTTACAACCCACGTCCTCAATTATCTGCTTCATATATTCTAATCTCTGTCTTCCTCTACAGTTCGTACCTTCAACCGTTCCCTCCACCAGCAAACTAACCAATCCAGCATGTCTCAAAATATGACCTACCAGCCTGTCTCTGCTTCCTGTAAGCTTCTTCCACAAACTTCTTTCCTCACCCATTATTTCCAAATCTCGTTCATTTCGTACATTGTACGTCCATCTAATCTTCAGCATTCTTCTGTAGCACCACATTTCCAATGCTTCAATTTTCTTTCTTTCTGGTATTCCTAAAGTCCATGTTTCGCTACCATAAAGTGCTGTGCTCCACAAATAGAGTTTTAAAAAGTTCTTTCTAATTCCTAGATCAATGTTTAAAAATAAGAGATTTCTCTTTTTCATGAAGGCTCTTTTTGCTAGAGCTATTCTGCTTTTAACATCATTCCTGCTTCAGCCATCGGTTGTAATTTTGCTTTCCAAATAACAGAATTCGCTTACTTCTCTAATTGCATTAGATCATATTTTTATATTTAATCTGCTAGTACTTGTATCATTTCTGCAACATTCCTCACTTTAGTCTTGCTTTGATTTATATTCAGACCAAAATCTTCCTTCAGTATTTTGTTCATGCCATTCAGTATTTTCTCTATATCCTCAGCCCTTTCTGCTAACAAGACAATGTCATCAGCGAATCGTAGCATACTGTTTTTTTTTCTCCCTTAACACTTATGCCACATGGAAATTTTTCTTTTACTTTCTTTATTGCTTCCTCTACATACAAGTTGAATATTAACGGGGATAGACTACAACCTTGTCTCACTCCCTTTTTAACTGATGCTTGTCTCTCATGATTCTCTACTTTTATTACAGCCACATGATTCTTATATAGTTTATAAAGCATTCTTCTATCTCGATACTTTAGGTCTGACTTCTTTAAAATTTTGGACATCTTGTCCCACCTAACATGATCAAAAGCTTTTTCTAAATCAACAAATGCCATGGTTATTTAAGGTCAAAGCCGATACAGAATTGTGTCTGGTATAGAACTTCCAACCATATATCATATGGAGAATCATGTATCGCTTAAGTCAAAGGTTTCAATGTGAGGAAGTAACAGTGAAATGGGACTATGTTGGCACAGTAAAGTGAAACTGTGGTAAGCTACAGATTCCGGACCATTAACTTCAATGACCGAATAGGATACTGGTTAAACTCAGTGTGTCTATTTATGGTCTCCGAAAATAGAATAAAATTCCAAAAATTGTAGAAGAAAAATATATGATTATTGAGTTTCCGGATACGAAACAAAAGAAAAGAAAACACAAAAAAAAAGGAAAAATCCTCATTTATCACATACGACAAAAGATAGTACGTTATATGATGCACCATATACCTTGATACACATAATACGTAGCGGGTGTTGGAGTTGGACATAATAGCAATTCAGTTCCTGGAAAACTGAGAAACCGTGATTTCAGATTTATCGAAGAATCAGAGGCTTTATTTCAGATGAAGAAATATTAAATGTTACATTGAACTAAATGTGTTATATAAATTCAGTTACACATTTTCTTTCTAGAATTAACTTATAAAATTTACTTATAAAATTTACTTGTTGGCTATTTCAAAGATATATAAAGATAACTTCGTTTGGTTCTGTTAGTAGGGAGATCTAGCATAATTAATATGCCTGTAAAATTTCGTGGCCAGTTTACAGAGTGGCACAGAATACTTTAGGCAAGGCCCTTAAGCACTTATAAACCAGACTACATCTCAGAAAGATACTTGTGAATGACTGAAACAAGGTAAATGAATGAGTTTCTGCATCTGTATGTTAATATGAAAGAGAATAGTTTGATTTTTAGTAGAAATCAATAGGTGAACCAAGGCGCTTTTAATATGTTAAATTTCACGCAAGAACATTTCTCCAAGGATCCTTTTCACTATGTTTGGACACTAGTACAACAGATTCATCATCATTTGGGCTCATAATACCAAAATGATATTGAACAACATTTGTTAAGGAACGTGAAAGATTCGTACAAAAATGTAGGTAACTGGATAAACAATTGTAATTATGTAGTAAATCAGCCAAGACGAGGCCTCGTGAAACATAAAACTAAATAAAAATACCCCAAAACAATATCGATTCCAATCCGGAATACTCGTTCGACGATACCAAAGCCGATGTGGTACGCGAAGAATAAAATATTACATGTAAAACGGGATACCGGAAAAGTTTTTTTTTCGGTATATGTGTACAGATCTATTTGTGGTCAGTCTTCTATTTCACTTCAAGGATTAGGCATTAATGCTTGTTACGCCTCCACTTTGTACTTTTAAGCCATGTTTTCCAAGGTCTACCAACATCTCTGCATTCCCCTGGTTCGTACAGCATCGTCAGAAGTAGAATCTTTTCTTCGTGCATTATTTCAATATGCTCCCACAATGATTCTCTGTATTGCTCTATCCATTCGTTTATATTGTATATACGAAGTTCTTCACGAATTTCTTCATTTCTGGTTTTGTTTACTGCAGTCTTTTACCTTCCTAAGAAATCTCATTTCTGCAGACTGCATTTTACTGCCATATCTTGCTTTATTTAGCCAAGATTCACTTCCATACAGCAGAGTCTGGGAAGCCATTGTATTCAATTCATTTTGTGCCTTTTATTGTTTGGTTCTGAAGTGCTTTATTTCCTGACTGAAATTTCTTTTTCTTTTTCTCTCTATATTTTTATCTATGCTATAACTGATTTCATAGCCTAGGTAGCTAAAACTCATTACCTGTTTTATTACCGTGTCATCGATTATTATTTTTGAGTGAATGTTAGTTATATATACTACACCAGTTGACAGGGAAAAAAATATAACTTTCAGATATCCAAAAAACAGAAGTGATGGCCCATTACAGTAAACACTCCATTCTCTCGTTTGTGGTTAATCAAATATTTATAAAAAAAAAATTAGAAAGAAGTAAGTAGACGAAATAGGAAAGAAAATAAATGAAGTGCCCTATTTCCATTAAGCGCATTAGTCGGTATTTAATGTTTGTAGGCAGTGCTTCAACGAAAAATAAAAACATTTTTTTTTAAATGCTGTTAAAATATTTGTACTATTATGATGTTTAAACTTAACATTTCGTTTATCAGTAGAATTAAGTTACCTTAAGGGTATCAACGATTTTATCACTGCTTAGAAGTTATCTCCCAGATTTTTAGATTCCTGTCTTATGCATACAATGCGTCAACTAACACACAGCACTCAATGTGTTTCCTCCTCTCTCTCTCTGTAATAAAGCAATATAGTGAAGCAATGTATCGTGAAGGTCTCCTTTAAGCCTACGAGCATATATTTGAAAGTTGCGCCGATGGCGGCTGGACCCGTGTATCGCTGCGCAACTTTCCCCATTACTGGACGGCCCCAGCGCTCCCAACTTATTTTATGAGAGGAGCGACGCCGTCGTTGTTTTATTTATATACTGTCTATGGGCAAACTTCGTCGCCACGGAAGAGAACCTGCGGTCGTGAGAGCCCTTTTTCTGCATCAAATATGGACCAACTGCTAGTATTTCACTCAGATTTTTAGGATAGAAATTGGCTAGTTGCTTTCCAGGAAATTACAGTAACAAGTATCTCCGTGTTCCAGAGCATTCTAAATCTCTTTGTAAATTTACAAACTTTAATAATGCTGCGTAAAATCTTCTAGAGATTACCACTGAGATAGTGCGTCAGTAAAAATACATAGCGATGTTTTGGAGCCTTCCTCCAGCTCCATCTTCCGGTGAAGTGTCGGATGTCAGTGTCGGATGTCGGAAGTGTCCCGTTTATAAGGCCTTTAGTTGGTGACGTCAAGTCACGTGCGTCGGGGTCTTATAAGAGGGGACACTTCCGACAGCCGATACTTCGCCGGAGGCAAGCTCCGAAACGTCACTATGTATTTTTACTGACGTGCTATCTCGTTGGAAAACCCTAGAAGATTTTACGCAACTGACTCACCGAGAAAGCCTACATTCTTTTAATAATGCTGCTTGATAAAATAATAACATTAATATAAAATCACCAAGTTACCCGAAAAAGGAACATGGTGTGAATATCATATTACGTAATAAATCTTAGCAAACTCCTCGTTCCCATTACCATTTAAGAATAGTGGCAGAACTTTTTGTGATTTTTAAAAAATAAGAGATGGATGTGTTCAAAAAATACGGATTTGAAATATATGACTGACAGCAAAGAAGCAATCATAAATCTCTTAGCAGCTTGCACTGATACGAATAGCCATGGTAGCAAAAAGCTATATCAAATATCAGCACTATCTGTTAACTTCGTTTTACTAACTAAACACAGCGCAATATTAATAAAGTCAAATATTTCCTACCATGAAAGTATACCATATACATGAATGGCTCGCCACTTATCTTTTTGATAGATGCACATATTGTTTTTTTTTACTTTATTTTACGTATAATGTTTATATTATGCACTGGCAACTAGGAAGTTATTATTAATAATATTTATTATGTTGGAGTTAATGTGCCGGCGACAATTTCCCTATAAAATTACCTTTGAGTTGCGGGAATTTTCAGTATAATTTTTTTTTTTTTTTAATTTTTCAGGTAAATTCAGGTAAATAGCTTTTGCAAAGTCATTCCAGTCCCTGCCTTACACAGAGCCAAGTCCGGTCTGGCATTCTGGAGGACGCGGGTTCATATCTTCATTCGACCATGCCGATTTCGGCAGGTCATGGTTTTTCGAAATTGCTCTAGGTGAAAAGTAGAATCGCTTCTTTAAAAACGATGGCCTAATTCCTCCCCGTTCCTTGACCCCAATTTTTCCCGCCTCTGTGACCTCAACGAGGCGTAAAGTCAGAAGAAACTGACACACATTCAAATGAAAAATTCCACACCCCCCTTATGTCTATAACCATGTGCTATTTTATCGACTTCCTTTAACGCTCTGTTACTGATTTTAAGCCTATCTACGCCTCGTCGCAAAGGTAAAGCTTATACACAGCCAACACTTTCTTTGACACTTCGTGTCTTCCAGTTACTTCAAAACCATCTCCTTTATCATACCAGTTACTGAATGTGTTCTGCAATGATTTCCGCTCTCCTCATTTCCTGGCAACATCTGTATTTGATACCCATAATATTTTATTCATACAATTACATATAGCTCAAGTCAGAATCTTGACCGAAATTTTGTAACCCAGTTCCTTTTCTTTGCTGATCACCCTCTCGAATAGATGCAGGACTTTGTAACCTCTCCTATCCACCTCATCAAAATTCATTGCCTAGTTGATAAAACAATGAAACGATATGTGAAGAAACTCATACTATGTATCTTCAAAACACAATTCCACAATTTTAACTACTTAAAAAAATTTTCTCTGTGTGTAACTAATAATGTCTCTTTTTGGCATTTATATTCATTACTTGCTGAACGGGAATTCTTTCGATTCTGTCACGGCTGGTAAAAATTTTTAACATAAAATCTCAGACTACTTGTTTCTCAACCGGCCTCTTATCGGAAGTCTGAGGAATCATTAAAGTTCTTTTTGTTTGTCTAAATATACTTGTGTTTACTGGTTGTTATGAAAAATGTACTAATTAAGGAAAATTCGCTAGCAACTCTCTGCAACATTCCAAAGGTGAAATGATGGACTCGGTGCAGTTACTCTGGTAGGGACAATACAAATATAATATCCTTTCTGTGAGTAAATAAAATTCTTTCACTTCTGGACTCATCTCACTTGACAAGACTAGATTATTGAATTTATAGAACTGATTAATGGGATAACTGCTTGAAACTTATATAATACATCGATAGCTTGTTTTCATTTTGAAATTATCTAAGAAAGGTTTTTGAAATGATACAGAAAAAAAAACAACCGAAAATGATATGACCCACACTTTGCGTTGGATATTCGATTAAAAGCCACCAGGTAATTCATCATTCATGCTTTGACAATATATACTCCAAGTGGCGTAGTGGTAAGTCTGCCGTTGGTGAGTGAGTTTTCACTGGCATGTGTTACATACCTTGCCATTTCTACAAGACAAATATGTGTATGAACATCTGTTTCAAATTCAGGAAAACTGCGGCGGAAAAGTAAGCATTTTTTTGACAGTGTGTTAGGCCACGCACAAACTTATAAGATGTACAATTTCTTTTAAACGGCAGGTGTTCAAGAAAAACATCAATGGCGTTCACTGAAAGATCGTGAACGTATCACCCATAGCGTCTGTAATTTAGCAGGAGTTTCTTATAGCGCATTTCATCGCATGTTGTTGGTAGAACCGGACATGAGACGGACATTGGCGAAGTTGGAATTTATGGGTGGCAGCGATCTAAGGCATAGTAGTCCTCTGATGAAAGCGAAGGAATGAAACATCAGGTTTCAAAAAATTGACGCGCTCCTGCCCGGGGATCTAAGGTATACATTCTTCACGGTTTGTTTGTAATTTAAAATGTATTGACCTATCACAGGAAGGTAAATAAACTACTTGACTAACTTCTATGGACAGAGAAAATGTCTCAGGTCTTTGTTAGTCCACAAAGGAAGGCCGGGCCCGTGATGTAAGCGTAACAGACACGATGACCAAAGCAGCATTTTATTAGATACAAAACACACCTCCTGTATCACATCAGTTACCAATTATT
Source organism: Vandiemenella viatica (assembly GCA_031002005.1). Taxonomy (NCBI): domain Eukaryota; kingdom Metazoa; phylum Arthropoda; class Insecta; order Orthoptera; family Morabidae; genus Vandiemenella; species Vandiemenella viatica. The sequence continues at coordinate 100,290,153 of CM061914.1, forward strand.
CGCATCTGAAAGTCATATTTTACTTAAAAGATTCATTTAAAGTTGTAATATTGTAATAGGTTATTAAACAGTACATCTCAAACGAAGAAGCTTAAGCAGAAATATTAACTGTATTTACATGAAGACCATAAAATCTGGTTAACTAAACAAAATTTCCTCCCGAATTGCAGGACCGAGTGTTACCGTTCACCCACCAGCCTCTATCATTACTTTCAGAGTGGAATTGATTATGTTGCTAGGTAGTGACAAGGCTGTGTAACTTTATAATACTTGTTTTGGTACTATTCCTTACAAACTGGTGAAACTAGAACATAAGCGTTTATAGTTAATTTCACAAGGGTTATGGAAATGTAAATAGTCAGATGCGAGACTCCCTAAATCTTCCCTAGGCAATGCAAGTTTTTCTACAGTTTTTTATGTCTTTTGTTAGCAGATAAGGTTTTAATGGATTGAAAATGAGAAACAATCCCTGCATTTGATTAAAAGTTCCCGAGTATGGTTCCATCCGTGATTAAGAAGCAAGGTAAGGAGAAGGGCCCAAAAATCAAGAAGTTAATAAAAGACGAGGAAGAATTGTACCCTCGAGAAAACCAAGGATGCGAAATTGTAACGCTGTTAGAAGATAGAAATTATTTTATGAATATACAATGCCGTGAAAATCTTCGAGATTAAATCTCAGCAATTGTTTAGAAGATTATGAGAAACAAGTTAATGAATGTGACTAGTAAGTAGACGTTAGGATCGCACTTTTTCGAGTGCTGTACTTCGGCACTAGACGCACTAAATCAGTTGAATAGAGTAACTGCTTTTCTCCAAAGATAACCAATTTTGATTGTCACTTGGTTTTAGCTCCCAAACACCTTGGAGAACTGAGGTCGGTACGGACATTTATTTCACCAATAGACCGAGCGTGGTGGGTGAGCGGTTAGAGCTCTGGCCTCGCATTCGGGAAGACGGCGGTTCGAATCCCCGTCCGGGCATCCAGATTTGGGTTTTCCATTGATTTCCCAAATCACTCCAGGCGAATGCCAGGATGCTTCCTTCAAAAAGCTATGACCGAATTCCCACCTGTTCCTTGTCCCATGTCCAATCCCGCCTCTAATGACCTCGACGTCGACGAAGCGTAAAGCTATAAGTAAAAAAAATTTAAAAAAATTAAATGAATATTCATGTTGTGGAATTTTTTTGGCGAAGTCTAGAAGCAATTGACTGTAATGGCTATCTTACGGAACTAGTTTTACCTATGACGATAGTATTCCATTGAATTAGATTCATCCTTGATTCTGAACCCATTGTTTTTGTTTCGTTTGCAGAGTCTGCACTACAGGCGGGTCCTCCTCTGTTTGGGTATGGCCTGGGAGCCGCCAACATCGCCAAACCCATCGCGAGGCCGGCGGCTGCCGTCTTCAACCCACACCTGCACACGCTGCTGGCCTGCAGGCATCCCTACCTCACTGGTGAGTAGCATCGCTGAATGCAACAAATACTGAACCAACACTGTATTCTCAGGAGCTGAATTCGCACGAAACATACTACTGGTAATAATTTGCTTGTATAAAAATGAGTACCGTACCGTATCCAAAAAAAAATACAATGTCCCATATTATTTACTTTGCGGACTAAAATTATGAAAACCAATTCTTGCAAAGTGTTTCAGTAAAAATGTATTGTATTCAATCAACAGTTACCTTAATTTATCAAAATTTCATTTAAATCTCTGAACAAATGATTTAATTGCGGGCACATTGTCTGAAATATAACTGAATACGCTAAACTTTCCATCCTTGGAAAAATGATCGCCTGTAATTACTCACATTGTTTTATCACTAAAAACTTTACAGTATTATTAAGTTTGATAATGGATCCTCGTGCCTTCTCCACATTAATGATGAAATAAACATTATGGAATTAAAATAAAGCGAACTAAATCCAAATTTATTCACTTCTTAAATAATCACTAACTGCTACTTTGCCATGTAATATCAGTTACTATGTTATTAATTTTTTATTTAAAAATTATTGACGGAGATGCGAATAGTTTTCGAATCCATTGTTTTGCTATTACTGTTTCTAAGAACGTTTCGCTGCAAAGTCCCGAGGTAAACACGTTACAATGGAGACTAAAAAAATAGTCAATAAAAACACGTCTTACTTTCGGAGTTTCATAAGTTGACTACGAACTAGGATGTTCTACGAACAGGAAGTGTGAGTTTATTTCTACATGTAGCATTTATTTTTAATTTTACGGGATCGTCACATTTGTAATGTAATTAGAATCTCCTTCGGTATCGAAATATGTTCACACCGACTAGACTGCACGTTTGACCTATAGCCCTGTTGAAATTTGGAGCATCTTCTGGATTTAGTACACTCTATTCAGTCGAGTTTACTTTTTATTGAGGTTTTAGTAATTCGTCACAAAGCTTGGCGATATTGCGATACTCAAAATAATCACTCCTTAAATCACATCAATTGTTACAGTATTCAAATTCTTCACAACTGAGTAGCTAAATTGTTCTCTAAGGGATATGTCTCTCATTTCCTTCGCATTTTGTTTTCACTGGAATTGTTTTCGTGAATGTTATTCACCCTGGAGAGTGATATTTCTAATTTTGTCTACTGAGGATTTAGAAAAATGTGTGCCTCCTTGGTAAGACTCAGATAACATGAACACAGCAGTTGCGGCTTCCTGTACGATTATTTTAAAACATGCAAAATATATTTTCTGAGATATAAAAGAAATATACATATCCCTTTGCGTGTAAAGTACTTCAGTATAGGGTAAACATAATAAGCGCTTAAGTATCCCTTAAGTAATATGCAAATTCATTTAACTGTGGACATGTAAATAAACTGAGAAATTATTGGAAAATATGTCAATTTTTTATCCCGCAGATGCCATAAGCGTGTTTAACGAATTTCTCATGAAATGGTTCCATGATCTTCATCACCGGGCAGAGTGCATGTTTGAGGGATGGATAGTTATTCATCCTAGAATATTGTTTAATCAATGACGTGCCATTTACAGAAACGCACAGAGAGTTTTTTTTATCGTAAAAACTTAGTGGACAGATTATAAAATTCGTCTCTCGTGAACACTCAGAAGAATACGACATTCAATCTTTATTTCAAACAGAGCTTAAAATTAGTGAATATATACTTCTGTGGGAATTGTGGAAAAGCTGTGAATAAATTAATGGAAGTGTAGCCGTTGGAACTAGGATAACACAAGTGATGTGATCATTCACCAAAAATTCATTCGCGGTAATATTAACCCTTTACTGCAACGGTACACGATACCTATTTTGTCATACTTTACTTAATCACATAACCAAAGTACGAGTTCATCATTGATTAATAGTTTCTTCAAATTCCTATTTCGCTTTTCCCAAGAAAGTTTCTACTATTTATGATAACCCTGTTCATATCTATTAGCTTCTAAATCCTGCAATGGTGCGCTAAAACGCATTCTACCACCATCGAGATTTTAAAAATTTTAATATTTCTGTTATATGCTACGCATTTTAAACAAAACAAAAAATACTACAGCGTCAGTTTCGTTACAGTCCATCGTACTGTACATTGCTGTTAATTCACGTTTACGTTAGTATATGACTCTGAATAAGCACATCACAATAGAACGCTGCTAGATTTGAACACCGAGCGTGGTGAGTGATAGTTAACGCTCTGGCCTCTCATTCGGTAGGACATGGTTTTGAATCCCCGTCCGGCCATCCAGATTTTCATTTTTCAAGGTTTCCTCAAATCACTCCAGATGAATGGCGGGATGATTCCTTCAAAAGACCATGATTGAATTCCTTATTGTTTTTCCCCCTAGTCATTTCCCACCCTAGTGACCTCGACGTCGATGAGGCGTAAAGCCATGAATAAAAAAGAAATTCCAACAGGATATCCACGAAATTATCATGTCACTTTGGTAACTGCTTCCTCAAATAAGTCTGACTTTGCTGTTTAACGTATTTTGCATTAGGTTTTATCGCCACCTCCTTTTACCCTCTCCGACCAGTTCTCTCTTTTCCTCCAAACTTAATTTTAAAAAACATCCGAAACGAGTCTAATAGGGTTGAAAATATCCACACATTACAGCCGTTAACATTCCTTTTTCTTTTCATGCTGCGATCCATCCTCATCCAATGCCTTTATTTCCATACACCCATTAAAACCGATGTTCTGACTCATTTACTTTTTATGCTCTCTATCTTTTTGTGACAAAATTAATTCAGTTCAGACCGAGAGTGGTGGTGTAACGGTTAGCATTCTGGCCTCACATTCGGGAGGATGGCGGTTCGAATCCCCGTCCGAGCATCCAGATTTGGGTTTTCCATGGTTTCCCAAATCACTCCAGGCAAATGCCGGGATGCTTCCTTCAAAAGGCCATGGCCGAATTCCTTCCCATTCCTTGCCTCCCCCCCCCCCCCCAATCCTTTCCCGTCTCTAAAGACGTCGCTGTTAAGAGACGTTAAGCAGTTAAAAAAAAAATCATTTCAGCTTTCCACTGAAAAATTAAAATACCGATACCATCCATATACCTCAATGTATTTTCTTTCTACAAAACATAAAACTTCCTTCCACAATATCCTTCCACTCTTCCATCACTTGCAGATCCTACTTTAACTTTCAACATTGACTACAACATAATTCTGCTAGAAGGGATGATTTCTCTCATACTCCTTTATAAGCAAAACCTGATGTTTTCGTTTTCCTTCATTTTAATACTTTACTTCAATTTTAAAGTGCAAGATTCATTTACGTTAACCCTTGTGCTAGCCCCATTCAATTTGAGATGCTTAAGAACTGGATATACTTTAAATATTAAAATTTATTTTAACATTAAGCCTGATGAAAATTTAAGGAACCATTTTGCCGCATGCTTGGAAAGTGCTGTTCACTTTGCTGTCCTGATGAATGAATACTGGAGAATTTAATGATAAAATGACGCCAATGCAACTGTATTTGTAGCTTTATTGCCGTACGCGTTTCGCCTCTCATCGAGGCATCATCAGCGACGAATTATTTACATTAGTAGCTTTTAGGTTCGTAACCACACATCTCTGCTTTTTCTCCAAAGCACGTTTCCATTACAGCCATTTGTCTTTGCTGCTGTGTACAGGATGTAAACATTGCGTCTACTACAACTCCCAGTAGTTGCAGTAGCCGAGAGGCGAAACGCTTACGGCAATAAAGCTACAAATACAGTTGCATTGGCGTCATTTTATGATTTAATTTACTGAGCAATTGTGGAAAAAATGGCCTGCAAGAACACTGCAATATTGGAGAAGTTTCTCCTCTGCCTTCTACTACAAGCTGACGGCAATAGTACGTGTCACCGCTATCAGTGTAAATGGAATAATTTGCGTAACTTTAATACCTTCTGAGCAATCGCTTGTCTGATAACGAAAAACTACATTAAAACCGTGAATGTTACGTCAGACCACGTGTCCCTATATATCTCACCGTGTCATATAGCGACTCTTAATACATACTGTCAAACTGGCAGATCGCCCTGTTACTGAGATTTAAGTAACACGACCCGAATCTCCTCGTTCCAGTCTATTTACGGTGTGTACCAGGTGACCACTATTTGCTTCTGGTTTATACTGCGTGATGTGGAGCCATGTCAACACCTGCAGTCCAACTGCTGGAGTGACGTGGAGGGCCACTCCGCTGACAGATGACGCCATAGCTCAGCCAGTGGCGTCCGGTGACTTGTTTCCGCGTTTATTGGCCGGTCGAGAGCGGCTGTCCGTCAAAGGGCAGAGCCGATGATGGCCTCGAGAGCCCATAGTAAGGCGCTTCTGAAGCTGATATGACGACAAGCGTTACGAATAGAGAGATACCGTGAGTAGAAAAAGAAAGAGTTAATTACTTCAGAAAGGAGCAATGTATCGAATAAAAATCCCTGAGAACTTTTTAAAAATACCTGTGTCTTTGTGCACGAAAGAATTATTTTTGTTTGTTTTGGTTTTACGACTTGTCTACGTCGAGATCACTAGAGGAGGGAAAGAACTGCGCGCATGGAACGGGATGGAATTCGGCGATGGCCTTTTGAAGGAACAATCCTGGCATTCACCTGGCAATCCTGGCATACAATGGAAGTATGGGTGACCAGGAGGTGATTTGAATCCACTTCACCCGGAGTGACAGATGCAAGCGATACCGCTCAAGCACCAGAATCGCTAACTACATGTTCATGATTTTTCCCCCTAGTAACGGAGGTTAGAATTGATGTGCATTGCACCCATCTCCTGGCTTTGCCTTGGAATAACACTAACGCCTGAAAAAAGAGGTTGAAATTCGGGTCTGGATTTCTGGTAGGTCAGTTTCGATGTCTCCTAGGTTTATATCACTTAGATTATTTAAACTGCTTCTGTATGGTCATAATTTAACTTCAGATTTTATATAATTGACAGTACATTCTGTTACCAATTACCCGCCGTCAACGCTAAACTGAAATTTTGACTTTCTGGTGCGTTTCGGACCATTTGACCTTCATACCAAAACATACTGACAATAAGAGGGAAAACTTTAATTTTTTCCTTCATTGATTGGCCCTTCTCCAAGTTTTCAAATCGCATAATGTGTTTCTATTTCTTTTTTTGTCTATAATTCTTAAATCCTTTTGGCAAAAGTATAAGCTGCTAAAATGAATGAACACTAGGCACGGAATTGACACTGAAGTTTACGGTATAAATTCTTATCAATTGCCAGTCAATTTTTAATGAATTTATATTTAGCCTTCTTATTTCGTCTGTCAACCACCACGAAATCTGAAACATTTGGCAGCATTATTATATTTTACTGTATTCGAATTCGATGTAATTTTCAAGAGGCTTCGACCTTCAAATTAAAGAAAATAATCTGTACATATTTATTATTTACCATTGTCAACGACACTTTTCTTTTTCCATCGTCGATAAACCCCATCTTATCTTCCAAAATGAAATATTTGCTACAGTCAAATTGTGCTTCACAGTTGAACCATTATTCCGTTACATGAATCCTAATCGAAATAGCTGTTTCGTATTTGCAGAAGACAAGGATATATCGTTGGTGGTGTTAAGTCATCTTCATTATTTTACTAATCAGACAATAACTGATAATGAATACTGATGGATTATTTCACCATTTCTTGTTTTTAAAATCTAACCGTTGTATTTTGTATGTATGGATGTATGGCCAAGTCGAGAGCTATCAGGTCTACAATCATTCGAAAGATGTAGGACTAACCATTTACAGAAATTGGAGGATTATTGAAAGGTATAAGATAATTAGGGAAAACATCAATTTGAGAGTCGTTGCTACACTTACACTCAAACATGAGCAATACAGAAGTTGTAGCAAGTGTCGAATATCAGCTAATAGCACCAGCACCTGAGTTTCTCCTAGTCCTGACAGTGACCGGCATTTTCAGCACTTACATTCGGTTGAGGAATCTGTTTAATTGATGCCAAAAATTTTAAGACCCTTATTGTATGTATGGATGGTGACGTAGTACCTAACTATATTCACGTTGAACATTCAGTTAGAACATTTTCTGGCCATATCTCCCAACAAACTTCAAAGCTGCCTTCACTACTTGCTAAGACTGGTGGGTGAGAGGTAGAGTACCGACCTGGTATCAGGAAGATTCCGCGTTAGATTTCCTGTCCAGCCACCTAGATTTCGGTTTTCAATTTTTTTTTTTAAATTCACTTCAGTTGAATGATAGGATAGTTACTTTATAAAGTCCATCACCGATTTCTAACTTTTTTTTATCAAGAAAAAAAATCCATCCCAGGTTTAATGACTTACCTGAACGAAAAGTCCAAGGGTTTTTTTATGCCTGTAATTGTATTCTGTGTCTCACAATCTCACCATTTCACCATTAAATGTCTTGAAGGTTCCTTAAATCATTGCTGAATCAAAATGTCAATTACACATCTGTATTATTTCCTTATCCGTATCAGTGAATACCCTAGAAATTAGGCGAAAATAATGTTTTTATTGTTTCCGAACAGAGAATTTGTTAGCCAGTTTGAACTTCAAGGTGATCTTCGCCGACTCTTCCATCTCAATACAAACCAGAATGCTAGTATTTTTTGTTCCACAGCTTCACTTACTCATTACTCGACTTAAAACACGATATTTGCATTCATTGAAACGAAGACTTATTTTATTTGCTCTTTCCATTTATAAATTACTACTTAAAAAAAATACGAAAAATATATACGTTCCTTAATTGTTGGAATGTACTTCAGATTTTTTTCATCATGTGGATTATCAGACAAAAATCGATTTTTAAGATGCTGTTACATATTATATCATTTAAGGCCAAAACAGCGCTTTCCTTCTTTGATTTTGCCTTTGATCCCTTTACATTTGATGTTACATTCCATTGCTAAACTATTATAAATTTTATAAATTTTGTAAAATATGTCTTTCTGCTTGTCCTACAAGAGTGTTCATTTTTTTTTTTTTTTTTTTTTTTTACTTATTGCTATACGTCTTGTCGACGGCTAAGGTCATTAGAGGCGGGATGGGACTGGGGACAAGGAACAGGAAGGAATTCGGCCACGGCCTTTTTGAAGGAAACCATGTAAAACCCAAATCTGGATGCCCAGACGGGGATTCGAACCCGCGTCCTTCCGAAAGCGGGGCCAGGACGTTAACCATTCACCCATCACGCTCGGTCCTACAAGAATACGCAATATGATCCTTGCGTTTCATACTGACAAGAAAATCGCTGAATTTCCGAATAAAAGTTAATTTATCATACGTGTCGTCAAATAATTTTGAGAATGTAAGGTTTGTTTGGCGTTTATGCTTTTAGGTTGGGTATTTAAGCAGCAGTTGTGTCGTCGATGAAGATAGCAGCGTTTGACAGGTTCCGCCAGTGGTGCAGCGAGTGAACTAATGGGCCGAACGAGCGTGAAATGAGCAGCGGAGGGGATCAGCAGAGTTCACCAAACACGACTGACGGGGCTGGAAAGCTGCCCGCGCGAGGGAAACGAAAACTGTTTAGGCGGGGGAACAAAAACCCGCAAGGTAGACCTCGTCGCGAATTCCTTGCACGACGTGGTTAGGGGTCGCATACCGAAGATACTTTGCCGGGATAAGCCGAGATAAGCTGCATACAGCATCGATGTTTAATTTACAGGTCGCATGGCCGGGCATTAGCTGGCATTCACAGTGAAGAGTAGTAGGAATCTGGTTATCAAATTTCTTCTCCTATGTTATAACACAATTTTTTTTCCATGACTTTATTCGTCTGGGCCAGGTCTATTCATTAATCAGCAAAAATAAAAAGAGAGAGAAGAAGTTCGCAAATTACAGTAATCACTATTCCGATGTAGCAACGGCAGGTGAAGAATTTCTTCCATCGAATACAAAACAATGCAGTTTTTGAGTTGAACAAGGAACGGCATTATCAGATCGACGCAATTAATGTAAACGCCCTAGTTCACAATAATTTATCCTCACCAGTCTTCATAAATAGAATCTGGTATGCGTCGCAATTAATACCAAATACGCGTGTGTTTAGCAATGTGAATCAGATCTGCTTTGGCAATCATCAGAAAAAAAAGAAATGTTTCTGCGATGAGCTACCATTTATGTCTTTCGAATTGTGTCAATAGATCTTGATTTCACTTGCTTTTATGATAAGTTCCCTCTGAATGCATGTAAACATTTCCCAAAGACTAGCTTTAAATTAAACAAATAAACATTTAATTTCACTTTAGACTTTTCTTTGCGAGTTACTGCTAGCAAATAACGTTATGTCCCTATTGTGAATATACTGATTAAAAAAAAAAATCGGCGAGTAAATTTTTTTCAATTTACTCGTCATTTTACCTGAGTTTTTTTTAGCAGCCCGAACAATAACCTTTTAAGTAATTTCAGCCGCAAGATCTGAGAGATTATTTATTAAAAACTCTAAATAAAAATTAATATTGACTGTAGAATGTTTAAAATATTTACTGTAGATTTACCGAGCAGTAACTATATGTATACGTGTAGTTAGTATCAGTCACCGAAGCAGATGTGGAGCGCTCCTACTTTATGCCTGACCCCGTGTTGGCGTCGCTTTAGGTCTGTCCTGCGAGACGCCATCGACCCGAACGCCCGGGGCCTTTGGCACCTGCTGCCAACTGACAGGTAGGCACCTTCATTCTAAGCGACACCTCCAGCGGCGGCCAAGTAGAGAGCTATCAGGTCTACATTCATTCGAAAGATGTAGGACTAACCATTTTCAGGAATTAGAGGATTATTGAAAGGTATAAGAATATTAGGGGAAACATCAATTTGAGAGCCATTGCTACAATTACATTCAAACATGAACAATACAGAAGTTGTAGCAAGTGAGGAATATCAGCGAATAGAGCCAGCATCACCAGCACCTGAGTTTCTCCTAATCCTGGCATTGACCGGCATTTTCAGCACATCCATTCGGTCTGAGGTTTCTCATACGCTCTGTATCAAATACAGTTTTGAGGAATCTGTTTAAATGATACCAACATAATCTCCTTATAACATATTCCGACTCTTTTTGCTACATACTTTTTAGTTTTTGACTTTCTCTACAGTCATAAATCATAAATCCTCCAACAACAAATTAATGCATCTCGCACTTTTAGAAATATGAGCTATGATCCTGTCTCTTTTTCTGCAGGATTTTTAATAAACACTGCCTTTTCCCCGTATTTTACAGAAGATTTTAATATTTTACTCTATCTGCCATTCTTTTGCGGAGTTCCATCCCTTCCGAAAAGTGTTATATTATACATTGTCTGTTTTTTTTCAGGCTACGACGTCAGTGTTTGGTGCTAAAAGTTTCCTCTTTTGGAGGAAACTGCTTTTTCCATCCATTAATCTGCTTTTGCCTAACATTACTTGATTGTCATTCCCTTCTAATTTTGTTTCCTAAACATCAAAAATACTTTTCTTCTTCTACTGTTCCTGGTGCAAATTTGAAATTCGCGTTTGTCATTCTACGTTTCAAAACCGTTATTCCATTTAGCATTATTTCTTTCATTTTTTAGCTTTTTCCTAAAATTATGATCTAAACATGAAAGGTGGCGGAAAACAGTGTTTTTAATAGATGCTAGTCTCTCATGGCTCTACGTTTATAATCACCCAATTCTTAGTTGATTCAGTTTAATATTATCACCATTGTACCTTTAAAAATGAAAAATGAATCATGAATGCAATTACAAACCCAATTACCAAACCGATGATATCTTATGAAATACTCCATTGCTCTATTATATTCTCATACGTCTAGCTTCTCCCTCTTTTTTTAAAAAAATAAATAAAAAAATAAAATAAAAATAAAAAAAAAATAAAAAAAACTGCACTGTTACAGCGTTGTATTAAACTTGCTTTGGGGCAACTGGCGATATGGAAAACTGATAAGAAATTTAAAATATTTTGTGCTTGAACTGTCAGGATAATTATAAAGTCAATGTAACCATTTTAGATACACGAGTTTTAAGTTCGATGAGCCACAGGATAGAATTTATGAAGACTAATGACATTAGGTGATATTCCAAAGATGCTTGTAGACTCCACCTCCAAAAGTTGGCAACAAACTACTCAATGTGAAATGTCAGGCAATTATTTTTATTATGTTCTCGTGCGCTCAACACCATTTGGGGACAGATTTCAAAAGGATTCTCAAGGATTTCCCGTCTCGTTCAGGAGCGCAAGAAAGTAGAGGATCAGACAAGAATCCTTACAACTCAATTGATAAAAAGAGCGGCATATTTTTGCGACCAGCTTCTGAAGAGATTCAATGTCATTTTCTGAATTTATCCTTCGATGGAGTTACACTAATTACCTTATCCATACCCATGAGGTGGGTAAAACATGATTCATCTACCATCAAAATGAATTCAACAGGGTGTCCTGTACCAGTCTCAACTCCTTCCATCTTCTATTAGTAGAATATTGTCAAGCAGTCACCAGTGCCTCATTCATGAACGTAAAGAACAGCTTGACATTTTGATGAGACTACTGTGTACGAATACTAAACTTTGAACACACCATAGCGATTAAGTATTGTTTAGATAGATATATATAATTTCTATATGTACCACTTTGCAAGAAATACGTACATTAACAAGCTCCTATGTGAGTTGTTCTCAGATTGAAAATTGGAGACACTATACTATCCCGCCACGTTGGCTCAGCTGGTTGAGGCACCGTGATGGTGTCCGGCGCAGACACCGAGGTAGCTGGTTCGAGTCCCGGTGTGGAAGAAACTTTCATCAGGACTAGGCCGCCAGGGTACGAGAGGGACATAATCACCAAACTGTGCTCTATAGTCCTGGGTTGAATCCAAAATCACTCCACAGTGCCTAAGGAGTGAGAATGTAAGTCACTGTTGATGATGATTGGTCCGTCGGATGGGAAGGTTAAGCCTGGTGCCCTCCCCCCCCCCAGTCCCTTAGATACGAACTGGTTGCCACCGGTTTCATCTTCTCCCTTCTTCATCTCTCATTTCATACAACATAAACAACGCTCTATACCGAACATAGTCACCAGCACCTACTATGACATATACGACCACATGGGAAAGGCAATGGGACACCACTCCAGATAAAATTCCCAAGAGAGTAACTGCGAACGTCCGGATTCGGGCATGCCATCATAATAAGAAGAATGTTGAACTAGGAGTCTACCCACAAGAATGCATTTTTTATCTGCCTGGAAATACTGTAAATAGTGCTATACCCAAGGTCGGCGCTAGAGGCAGGGAAGAGAGAGCGGGTGGGGGGGGGGGGGGGTAAGTAGGACCAAAAAAAGGTAGCGTATCTGGCCTGAGGTAGGGCCCCATCCGATAAATTCGCTACGGCCCCCAACCAATAGAACACGCTTACCCCGGGTCCGAGAATCCAAGCGCCGGCCCTGGCCATCCCCATGCATCGTTTGCGAATGTGTTGACTGTGTCTGTTGTTGCAGTGTCTGCTCCGGGCTCGGCGGGCGGTCCTGGTGGTGGAGCGCCCACGGCGGTGTTTCCTCTCCCCGGCACCTTCCCCTGGGCCAACAGCTCTCGAGGGAAGCCGAGGAGGGGCATGATGCGCAGGGCGGTCTTCTCCGACCTGCAGCGCAAGGGCCTCGAGAAGAGGTTCCAGATACAGAAGTACATCTCCAAGCCGGACCGCAAGAAGCTCGCCGAGAAACTGGGCCTCAAGGACTCGCAGGTACGTGCACAAACTCGCGCATTTCAGAAAATCAATCATTAAGAATGACTTTGGTGGCGAGTGTGGAATCTGGTCATGCTGTCTGCATTGTTGTCAGTGAAATCCTCATAATCGATCGATTAAGTAACAGTTTTTAAATGTCCGCGTAATTTACCTCTTTAGTGCCATCTTTCCTTTTAATGCCGATTTATAAAGAAATTTTATCGTTAAGCGAGTATGCCGGGTGAGAAGGTAACGATCTCACCAGGCCTTCTGGAAGATGAGGGATCGATTCATGTTCCAGCCACACCACTTTCGATCTCCCATGGTTTCCCGAAATTATTCTAGACCAGGAGTGGTCAACCCAAATGATCTTGTGTGCCACTTTAGATATGCATCATAAGTCCGCGGGCCACATATATCCCCGTATTAGATTTAGACACACTATAGACATATTTTTTGAGTGAATAATGGAAACACAATTATTTATTATTATTGTGTTTCCAATTATTCCTACATGTAAAGATAGATAATATTATAATAATGATACTCATATTTTCTACAGATAATTTTTGAATTTATGGATCCACAAATAATGTATGTTTTTAAATACATTGGTTTTCACTATTTTGGCCATTATAAAATAAATATATTTTGTAAAAGTGTGATGAATCTCGCGCGCCGGATAAATGGTCTAGGTGGGCCACATACGGCCCGCGGGCCGCAGGTTAGCCACCCCTGCTCTAAACAAATGTCTGGACGATTCATTCAAAGGTTGTGCACGAATTTCTTTCCAGTAAACAATAGAGTGGAAAAACAGTTGTAACTGTTTTAATCTGAATTTAATGGTTATTACTAGACATTTTTTGCTATTTTCAGGGCAGGGAATCTACCATTCCTTGAATATCATTCACTGCTCACTTGTTTCTCTGAGGAATGTGAGTTTTATAGGAAAACGTCAATGCCTCTATTTGTCTGTAAACGATGTAAACAGCGTTTGATGTCTTAATTTTTGGATTAAGTTTATGATTTTTGTTACGAACGTTACCAATGTTTACGAAAATCAGCCGGTACTTCAGGCCAAGCCTTCAACCTAGAGCCGTTCTACCTTCCTGAATTCAGTTCAGTATGACGGTGCTTTAACGCACAAAACAAAACCGAAAGGCCACAAATTTGCATGGTACAAAACTACTAGATTTTAATATTTTCTCACTTTTCGCTTATAAGCGAATACTAGAACAATCATGAAGAGCCGCTTCAAGAATTACACAATACACACTTTTTATGCAAAATATACTTTTCAGAATTCACTGACAGATGCTTTATTAGTTGATAGCAAATTTGAGAAGGAATACCGGTATTCGTTAGTCAGAATACCATTACATACGCGTGCTTTCCAAGAGGATGCCAGAGCCAGAAGAAGCTCTCTCATGCACAAAAGTACTTTCGGAACGATACCGGCGTAGGGAAAGAAATTAACGTATATGTTAAGTAACAATCCTCAGAAAGAAAACCCAGGTATAGAGTCTCATGAAAAATAACTAGGAATCTTCAAGAGTTTCTTCTCATGAGGCATAAGTAGTGTATTGTATGTAAATAATATTATAAGTGAGAAAGTTTGGATGAATGGACGTTTGGACTATTTGCCTCAATCACGCCATAATTGTTCAACAGATTTAAATGATATTTAACATGCAGTTAGTGTATTGTTCGGCTAGAGTAATTTTTATCCAGCAAAAACGAATAGTACATTTGGAAATTGTTATTATCAATTCACATTTAGCCAACAATTTACCACTTCGTAGACGGTTCTGTTACGTTTACTCTTTGATTTTTACGTATATCGCAAACACTGCATTTCAGAGATCAAAGCAAGTGTGTGTTCAATTTAAAAGCGCTAAAACAGGAGCATTTGATACAAAAATATTTATTGAACATGAAATTTAATTCTGTAACCAACCTCCATAATTTTCATAGTGTTGGTACCAGTAATTTCACAAAGAGACGTCTTCAGTTGTGGTCATGAAACAGTATGACACCTCAGGTATCACACAGTAATTCCGTTTGTAATATATGCAAAAAAATATAGTTTGGGGGAGGATGAAGTACTGATTTTCAAGGAGCTGTATTAGCGAAGGTTGTGGTTAGGCTGAAATGCAGCGTGAACCAGAATGACTATTAATATTCCGTGGTGCACACTGGATTTTGAGTGAAGAAGGTGGCTGCCATGCCGAATTCCGACTATAATGACGTCAGAATCAGCTCGAGACGTTTATTGCTGCTAAGTGAGTATTGTGCGTAACCAAATCTTTCTTACCTAATTCCCGGCTTTGAGGTACACTTTTCTTTGAAGAGTAAACTCCAAGGAAGCAGTTATCCATTTTTTAAACATAAAAGGAGAAATTTTTCTGCTTTTCGCACATTGAACAGTACTGTAACACACTTTCAAGCGGACGAAGTAGCGGGTAACTGCTAGTCGACACTTGTACAAGAGAGAGATATCATTACATTAAAGGTAACCATTCTCTTAGTTATTTTCGAAGCAGCGATCAATGTAATGCGAGATTAGCATGTTGGATGCAATGCTGCCATGATCTGCTGATTGTACAGCAGTAATTTGCTAATCCAAAGAATCAACAGAAAGGCATCAGTATCAACTGCAACCGACGGGAAGCGATATTCCTGCTTGCTAAAGAATCCCTCTATTGTGAAGCATACCATATGAAAACACCCCTTTCTGCGGCCTAGCGTTGTTTACGTTATTTTCTACCACAGAATTTTACAGCTCATCAGTGTCGAGGTCATTAGAGCCGAAAGAAGGTTTGGGACAAGCAAAGAACTCTGCTATGGCTTTATGAACGAACCACCAGAGCGTTTAGAGGGGGGAAGATTACTAGATAACCTTCGAAAATGCTAATTGAAAATAGTTGCACGGGGACCGATAGTTAAGCACTCAACTGTAGCGAACGAGCGGTGATTCACCACAGTCAAGTTGGATTCGCCTCTGATCAACCACTCCCCGATCAGTTTCACCGAAGATATATGATTATAGGATCAGAGAAATTACTTTCTGCCCTCACTTAGTGCTAGTAATGAGCAGGAATCAGTGATACAAGTGAAACATGTAGTTGATAGAATGGAGTACTTTAATAACTTCAATAAAAATAAGAACATAGAAATGCTCTGGGTAAAACTGAAAAATACTTCATAAAATAGATGTTATGAATGAAAATTCTTACTAATAAAATCCTGTCACTCGGGACACTTTTTCTAAGCCAGCATAAAAGGTATAAATGCATAAGCCCTCACCTAATAAATTCTTCATGCCTACATTCAACGTGATGCATCCTAAGGCTCTGCCATCAGACTGAGGGTGACTGCTTCAGACTGCGCTCTCCGGCGTAGAAGCGTGGTGGGAGAAGTCACTTGAAGTTAGTTCTATTCGCATAGAACATCTTACTAAGGGCTTTTTGAATTTACCATGGTGGGGAGGCCGCTTCACACGGGATGAGGACCTGTTAACCTTGGACTATACTGCGTAGGGAGGAAGTGAGTTACATGGCTGTAGGTTGAGAAAAATTATCCCGAGTAAAAATTACAATATCCTATAGCTAAAATCCCTCAATATGATACACAACATTACAGCGCTCGTGTCTCTAAATTCTCTAACGTCAGCTGTCATACTTGCAATGTGAATTGATGATTGTGAACCACTTCTATTGAAAGACTTACAGTATCTTCAGACAATTTTGTATAGAACTCTGAAGCGCATTATTGGAATAATAGAAATTGATGACTAATTTTTTTTTCAAAAAACTTTTGTATTTATACAGTAAATGATGGTATGAAGTTGAAGCTTGAATTTATATTGCAGAGAGTAGGTAAAATCCTTGACTATTTGCTCAACCAAATTGAAGTTTTATGTCAACTCACTTCAATCAAAGAAATCACTTACATGATGAGTTTTGCCGAAGCACTTACGACTAGTGATATGTCTGGAACCGTACCGTAGATCCAGTCTGGTAGCCAGTAATGCGTTAGCTTACTGACTACATATATCTCTCAGGTGCCATCAACCTGGGTACAAATCTTTTCGTTATTATGCTTTACAAAACCACCTGCTAGTAGGCTCAGTTGTAACGACATAGAGATGGTGCTCCGCGCTTAGTACGGGGCTAACTGCAACGAGTTCCGATAGAAACTTTCTTCATCAGGACTTCGTTGTCAGAATGAGAGAGGTCCTGGTGCACCAAACTACTGGTGTAATCCCAAAAACCTCTCCGCGTTGCGTGTGGAGTGAGGACATACGACATTGTTGATGGTGATTTGACCGTAGGATGGGGACTTTAAGCCTAAAGGCCCCATGTTGTTCTCCGGAAGCCTAGGCCTGAATGGGACACACCGAGTGTCACCCTCCCCCTTCTTACATCCTTCATTCCTTCACAATACAGTACATTGAACATACACAGGTCACCGTAATCCAAACGAAGCCATACGTAAATATACTTGTATCAGTGGGAATGGCATAGTTCGAACGTTGTGGGTGAGCATATAACACTTTAAATTCGCATTCGGGAGGACCCGGGTCCCAATACTCGTACATCCATCTAGATTTGAATTTTCCATGGTTTCTATAAATCACTCCAGATAATTTTCGGGATTGTTCCTTCAAAAGGCCATGGCTGAATTACAAATTCCTTCCAGTTCCTTGCCCCCAATCCTTTAGAGCCTCTAATGACCTCGATGTCGACGAGGCGTAAAATCATAAGCAAAAAGGGAGGAGGGGAAAGGAAAGGGGAAACGACCCCAGTCTAAACTTTATTGAGGAGAAGAAACTCCAACTGATCATCCAAGTGCTTGTGTCACCTGTGACGTAAGATCAATTTAGTTAATCGATTACGGAAGATGTTTATCGATGTGTTGGATGCGAAAAATATGCATGAAGGGAGAATTCCATGCTGTGGATCCTTTATTGCTCGTTTCGAAGTCAGTGGTCAGCGATGATGGTTGTGGCTCTGCGGCACTGTGCCAATGTGCCAGTTCCGGCAGACCCACAGAGATTACGGCGAACGGCTGACGTGGCGCGTCTTGCAAGAACGACCGAGGGGAAGTCCCGAGGGCGGAAAGCAGCACAAAGGGCGGAGGGCGGCCTCGATTGGCGGGGCATATCGCGCCGCGCCGCCTGTCACTGGCAGCAGACATCTGGGCACAGGCTGCAGGGCAAGTCCCACCACAACACACGCCAAGCCAGCGAGTATCACACTGCAGGCTTACACGTACAAAAGGGAGAGATCGCTCTGGTGGCTCAGTGGTTAAGGTGTCTAATTGGGGATCGAAAGGTACACGGTTTTGAATCCCTGTCTGGGCCGGCCATTAAACCGACTTTTACCTCTTGCACAGCATGCTGAGAAATGTAAAGTACATTAAAACGCTTCCGTGATTCTGATTCGACGTTCAACTGTAGGTCCCCTTGTACCCGATAGGACTACCGAGTTAGGATAAGGCTACTACGACAGGGGCGAAAGGCGCCGCCAATAGAAATCCTGTCACCAGGTCATTACGACCACACGGAATTGTATTATTACTGTCGGTCCAGTGTAAAATACCACAGTGTGTGGTGCAGAGTTTGTATCCCTCTGATGACACTTGAATAGGTAGTCTGGCCGTGAGGTTATTGATTGATTGATCGATTGGGCCTGTTACTGATAATCCTACCCCGAAATGACCTCTCATCCTTCCTTCTTCTTTCGGCATGACTTCTTGTTCTTTAACACCAGATAATTTTTGTGTGATGAAGAATGGTGGAACCGCGTAGATTTGCAGGATACTTATCTGTTAAAGTTGTTACATCTGTGAATTGCGAACTGGAAAGAGTTTTTGTGACCCGAGAGTTCGGTTTGATACGGTTAGGTATGGCGTTGGTAAATGAGAACAGCTGATGTATGTAAAGTTCCGATTTATTACAGAATCCGCCATTATAGTCAAGTTAAGAGACGTAAAATATAAAATCGTTGCTAGCTGTCCACACAGTCCGTTAGAACAGTACCCTTGCTAGTCTGAATTTGGATATAGGTGCCGAAATGGGGTAAAGCAATTGGTAGAGAGTTCTTAATATATGTACGAAACAAAGGCAATTGCCGGCCTCGGTAGCGTAGGGGCTAGAGTGCTAGCTCCTCGTGCCGAAGGTCGCCGGTTCGAATCCGGCCGCGGGCATGGATGTTAAGTGTTGTGTGAATGTCCTGTCCGTCCTGTGGTGCCCATACTTAGGACTTAAAAACGTACTGTAGAAACTAATTCACTGGAAGAGATATCATAAGCACATTAAACTGGCTGAATGGCTTAGTTGCCAAAAAAAAAAATAATTGCAACTGTGATCTCCCTGCGACTGTGTTTAACTGTTTGCTGTGAAATCCCCCCCCCCACCACACACATCCTCTACTCTCCTCCCCCCCCCCCTGCGTTGCACGGTAGCTTTTTTCCCCTATTGATTCCAGAAGACATTTTGTACCGTTTTCTATTGTCAGACTATCGTAAATTACATACAGAGATAATTAAATCAAATGAAGTAAATATTCGCACGCTGTTGTGGGTTCTGCACCTTATTTTAACTGTGACAAATATTACGAATGAAAAGCTACGTGGCTTGGGTCGTAACACTTCACCCACTTCCCATGTAGCCCAGCGTAGCTTTCCAGCTAAAGCCTCCCCCCCCCCATACTGTGCCACGTAGTTTATAGATGCTCCCAAAGGAAACAAGCGCTGACCAAGGTTCACATGCTTGTCTCATGTTGCCCTCGCTAGCTGCCTGCCTTCTTACAGCGAAGTATATTCACCAAGATAATTGCAAAAAATGTGATACGGATTATTGTTTCCCTTGCACCAGGAGTATTTAGAACTTTATAATTGCACCAACTGCTATATGAAAATCAATATGGATCTTTTCATTTCTAGGATGAAGAAAAACTGAACCATTTGAAAAAGGCTTTAGAAGAGTGTAAAAATTTTGTGGAAATGTTCAATGTAGGAATGATTTTACTGGTCAGTCTTATTAAAGCAAGAAACTAGACATTGAATTTCGTCCTAAATTAGTTCGCAGAGAAGGCAGTTTACTGAGAATACCGTAATGTAAACATTTAGACTAAAGTGACTGAAGCACATAACTGAGGCACTGCTTGTAATGGTTATTATCTGAGGACAGGAAGATGTGAGTGATTTCATTAAACCAGTTAAGATACTGATTTCATAAGATGAATCTTCCTCCGTTCGCGTTTATCGTTGAAAGTGATTTTAATTAATAGAGTACTGTAAGCTATTGGTTCAGATACGTAGTTCCTAATATGAAATAAAATAAAAGTTTTCATTAGAACTGAACGATTGTACAGTCTTTGACATTACTTGTGGCCGCTGCTGAAATATTCTATCACTCTTATTTTGCACAATCTGGCATCAATGTCATCCCAGGCAACAGGAACGCAATACTGGCTCCGCCTCCTCGCAATTTCATTGGTGGATATTTTATTCAGAGCCATCTATACTGCAGATTTTTCATTTCCTTAAGTCAATACAGGAACCAATTGGCCAACAGGTAGGAATTAAGCTCCTCCCACTGACGATTCTTATTGGCTGAACAGTTCATCATCCCACCATTACATTTCTATAATACTTTACCAAAATTCAGATCTTGAAACGTTTCCAAAAAGTTGTAATTAACGGGATTGCATTAAAGTGAGGCAGGAAACAGGCTCAATGCTGTATATTACTACGGTTGATTAGCATAAAACTATAACGATAAGATTGTTATACTCATTTTGATAATTCCTTCGGATAATATTTCACTCATATATCTGGTCAGTCCACAAACCAAGGGATAATCATGTTCCATGAGGTAGAATTTTTATTACTACGAAACTACAGAAACAAGAAATTATTTCGGAAGTGTCTCTCTCCAAGATGGATTGAATGAAACAGTCTTCCTACGCTGCGTTGTATACGCCTATTCGAGGAAAGTAGCACCGACCTTCCAGTGGTCCTATGGTTAGCGTTCTGGGTTGCTGAGCGAGCGGTTCCGAGTTCAAATCCAAGTAGTTCTTATTTTTTTTTTTTTTAATTTAGAAATCTATCTTTACTTGTATTTTATTTTTAAGCGTACCGAAACTGCACATTGCTTATTAGTATAAGGTATCCATGATTCTTTCCTAACTGCGTCAGGAAATAAGATAAACATCTGCGAAACTACCCAATGTTTCGTAACTAATAGCCGACGTAAGCATGAAAGATTTGCGGCAGCAGAACTGACGAAAATCTACAAGGGTTTCAAGCCGCGCCGAAATCATATCATCTGTCCCTTTTCAAACTACACACATGTTTCCAATATATTTATTTCACAGTAGAACGATCATCGCGTTTCAGAAAGAAATAATTTACAAGAGGAATTATTGCTCTCTTTGTAGGTGGACGATAATGATTATGCACTATATAAATAAATGAGAGTTAATCGCGCAGAACTAAGTATTAGCACCGCAACAAATTAAACGACCATTGTCACTAAAAAATTTACAACCAGATTATTATCGTAGGACAAAAATAAATTCTTTTATAACTGGTGTAAGTAATTAAAGTTAATTGAGAATCGGGCTTAAAGACAGGGAGTTCTTAAATGACCGTTT
>CM061914.1:100312999-100345918 GCA_031002005.1 Vandiemenella viatica
CGTTTGAAATGTTGTCACTGTTTTTATTTGAAGGTTCATTACTGTGAAGCCCTGGGCTCTATCCATGCAGTGTTAGAACCATGTTATGGATTTTTTGCTATCAGATAGGTTTTTTGTAGATTTGATCGTTTATACTTCTCTCATTTAAATAAATCTTCCTTACGTTTCTACCTTACAGTTTAATTATTTTTTCTTTCTTTCATCTGCGTCTATTCAAGCTGATTGAGTCTTAGCAGTTTATTTCATGTTAATGTAGTCGGTTTTGCATTTCTCAGTAAATAGTGTATAATCTCTGATGGGACACTATCAGTCTAAGCCGACAAAGCTGAGAATGAAAGGAAAATAGAAATGCAAAACAGACTACATTAACATCAAAGAAACTGCTGGGACTCAATCAGATTGGATAGACACAGATGATAATTAAACTGTACTGTAGAAACGTAAGGAAGTTTGCGCGTCGGTAAGAATGTTATATACTCCTTTTGCTCCAGATTTAT
This sequence comes from Vandiemenella viatica, assembly GCA_031002005.1. Classification (NCBI taxonomy): domain Eukaryota; kingdom Metazoa; phylum Arthropoda; class Insecta; order Orthoptera; family Morabidae; genus Vandiemenella; species Vandiemenella viatica. The sequence continues at coordinate 100,313,497 of CM061914.1, forward strand.
TTAAATGAAAGAAGTATAAACGATCCAATCTACAAAAAAACCTATCTGATAGAAAAGACCTCACTGTTAGAGAGACGTTAAGCAGATTAAATAATAATAATAAAAAAGACAAGTCACTTCACTTTTCGTAATTACGAGATTCTTCAGTTATGCTTTTCATATTTGTTTTTATGTTTCTTCATTCCACATACCACGATGCTATAATAATACATTCAGGTGAAATGAAATTTGAATTATTAATTACTTCGGCAGCCTAGTGAAAGTCTCTTTGCTGTGTATTACGCTTGAGTCGTGGCTATACCGTGGGATCCAAATAACTGATCGTCCTTGACTACTGACATGAACAAAGTAAATTCAGTAAAAATTCATTTAGACCAAGTGGTTTGAACCCATGATACTGCCATTTCTTTCAATCTGCCTTAACCATTAAGCACCTAGACTGCTGCCCATAACTGTTAGAACAAAGGAATTATTATATCTCATTACATTTGGTAAATAAAGAAGACACACTTCTAGAAGGTAGTACTGAAACCGACACTGATGGCGATATACAAAAGCATGCATATACAATCATGACCAATAGTCCATTCATTTAGTAAACTGGAAGGAAAGATCGATAGAAAGGCGAGTGCCTACCAAAATTTCCGCCTTCTTATGCGGAAACAGGAAATTATGAACGTCCTTCTTCTATAAATAACCTGTGTTTCACTTTCCTGATACTCTGCTATCAAGCATTGAGCCTGTTTCCTGCCTCACTTTAATGCAATCCCGTTAATTACAACTTTTTGGAAACGTTTCAAGATCTGAATTTTGGTAAAGTATTATAGAAATGTAATGGTGGGATGATGAACTGTTCAGCCAATAAGAATCGTCAGTGGGAGGAGCTTAATTCCTACCTGTTGGCCAATTGGTTCCTGCATTGACTTAAGGAAATAAAAATCTGCAGTATAGATGGCTCTGAATAAAATATCCACCAATGAAATTGCGAGGAGGCGGAGCCAGTATTGCGTTCCTGTTGCCTGGGATGACATTGATGCCAGATTGTGCAAAATAAGAGTGATAGAATATTTCAGCAGCGGCCACAAGTAATGTCAAAGACTGTACTTGCGTGGCGAGAGGCAACGAGGCGTGGCGATGAGGGTGTTGCAAGGAGTACGGCGGGTGAGTCTATGCAGCCAGTGCTGCTTGCACTGTAAGGGGACTTTCATACACACCGGCAAAACCGGAGTCGGCGCCGGCATTTTCGCACCGAGTGAAACAGATTTTTAGTTTTGCGGAACAAAACTGCGTGTAACATTCAACAATCATTACCTTATTAGATTATTTATTAGAATGAAATACGGAAAATATTTCATTAACACTCAGTACTGGATTCATCCTTTGTTGATCCAAACATGAAAAAGAGGATTAGGCAAATATTAAAATAAATTAAGTACGCACATATTATGTTATATTTTTATTTCACTAAATAATTTTTCTCAGTTACTAAATTAACTGATTTTTTTATATTATACAAAAGGTATGACTGGAACTGGGATGGAACAAAATAGAATCTATAAATATGACAAAAAACTTTCAATTTATTATATTTTTTGCTTTTGATTTTTAAGTATCTTGCAATGGGAGCGACCTTTGTTTACTCACATGACATATACACATTGGGAAAAAGTACAAAAAAGATTTAAATCTGGTTATACAGTTATTTGAGGTATCAACTCAAAGATACTTCGTCAGTACCGAGGGAGCGTTGCCGTAACAATTTAACAAAAGCAATTACGTAAACTATTCTGCATTGTTATTACTAATAATAATCGTATATATTATCAACTTTCAGTTGGTCTTTTTGTTATTATTATTTCGAAATATTCTTTCAAAAATGTATACGTCTCTTTCCACGCCTTACGTTTTTCTATCCTGTCTTTGATGTAGTCGGCAATTTTACCCCTCAAACATTGTTTAGTCCCCATCGATTCAGTTAACGTCACAGCATCGTGCGAATAGTTACTCATTATTACAAAAATTATGAGGAAAATTTTTTTGACTGAGATTGGTGTGTATAGGCTGCATAAGGAAAGCCACGACGTCCGATTGTCCAGTTGAACACCGGTACCGGCTTCATTAGCCGGTGCCGGACCGGCGAATCTGTCGGACCGGACTAAGCGTGAAAGCTCTAATTTGATTGCATACGGCGCTGGCACCGAAGCCGTCTCTAGTTTTGCCGGTGTGTGTGAAAACGCCGTAAGAGCTCATTATGCTGAATATGTCAGGCACTGATTTTTATACCAAGCGACTGCCGTCTGGTGTACCACATCCCTATCTGTTGATGTTTTAGAACCAGATTACGCGAGGTTCAACTCGCACATGGCACTCTCCCTTCAGCCAGGTAGATAACGTGGTTGGGTTCATCCAATGTGTGGATTCGAAGCATTTGTCGCTGACGTACTGGCTGTCCTGATTACGCTTGTCAGCATGTTCTGCCTAATCATTCAGGGAAGAGACTAAATGCGACTAAACATATACAGCTAATAGGAAGATAGTGCACAGTGCAATTATCACTACTACCAAGCGCCAAACCTTCCTTTTAACATCAATAGCGCCAAGCGTGGTGGGTAAGCGGTAACGTCCGCCAAACCAGATTTTGGTTTTCCCTGGTTTCTCCCAATCACTTCAGCCGAATACCGGGATGGTTTAGAGAAACTATGAAAAACCCAAGTCTGGATTGCTGGACGTTACCGCTCACCCAACACGCTGGGTGGTATTGGTCTTGACGAGCAAGGCCATGGCCGAAATGCTTCCCGTTCCTTCTCCCCTGTCCTTTTGTCTTCTCTAATTATCATTGTGTCAACGAGGCGTAAAGCGATAAGGGAAAAATATCAATACCCAATGCTGCAGAGAGTTGTCTACTTATGCAACGGATATAAAAGAATTATTGCGAATTTCTTATGAAAGAAGTAAAAAACTATACGGTGCAAGAATGATAATTACTAGCGTGCTACCCCACTGTTGTGATATGTGGAAGAACTACCGAAAATCATTCATGAAGTTGACTTTTTAGGTGCACCGAATAATTGCTGTTTCTTCAATTGCAGGCGCAATTTAAAACAAATAAAGTCCCAAAAGATTTGTCGTATTGATGACGTTGTTGCTCTCGATCATTCCGTTTTGTGATAATACCTAAAGAATTATTCCAGAAAAAAATATGCCTCATTTTTTTTTTTTAGTGAAGTAAGGAAAGACATAAATTTTTCGGAGTAGTAGGATATTAAATGAAGCTTGGATCCAATTTCTGCCCGCTAAAAAGTTGATTGGCATGTTCTGTCCCTATAATGATGTCTCACTGGTCAGTAATATTGCATGTGCCCTACATAGATTTAGTCACGCTTTCAGCACCGTCAACGATCGAGGAGGGGTTTTATTTGTACTGAATGTGACTTATACATAATATTCAAACGATAATAGTCTGAATATGCAGTGAGGTTAAGATACAGGTAGTTAACAGTTTTGAACAGCATGCTAAAAACATTTTTTGAAACAAATAGTACAGTGGCGTAGCTAGGTCAACAAGGGCGACCTTTTTTTTTTAGCTCTGTCAGGTTGCTGGTAGAGGCTCCCCTGAGCTGAGCATGGGAACTCCAGTAGCGTATCTAGGTACACAAGGCCCTCAGAGCCAAAATAAAGAAAAAAAGGTCGCCCATTTGGGCCCTCTGAGCCACACTTGGGGACCCCCTCAGCTGCGCTCAGGGGCCCCCTGAGCGTTGGGACCCCGGTGCACTGCACCACCTAGCCCTATGGTAGCTACGTCCTTGAAATAGTATAGAGAATCTTACGGGCTTATTTCTGTCATGAAAAACTTCCAGCTTTATCTTCCCAATATCTGTCAAATTGTCTTCTCCTATCTACTGGAAACGCATTGCCTGGTACTCTGATAGAAATTGCAGTAACAGCTATAGCTGAGTGGTGACGAAGTAAGTCGATGCTGATGCTACGAACATCCCAGTCTACTGTCGGCTGAGCGTCCTGCATTTTATTATTCAGACTGGTTGTGGCCTGCCGCTTATAGGCTGAGGAGAAGCCACCACCTGCAAATGATGACCGGCACGCTTCTTCCACCAACAGAGAGAGACCGAAGGCTGCCGGAGGATGAGGAGAGAGCTGGGCCACAGAATCGAGCCCTTACAAAATCCTCAAGAGGTTACCTGCACATCGTCACACCCACTTTCATTTACGAGTGCGATGAAATACTTCGACCGCCTTCCTGTTTGGGTCGCATTGATACGAGAAGTAAGATTAGATAAATAAGGAGCTGCATTGTTGATTGTATGAATTCTTTTTCCTCTCGTGCCATTCGGGATTGGAATACACAAAACTGATATTAATTTTGGTCCAAAATACTCTCTGCCACCCACAGTTTTGTGAATTGCAGAGAATATAGGTAGATGTAGATAACACATTTCACGCAGTTTCCTACGTTCTATAACATTTTTTCCTGTTTCTACACTGAAGACCACTACTTTCGAGGTAAAATTAAGGGAAATACTTTTAATTTTTCTTTTTAAATAAAAGAAAGACATTTGACTGTAACAGCCATTCCTGTATCTCAAATTGTGTATATTCAACAGATAATTTTAATTTTCAATATGATCACGACCAGGGCTCGGATTGAATTTTTATGGGCCTTAAAACTGATCTTCATCTCTGTCAAATCTTTATTGTGCTAATGTGAACCACACAAAGACGCTACATCGTTCGGCTTTGACGTTAAACTGAAGGCGCCCTTTACCCTATAGAGTTACTGGGTTAAATTAGGTAAGAAACTTTTTTACTTGTTCATTAATGCCACACGAAATTTTATTAACATTTTAGTAAGAATAACACAAGGTGAATAAAAAAGTTAATTAAATCACGAATGTCCTACGCTGACCCAGCACCAGCGTTTGAAGCGAAGAAATATTTTTTATTTTTTAATAAAAGTAAGACATTCGGCCTCTGTATTCGTTCAACCATCTCTGAGTATTAATATTCAATAAATAATTGTACTTTTCAATACGATCATTGTATACCATAGTATGAAGAAAGACCTGGTGGCTCAATTAATTATTTCACCGTCCAAATCCCACTCTCTCGGTCCGAATTTTTAGGGGTCTTTAAGTCACGTTCACCTCTGTGAAAGCTATTTTAATATGGAGTACGCTAGGATGTTGCATCGTTCGTATTTCATGTTAAACTAAAGGCCGCCTTTAGCATTTAGGATTACCGCGTTAAGTTATAGATCTACGACAAAGCTCATTAATATCACACGATGTTTTACTTGTACAGTAAGAACAACGCAATGTCAATAATACATTTCTTTTTCTCTTTGATTTCGACGATCTAAGGATCAAAAAAAAGAAAAAAAGAAAGAAACTCTGCTCATTCACTTCACAGTTTTTTTTATTGACTTCCAATGGTTCTTCATCCTTTCACTGTTTTGGTTCTATATGTTCTCACATTTTCTTTTCTCCAGGAAACCCTCGAAATTTGTAAATTTACTGTTGTTTTAAATGTTTTGTTATTCCGATCTCTATCATACCTTTCTTAACTCCTCGTATCCACTGGTTGCCATTCTTATTCTGGTAAATGCTGTTGAAATTTTTTTGTAAGTCTGGTGTTATCCATTCTCATTATGTGACCAGAAAACTGATTTTCCTCTTTCTGATCATGTCTGACACCCTTTAATTTTCTTCTTCCATGTATAGATCTTTATTCTTTCGGAGCTTAAACTCTTCTTTTTCTGTTTCAACGGTCCACAATTTTTTTTTCAGGATTTTCCTTTTCCTGGTTTCATAGAGAAAATTTAATTAAAATCGCCTAGCCTGGGCCAGAACCAGCGGTCGTTGCGAAGAAAGGTCTCTCCTCTACCTAGACCGTCTAAAAATATGATATGCATCCTCGGTAGATATTTAAATTTGGACATTCATACTTGTGTAAGTCTCGATTTCTTCCTGGCGATGAAATAGTCCCAAGAGGGGGATTGTAGATGTGAACAAGGAGTGGTGTCATACGTGAACACTAGTCCTAATTGTTTCCTTCACTTCTCCGGTCGCTGTCCACTTGTTTGGACTGTGTAGCAGCATGTCTACCGGCAGCTGGTCGTGTTGACCGTGCTAATTCACTGTCCGCAAACACTTTGCGGTGGGGATCGGGTTTCGTCCCATCGGTCAGGGTCCGCGGAGATGCCATTAGCGGCAGCTGACGGGCACGGAGGGGTGCACAGCACAGGCTTGTGCTGCGTGATTACTGCAAGGGAACCTGTGTCACTCGATACAGTCTGACGGAGACTTGATACGGTGTTCCTTCTGTCCAGCCTACTGTATAGTTACTGCGGTAGTTCTCTCAGCCAAGCTCTAAAGAGACCTCGTGCATAGTTATCCTACCAACAGTTCTGTTCTGCAGATCACAAGCTTAGTACCGTTGAAGCTCTTTATTTATGGTTTCGCTATTCTCATTTTCGTTATTCGCGGATAAAATAATTGACAACTTTTCGTACCCGCTGTTGAAAATTTTATTATTCGTGGATCCGAAACTAATGTTATTGTAATTTTAACAATTGAATGCCCGTTTATTTACTAGCTATCAGTGCGGAATATCATAACCTTTAACTTGTTGCCAATTCAATGATTCCGAAAACACTTATTCTTTGATGAAAGGTGCCGGGTTACATGCGACGCTCTGACTTTCAATAAATCCGGAATTACAACTCGCGTTGTCTTTTGATTTTTTACCGTAATTTTGGCTTTCGTCACAATACAGTAATTTTTAGTGCATAGAACACGTTCCTTCAACGCCTCGTTTTCTTCGCTGTTTATTAAATTGACTAAAATAATAATAAAAAGAGGTTTGCACTTGGAAAAATGTCTTCCGCCACTTAGAGTAAAATTAGGTATGCTTGACCGTTTACGTCTTGGTAGGTCATTACTTTTATTATCAATGAATCAAATGTATTTGGCAAACAAAAAATCCGGAGAGACGGAATTCTGTGTCCTCACCTCACTTTTAGCCCTTCCCATTGCCTTAGTCGGAAGCGCCACCGTGATGGTTTCAGGCGCTGACACGGGGCTCGAATCCTGATTGTTGAAGAAATTTTCGTCATCAGGACTTCAGTGAAACGTAGGACAGATGGTGGCGCACATTTCCTAATCACCAGATTGCATCAAAGTCCTGGGTTTAGTACCAAACCTCCACAGAGCGTATAGAGTGAAGGCATGCGACATCGGATGAGCTTGGCTGCCCGCTAAGTAGTTACTGGGTTTCACCGTCAACCTTTCTTCATCTATCATCCACAACACAAGCATAACTCTACACTACGTACGTACACTATCATAGTCATCCACACTTACAACGACACTCACTGTTACAGTAGGGAAGGCAACAGAAAATCTCCTCACTCATCTTACCGGACGTTCCCATGGACAGGTAAACATCCCCCACCACAATCACCTACGCCCGGGCACGGGCAAGGCGTTCGTGGAAGAACTTTACTGTTAGGAAGAACTATTCGTGCTGTTTTAATCACATTCATCGAAGACATCAATAAAAAAGACGACCGAGCGTGGTGGTGTAACGGATAGCGTTCTGGCCTCGCATTCGGGAGGACGGCGGTTCGAATCCCCGTCCGGGCATCCAGATTTGGGTTTTCCATGGTTTCCCCAAATCACTCCAGGTGAATGCCGGGATGCTTCCTTCAAAAGGCCATGGCCGAATCCCTTCCCATTCCTTGCCCCCATCCTATCCCGTCTCTAAAGACCACGTTGTTAAAAAGGGACGTTAAACTGTTAAAAATAAAAAATAAAAAAAAAATAAAAAAGAGAGTGTTTAAACGTATGCCGTAATTCGTAAAAACGCTAACTATCTTTAAGAATGTTTTAAAGAACATTACAGTGAACACTTTTATCGAGGATTTAAAGCTATCAAAAACTGGCTTAAATTTAAGTGCGACAATCACTCCATAACATCAGGAGTGTTGTGTAAACTGGAAACCTATCCCCTATAATTCTATACAAATACCATTCCGTATTCACGGCTTCTGTATTCGCAGCATATTTATGGGACATATCCCCCGCGAAAAAGAAGCTTTGATTGTTTATGACGTCCCGTGATGTAGGATACGTTGTACATACAAACTAAGGTATAACACACACTTGAAAGAAACAAATGCAGTTAGAAACGATGATATATATATTAAGGCAAAATAAAAATCAATCCAACATGCTGTTTGACTTACCAACCAAATGCTACTAGGATATGAAAAAGAGGTAATACTTTATAATTCATCAGTTGCAGAAGATTTGATAATAATCAGTGTGTGAAAACTTCCTGGCATTAAATATTTGCGAAAATTATAAAAGGAAAAATGTTAGCAAATGGAATGTTCTGTGTTTAAGCTGATACAAAAGAGACAATAAGAAATTTCATGTGCATTGAACGACCTGGTAATAGGATTTTTTACCGGCTGCACAATCCACTCTTATCATAGCCGCCTAATCTAACACGGTAGTCCTACTGGGTTTAGGTGACCTACTGTTTAACGTGGAATCCGAATCACGGAAACGGTCTGACGTACTTCACATAGCGCAGTAAGCTGTGCCAAAGGTGATGTTCGGATAAGGGACTTTCTAAATCCCAGCCAAGACCGGGATTCGAACTGCGGGTCCTTCGATTTTCAGTCGGACGCCTTAACCACTGAGCCACCAGACAGCTGAAAAATGCAATAACTCTCAAGCAGGCTGATGAGATAGTTCGGACGTAAACTGCGCTACGAATCCTTTCTGCATTGAGCTTGGGCCCATATTGAAGTCAGGAGAAGGGTGAAGGCACCCAGATCTCGGTGGAAAAGTTATGTTCAACGAGATTTTCCCGTCCTCGTAGAAATTGGTGAGACGTTTCCGTATAGGCCGCATGGAAGATTTATGTGTGGAAGCTTTTTACAAAGTTCTTGTCGAAGACTCTAGCAACTGAATTATTATTTCTTAAGACTCATCCACTTTTTTTTTGTGGCGTTTCACCATTGTTTTATCGATGGCAGCAATACTGAATTTTATTCCTGTCAGATATAATTAGAAAGATGGAACTATTTTTAAAATTTTAAATAACATTTTTTCTCTTATGAAACTCTCCAATACAGACTTTAACTATAAAAATTCTTTTAAAAACATTGGTAACGAGGTGAAATCGTTAATCCATAAAGCACATCAGAAATACCAGATATATTACGTTAATTAGCACCATCATCAAGGTAAGAAGATTTAGATGTGTTTTTATGAAAATAACAACACCATGTATGGTTTTAAATAAGCTCTTAACTATCTGGGATCGGAAGCACCATTTGAATTGTGGCGAAGTTAAAGGTAAAAACATTCATTATTACAGCGTTCTGGACCCCTTAAGGCAGTACTGATGGAGCTAAAGATCTATATTCCTTTTCAGGATTTTTGCACAATAATGAAGCTGCCATATTCGATTGGCACGATTTACAATAGCCATAAAACGCCTTGCACCAACGGAATGTGTAAATATCTGTCTTGGAGATTACATCAAACTTAAATAACACCAAAGAAATGTTAAATTATATTAATTCAAAATATTTTAAAAATCGACTGAATATTATCCTCATAATGGACAGTTATTATTATCTAGTGTAAGCCCGTGACCGTTTTTTGCGTATCGTCACGGGTATAGAATAATTCCTGTTTCTATGATAAAAGATTATGACACGTTGACCTCATTTGACCAAATTTAAACTTGAACAGTGTTCAGGGTGAATAAAATCTGTTGAGCCTGAAGAACTCAGAAGCATTAATAGAGGTAGGTATCAAACACGAACCAGGGAACGATAGCGCAATCGTATAATTGCTTAAATGGAAACTTACTTATATTTGACCCTTAAAGTTCACTCTGCAAAATTTAAAAAATTCCTGTTTGCTTCGAAAGCATCACGTTGTCTTTTATTGAGACTGGGCAAACACTCATAATGTAATCATTGGTCATAGTATCTGTAAAGACCAGAGAATTTAATACACATTCCATATTATTAAACAGTTGAGCAACTCAGAAGAAATTAATTTCCATACTTACTCGATTCGGTAACATATTTGGTCTGATGTACACTTAAAATAATCTAACAACTCGCGTATAGCGAACATGAACAAAAGCCATTAACGAAAGTGGTCAGTAAAATCCCTAAAGAGCAAATAAACCGTAATGAATAAACTTTGGTCAAGCAACAATATTAGTGAAAATTTTAATTATATTGAAATTTTTTCAAGCCGGAATAACAATTATCATTCGTGGTTACAGCAGAGATCATGAGTAATTTGATTTTTTAAAAAGTTTTTTTAAGTTGCTTTCATTAGCAACATGGTACTGAAAAGCAGATACACTATTTTTCAGCCGAAAAATTTATCAATATTTTTTTAAACTATGAAACGCTAACTTAATGAATGTGTTATGCCAATTAATTTGGTAGCAGTTGCTTGGTTATTGAATTGTAGAAATAACCACGAATTCCTTCTAATGGTATCTCTGGTCACTGTTTTGAGAGCGAAGGCTAACACGTGACACCGTTCTCCAGCCAATAGCTATCGAGGTGATTGGGTGACCTTACGAAATTATATAGTAGATTATTAACATCACACAACATTCTTTTAGAAGGTTAATCGATTTAACGAGTGGTGAACGTTGCTAAAAACCTATGTCATTCATGGTTAGGCTGAGCTGTCTGGTGGCTAAGTGGTAAAAGCGTCTAACTGGAGATCGGAAGGCCCCTCGTTCGAATCCTAATCTCAGCTGGAATTTTCAAAGGTCCTTAACCAGTCCTTCACCTCTAACATAAGCTTGCTTTGCAATATGTTGTACGCCAGAACGTTTCCTCAGTTAGGATTCCACGTTAAACAGTGAGTCCCTTATGCCCGGTAGAATTACTGGGATAAGTCGAGGTGGCTACTACAGTGGTGGATTTCGCAACCCATAAAACCTGACACCAGGTCGTTAACTTTCCAGGCAGATTAGCGATAATGAGTAATGAGTTATAAACTGCAGGCATACCGACACTGATTTGTTGAAAATGAACCATTTGGGCAGTCACACATATTAGAATGCGAAAGCGGAATGTAATTTAAAGCAAGTAAAGGCATAGAGCCATTTCGTTTTAATCGATATCTGTATTATGTAGGGTCGAAAATTTTTCTTTGCTGTTTTTGAGTCCGCAATTATGGTACTATTTAATTTAGATGAGTCGACACTCATTTTAGTGAAAAAAAAAGAGTAGCATATTACCACCCGGTAATCTAGATGCCCAGATCTCCAGGATTGTTCCCTTAAGTGCTGGTGATTCTCTTTGAAAAATGAGCAATGACAGGTAGCAATGCTGGCGCCCGCCAATCGTGATGTAACATTCCGCGAGTGGGGCGTTTCGTCGAAGCGCATGCGTATTTATTCCGAGTGGGAGGTACGCATGGCGCGTGGCTCGCCTCCAATGGCCGGATATTCGCCGCGGCGGACTCTACTGTGCAGGACAGATCGCAATCGGAAAACTAGCTGACTAGAAGAATTAAAGCAGACTAAACTTACTTCTTGGAATTCTCACTTCCTCTTATTATTACTCCGCGATTAACTAAAAGTTGGTGGCGGAGGGTGCATTACACCAATCGTAATGTTGCATTTGTGCATAGAAAGGGATATACGGAATGTGGCAGGAGGCACCCATGGGACTATTCTGAGGAACAATTTTGACATTCGCCTGGAGCGATCTAGGAAAACCATCGAAAACCCAAATCAGCATGGCCAGAGGAGTTTATAGATTCCTACTCCTATCGGAATCTAAGTTCTCTCGCTCGATAACTCCTTTCTGTTCCACTCCCTAATCACTCGTGTAAAAAAAAGAGTATAGAAATGAATCGGTCTGGCGCTGTTTTCTCTAATCTTATTTTTACGGTCATTCCTAGATATGAATGTAGCTGGTAGTAATATGTGTTTGCCATCATCCTCAAATAGGTCAGTCTTGAATTTTTTAATCAGCTTCTGCCGAAAGCAGCGCCTTCGGTGTTCCAGGTCTTCCCAACCTAATTCCTTCAAAATCGCACTTACGCTTTTCCTCCTACTTGTCACGAATCGGGCGGCTCTTCTATGGACCTTCCCCAATGGCTCCATTAACCCCTTTTCATGGGGACCTCATACAGAACAACAGTATTCTAAGTGAGAACGCACTAGTGACTTGTATGCAATCGATTTAACTTACGGTGTGCACTGTTTTAAGTTACGACCTAGAAATCGGAGCATACGATTTGCTTTCCCAATTGCCTTCTCGATATTCTCATTCCACGACAGATTATTACGAACTGTTCCCCCTAGGTATTTAGCAGAATCTACTGTTCTAAAGACAGTGCCATTAAGTGTATATTCAGAGCTAAATGGTGTCACCTTCTTTCTTATATCTTTCGCCAGTAAGGACCAACAAGCACGTAGCATAAGATCTAGAGGCTCAAAAAGGTGAGTCTTTTGCGGAATTAAAAAGTACTGTACGGTATATGGTACTAGATATAAATAAAACGAGCCTGCTGGGTGAAAGTTTAAAACCCTGGTATACGGGAGATCTCAAGTTCAGATTTCAATCCGGAAGTCCACATTTCAGTTTACCATGGTTACCCTAAACCACTTCATGCGAATGCCTGGAAAGGTCCTTCCAGAAGGCAATGGTCAAATTCCTTTCCATCCTATACACTTAGTCCTCTCCCTTCTCTAATATCCACGACGTTGACGAGCTATAACACAGAAAGTACCAAAAAGGTCAGATAAAGAAAATTACGAAGCATTGCCAATACAGGTAGTGGTTGCTGATATTTGTAAATGAATTTCCTAAAGGAAAATTCAGATTCCATTAACATATACTATTTCTTTGCTGGTCTAGCATCCATCATACACGCAGGCTAAAGGTAACGAGTCATTTTCTCTCTGTAAAGCCAACCATGATTCATTTACAAAATCTCTAGTTATATCCGTGACGTAAATTGCTTAAGTGAAATCAATTCGTATGCCCTTTACTGTTGCTAGAATTTAGCATTTTTGATACTGGATAAACATTTATTATAGTTGGTAAATAGCATTTAATTTTATACGATGTTTTCTGTCGTCTAGTAAAAAATCCAAATTTACTTACCGCTTGCTTGAGAGAGATGTGCATTAGCTTTCATATTATCAATGTGTTGGCAGAAAGCTCTGGCGAGTTAAGTACAGGTTATTTGGATTCCTTTTTTCCCGCTAATCTTCAGTTCTAAAATTGCTTGTACTTGTACATACTCTTGTCTGCAGTAACATTTTTAATGGATTTAACTTTTTGTAAACCGCTTACTATTTCGCAGGTGAGGGGTCTTTTCGTTCAAAGTGATTTGGATAGTATTTCGACCGAAACGTAGATCTCTGTCGTTAATTTATTTGATTTCAAATGATATTCAACAATAATGCTGTAATCAATTAGACAATTTAGGTCTGGGATTCAACTCTTTTACCATAGGTATCATCTCTGACAGCAGGACTTGTCACAATATGACACTTATGTTTTATCACACTAATTATCTTTAGTGTTCTTCTTAAAATTGTATTATGGTCTGGCTAACGATTAACTGATTATTTCAGATGGCGACCTGGCCATTTTTTTTAATTGATACCATACGGAGAGAAAATAATTCGGAACTGGATGTAAGGCATTTCAGATGAAGTTAATATTTATTTTGCTTTTGCCGTATCTTCAGAGGTAATAATCTGATGAATATTTAATTTTCGTCCAGTTTCAGAAAAAGAGGAACTTATTTCAATAGTCCAGTTACCGTTTAAACTAAAACAACTTTTATGGTCAGTTTTAAATCACTATTTAGCTTACTGGAATCACCTGGTGACTTGAAACCTGAAAAATTAACTTCTTTAATGTATCTAACAATGTTTTAGAGATACTTCAGACTTCCTTAGGTCGGTAGCTACCATTATGGGAACAAAAATCTAAAACTACGAATCGAGCAGAAGTTTTTATGAACTAACTTGCTGCACTACTATTTTTTTAGAGTACAACTCATGAAATTTATATTATGCTGATATTGGAAATAAGAAATGTTGTTTTTAAAAGAAATGATCTTGCATAAGAACAATGCGAATGAATCATGCATCATCTCTGTAGGCTCATAAATTTGCATGATATGTTCTTTTTCCCTGGACCACTGTGCGAATACAAAGCCATAAAAATGAAAAGACCAAGTTATCTAATTAAATAAAAGCACATAGAGCTACAACGTTCTTCCTTCCCGAGAGAAAAATAAAGGAGGAAAAAAAGAGAATACAAAACAAATAAACCTAATTAATTTTATCAGAGGGTAAAAATGACACGTGTAGTTAACTTTATTAAAGTGAAATGCATTTATATTGCGTTTATGCCTCCTCCTGGGATTTCTCCTTTTTTTCCCCTCGCCCGGGCATTCCTCTGCGCCTCCGGTGGAAACCCGTCTCCGCATTTAGGTCCAGACTCCGCCATGCGGAAAAACACAGGCTCCGCGATTCGGGTGCGCTCTTTGCCAGTGTAATACGTCTAACGGGCCGGACACAATTTGAGCCATTTTTAAAAAAGAAGAATGATAAAATTTTTTTCAAAAGGGAAACAGAGAGAGAGATGGCAGGATCCTTTTTAATAGGGAGCGAAGAGGAGCGAAGGGCAGACGTATGGAAATGACACCGCTCGGAAGAGAAAAAGCGAGCCGAATTAACAACGCTCCAGTAAACACCCGTATCAAAAGCTTAATGCGCGCCGCCCGCTCCGCAGAAAAAAAATATATATCAACTTCTTTTTGGGTTTCATTTGCACACTCGGCGCCGTGCCCAGCCTGGCGTGTGTGCGATAATAAAAGAGAGGAGCTTGATCATAATAATAAAAAAATAAACGCGAACCAAGATTAGGCTCATGTAATTTCCATGCCCGCCAACAAACAAAGCCAGTTCGCGTTATCTTCAATTGACCGAGTGCGCCCCTCAACCGCACAGTGTTTTTTGTTTCGTAGCGATCGCAAAAATGGAAAAAAAAGGAGAGAGCGAACCGTTGCCGCTGTTACGGATGAATATTGAATTACATTTTATTGTTTAAACGCGCGTGAAACAGCTTAATTAAAGAGTCCCTTGTGCGCCGTGACTTGGCGCGTTCCGATTATCGCGTCAACGCTACTGCCCCCCAGTGCGGGTGAAAATGCCCCGAGCGTAGAGTCGGCTGTCCGAAACTGCCTTCCGCGGACGCAAAAAAGCCGCATAAACGGTCGACAAATGTGGATAAAAGAGCATTTCACGCCTTTAATGTCGCCTGAAGTGGTCATAAATGGACAGCGACCACGCCTTACTTAGAAAGAAGGATGCTATCCATTCTATAGCGTGAATACTCATTTCGGGTATGAGGTAAGTTATTTAAAGCTCCTCGTTCCTAAGATAAGCGGTGGTAAAAGGTATCTGTCACATATGTCAATTATTCGTCTATTTAGTCCAGAAGACAACGGTAGGTATTGGATGATTTCTCTACTTGGAGCAGACGAAACAAAACAAAATTAAACGCTGATAAAATGGGCCACTATGCATGTCATAATTTTTACTGGGATAAAAGGATAATGGGCATGATTTATTATAAGGAAAAAGTATTTATAAAATTGATAAAGCAACGCAGTTAAGGTATTTATGTAAGTGGAAATTTTAATAACTAGTTTACTAAATTAGCAGTGTCAGATGAATTTTATTTTTAAATTATCCATCCACAACACAGGGAGAAACCACCTGTTTCAGAAAGTGCAGTGAACTCTAGAATTTTTTAGAAAAAAGATCTCAAAACTTTTCTGTCATTTAACAACCACGATACTTGGCCCTGCTTTTACATCAACTGTTTTTAGGACTTCATTTCACTTTGTAACTTGATCACTTATTTTAAGTCTTCGCTCAAATGTAACGGTTTCGTTAGAAGATTCTGGATGAGGAAATTTTACAATTAGTCTTATCATTAGACATCTTTCTGGCCCCCGTGCTCTTGTGAACAATCGGTGTGCCGTTTGCTGTATATTTAATCGCCATCGTAAGTATTCCAAATAACTTCAGAACTAAGCACAGCAACAAAGTTAAATTTTAATCTGTAAGTTTCGTTACAGATTAAAACGAATAAATCTGGACATAACAAAAATTTGAACCATATAGCGTCACCCAGAACAAAGCAATTAACGTAAAAAGAGGGGACCATTTCACGTTTGGTATTGCCAATGAATAATGGAAAATACCAATATTGAGCTTTTCTCCTAATTTGGATTTAACCACATATGTATACCAAGTTACCTGTTTGTAAGACCACGGAAACGACAATGAATTATGATGACGAATTGTTTTAGTCACTTAAAAACTTTGAATTTCATTAACTTAAAAAGAAAGGAGAGAAACGAAGAAAAATTTATCAAATTAATTTATCTTAGTATACCCAGTATATAACGAAAATTTGTGGCATGCAATGATATTAGAATAGAAAGTGATCTCACGTTTGGAGTAGGTACTTGTACAGAAATTTACCAGTTTCAGACGTTTCTTAAAATTTGGTGGTAAACTTTATCTGTGTACCAATTTCAGCTTTCTACCTTAGTGTTTTAATGATCATCAGTGACTGAGTGAGTGACAAAATCGGTGAAATTTACTTAGGAATAACTTCGCAACTAAGAAAAGGAAGGAAATAATATTTAATGTATTGCTAAGATTGCTGGTATCTATGTATAATAAAAATATGAGGTACGTAGCATCATTCATACTGAAGAAAGCGAAGTAAGAAAATGGTCCGAATCGCTTTTAGAAAAGAGTAGGTAATGCCGGCGTTGACTCAACTTGGCGATATTCACACATGTGATCAGGATTCTTTTGCCTAACGCTGGTTGATCTGGTATAGATTCTACCACCTGTCGCCATAATACACCTGCGAAATTTTCCTATCAGATTTTTCTTCGCGGTATAAGTTAGGGAAAACTCTGTCACTTGGCGGCCGAACAATCATTCGGGATACCCAGACCAACAATGTCATAGAATTAGATTCGTCAACGAACTATGTCAAATTATACAAATAAAAATTTAGCTTCTTACTTAACGAACAGAGGAAAAACATTATGTTTTAATAAGAAAAAATGTGTATTATTTTTTAGAGTAGATGTAGAGTCCAAAAGAAAAACCAATATTACGAATGAAATTTTGTCTCAGCAGCAAAACTGCTGAAATACCACACGAGGATTTTAGAACTGCTGTTGCATATATACATTGAAGTATGAAAAGTCATGGAATACCTCCTAATATCTGGTGGGACCCCCTTTTGACAGGCGAAGAGCATAACCCTGATATGCACTGACTCAAGCCGTCGGAAGTCTCCTGAAGGTATATGGATCTGTCTTTCCTCCACATCCGTCCATAATTGCGAAAGAGTTGCCGGTGCAGAATTTTGTATATGAACTGACCATTCAGTCATGTCCAGAATATGTTCAGTTCAAATCATGTCTGGCAATTTATGTGGCCAAATCATATACTGAAATTGTCCAGAAAGTTCCTCAAACCAATGACGAATGATTTTGTTCCGGGGACATGGAGTATTGTCCCCTTTTTGGGAATATGAAGACTATGAGTGGCTTCAAATGGTCTCCAAGTATCTGAACATAATCATGTACAGTCAATGGTCGGTTCAGTTTACGAGAGGTCACAGTCCATGCCATATGAACACAGCCCATACCCGGATGGAGCGATCGAGCATGGTGGGTCAGTGGCCATCCAGATTTGAGTTTCGATGGTTTCTCCAAATCAGGCGAATGCCTGGATGGTTCCTTTAAATAGTTCATGGCTTAATTCCTTGCCGTTCCATACCTCCGGTTCTATCCCACCTTTAATCATCTCGACGAAGACGAGGCGTAAAGGCAAAAATGGTTGTAACCACCACCAAACAACCAGCTTGCACATTGAGTTCGTCCATGACTTCGGGGGTCTGCGTAACACTCGAACCATGCTAACAACTCTTGCTAACTCGAATCGTGACTATTCTGACAACGAAACCTTTTTTGAGTCATCTATGGCCCAGCTGATATCTTCAAGAGCAAAGGATAGGAACTGTTGCCGACGGCGTTTTAATAGCAAACTACTTGCGTCGTTCTTCTGCTGCCATATCCAATCAACGTCAAACTTCGCTGCACCTTCCGTACGGAAACGTCTCTCTTACATCGAACACTGAGGGTAGTTGTTCTTCGGCGCACTGTTGCTTGTCTGTCAACACTGACACCTCGGTGCAGACACCACTGGACTTGGTCAATAAGTATATGTGGTCGGCCACTGCGTTGTCCATAGCTGGAGGTATTGTCGGAAATTACATATTCAGGCACACTCTTGGCACTGTGGATAGAGGAATGATAAATTCACAAACAATTTTCGAAATAGAATGTCCGATGCGTTTCGCGTCAACTAACATTTCGCGTTCAAAGTCTGTTAATTTCGTGTTGTGCGGCCATAAATAAGTCAGAAAACCTTTAAAAGAACGCCCCGATACTGCACGCCAAATCTATACGTTTCTTCCGCCATCCGGATCTCTTCATGTACCATGTCTTTTAACAATTCAACAACGTTCTTGCCTCGCATTCGGGAGGACGCGGGTTCGAAAACCCGTCCGGGCATCCAGATTTGGGTTTTCCATGGTTTCCCCAAATCACTCCAGGCGAATGCCGGGATGCTTCCTTCAAAAAGGCCATGGCCGAATTCCTTCCCGTTCCTCTTCCCCAGTCCCATCCCGTCTCTAATGACCTTAGCCGTCGGCGAGGCGTAAAAAAAAAGAGAAATGAGTGTAGCGGTTGATGGCTCAGTATTTAAGGAGGCTGACTAAAAATCGAAAAGGTCTGAGATTTTCAAAGGCCCTTAACTCGGCCTTCATCTGTGACACAGTTTGATGTGTAATCTTAAATACGCGAGAACGCTTCAGTGGATCGGATTGCTCTTTAAGATTTAGGCCCCATTTAAATGGTAGGATTACCGGGTTAGGTTATTTGGACACAACAAGGGTCGCATTGTGTGGCGACTGGAAAAACCTGTCACCTTGTTATCTAGCGGCCGAACAATCCTTCGTGATCTCCTCACCAACAATGGTGATTTAATTTTTTTTCACCGCGCTTCAATGTACTTTCATACTTTTTATAGTTTTAGAGACACAGACGATGATTCATTCAGTCCCTTATTCTTAATCTCCCTGTTTATAACAGTTATTTTCATTTACAAACTTCGTATAAATAGCACCTATTATGACCGCCACTGCAACGCCCTCCTGAATTCGAGAACACTTTATATCCGATGACTTTCGAGTTCATAATCTAACCTCGCCTATCGAGTTAGATCACATAATCGAGGTTTGGTTTATGGCTTCAGCTCAGGCTGTCAGCGTACTGGTACGGCACTTTTCGTCAATATTTCGTGGCGCCCCCCTTTCTGCCTGACGCTGTCGACTGCACCGGCGCCAAATAAAATTTAATTATACAAAGAGGGCCGGGCGGACCTACTGTAAGTTTCCTCATTTCGATTCCCCCTCCCACAGCTCAGCGAGTCTCAGCTCCATCCTTTCAGCAGCCCAGACTGCCTCCCTCCTAGCGTCTTCTCCTTCTTTTAATTCTTTTCGGTCTCAAGATGGCGCTCAAGTATTAGTCCACCATGAATAGACAATCGTATTATCCGCGGGCCCCTCTCCCCTCCTAGCCCCCTCCCTTCCAGCTTCCATCACTCCGTGCCGTGCTGCTCCATGCATTAAACATGAGATCCGCCCACCTCTATCGCCACCCACTCAATCTCGCGGAATATATATAATTTTTTTATTTCAATAGCGGAGTCGTTATCATAAAATTGATTTCGCGCCTCTGACGGAAAAGGGATGTAGAGACAAAAAGACTGGGGGTTATGAGAGCCTTGGGGAGCGGCCACGAAAATTATACTCGCAGGTCTGAGGATTGGATTTGACGGCAGTCTTTCTTTCGGCAGTGACTAATAAACTGCGGCAGTGATTTTCAGAAGAGAGATTTTTTTGATCATTTATACTTGATTTTGGTCACGGTTCCGAAATTCAGAGACCACGTCAGAAATTCATAGCAGAATCTGAAATCAAGAATACAAGAACTACTGTATACAAAATATGTTTTACTTTTTCCGTTGCAGTTATTTTAACAATGAAAGATTTCGATTTACAGTATGTCGTCTAGTTTCAGATTTCAATACCTAAAAAGACAAAAAATAGTTATTAACGTTGAAGGTTCCTTTTTTTTTGCAATGTTGTTTAGCGGTAAAATGTTGGAAATTTTGTTGATACGTTTGTCAAGTAGAATCAAACTAGTAATTTTGGGAGTCAAATACAGGAGTTGGAGGGGGTGCAGAGGAGGGCTGCCAGGTTTGTCTCTGGAAATTACCGTAGTACACAATCGGTAACTAATATGATAAAGGAGCTGGAGTTGGATTTATTGGAGAATAGAAGGAGGGTGAAGAGAGTCATGTGACTGTACAATGCCTATACCGGTGATGAAGCATGGAAAGATGTTGGTAGGAAAATTAAGAGAGGTGCTTGGGGACCGTGCACAAACTACGTGGCTCGGGCCAGGGGGGGGGGGGGTTGGCTGGAAGGCTACGTTGGGCTACGTGGGGGGAGGGGGGGGTTACGAGCCAGGCCACGTAGCTTTCCTTTCATAACAATTTTCACAGTTAAAATGAGGAACACAACTCACAACAGCATGTGTACATTTATTTTCCTCAGTTAATTATCTCCGCATGTAATTACAATGGTCTGACAAGAGAAAACAGTATAAAATGTCTTCTGGAATCAAATAGGAAAAAAGCTACGTGGGGAGGGGGGGGGGGGTTGAGGCAAAGCCACGTAGGGCTACGTGGGGGGGGAGGGGGGTTCACAGGAGGGCAAAATGGAGCTACGTGGTTTATGCACGCTCCCTTGGAAGGGTAAGGTTGACCATGACCACAAGCTGGCACTTGACTTCAGGCATAAAGGTGTCGGAAAATTTTATTTCATTGGAAAGGGAGTGAGGGACTGGAATAAATTGCCAAGAGAAGTGATGAATAACTTACCGGAAGCACTGAAAAAATTCAAAGTAAAAACTAGTAGAGGGCAAAAGTAGTTTCGAAGGGGAAAGGGAAGGGGCGTAGGGAGATTGCCACCGGAGCGGGTGCTCCGTCGCAATTTTATCAATTATTATTATTATGATATCATGCACAGTCGAAACAGGTGGTTTTTGTTTAGATCTTCACAGCTGTGTTATTCTTTACTCGTTTTTTTTTTTTAGAAATAGTAGTAATCATATATTGAGTATGCAAAGATTATACATAAATGAAGTAATACTATTTGCAAAGAAATTCATTCGTTAGTTAATTTATTAAATAATCAGAAGTATAGGTTCCGTTTAATTTGTCGCCATCTTAAGAAAAAATTGTTATGATAGATACCCACGAAATGAGAACATGAGAAATAAAATGAACAATATGAATAAAATTGATTTTTTGTTATGAGTTCAAATTACTGAGCTCGGTGGGTGAGCGGTAACGCTCTGGTCTCGCATTCTGAAGGATGCGAATTCTAATTCCCATCCGGCGATCCAGGTGAATACCGGAATAGTTCTTTCAAAAGCCATCGCTGAATTCCTTCCCGTTTATTGCAACTATCCTTGCCTCAGTCCTTTCCCACCCCTGGTGATCTCGACGTCGACAAGGCATAAAGACAGGAAAAAAAAACAGATTAAATTTCTGACCATTAATTTCCTGTGACACAACACAAAGTTGGTGTTAAGCACTTAAAGAGGCAACAACCCATCAGCATTAACCGACATTACTGGGTAATTGAGAGAAACTTCTTGCAAGGATTTTGATGTAAGTTATAACATTACACAGCATCAGCGTAGGAGTCGATCAGCACACATGGAAGTGCCTGCAGCAAGGTTTCGTCACATTAACACCAGTTTAACGCATACCTAATTGCAATAAGCTTAGATAAACTTGACAAAATAAGTCAGAAAGACTGGTGATGTGCGTGATCTGTCGGAAACAGATCATCAGCTCGACCGAAAACCCAGTAGATAGTCGAAGTATTAAATCATTAGAACTTTACAAATGGACTGCAAAATCTCGATGTGCTTACTTGAAGATGGTTTTTTTTTTTTTTAACTGCTTAACGTCTCCTATAACAACTAGGTCTTTAGAGACGGGAAAGGATGGGGGGCAAGGAATGGGAAGGAATTCGGCCATGGTCTATTGAAGGAAACATTCTGGCATTCACCTGGATGATTTGGGGAAACCATGGAAAACCCAAATCTGGATGCCCGGACAGGGATTCGAACCGCCGTCCTCCCGAATGCGAGGCCAGAACGCTAGCCGTTACACCACCACGCTCGGTTTGAAGAAGGTGATCATATCTCGGAAACAAGTAAATCTGTATTGTACAACTCTGTAACAATATTCCCTAAATATCCTCTATTGGTGACAATTAGTAATTTAGACAACAATTTTATAAATGTGAGAATATGAAGAGGTGAAGATATCTGCATATATGTCACTTTGGAGCAATAAATATCAGGCTTTAAAATATTTTAGTTATTTGTTCAGATTATGAGACATTTACAGCTTCGTAATTTTTTATTTTTTTATCAACACTTTCTTTAATGTTGACAGTAGTATCACTGAAGTAGAGAAATTATATAATTAAGAAACGGTTTGAAATAATTTCTTTAAACTTCTTTAGTTTTTGACAAACCAATCCCTACAAACAATGAAAAGAAGGAAAAGTTTTTTGTTGCAACTTCTTAGATTTTCAGTTTAATATTTGCAATATGTTATCATAAACTCTTAATTAATTATTCCTACGCAGACTGAAAGCTAAGAAACTCGGTATCTTCTTAACAGTATACAATTTTCTGCAGTCAAATAAATAGTAAATGAAAGGGCTAATGCGAGTGCACAATATTGTGAGAAACATTGAAATCAACTCAGAGTAATCAATTCCTCTGTACATCACAATCACCTGCGAATTAATTGTTCGTGCTTTGCCTGAATTTGTCAATCACTCGGCCTTTTTTTTTATTGCGGAAATGCAGATATCGGGACCGGTAGCCCAGTGGCAGGGAAAAAAAGAACGCAACCCCATTTCCATGTTGGGCTGCGTTTTTAATTTCAGTACAATTGAATCCAAGTGACAAGCTTAATCATTTGTGTGCTCTGAATTGGAGCGAGCGCCGCTTCCAGTTGATAGTAATTAAAAAGCTGTGCAAGTCTGTTTTAAAAGTAATTTACGAGAGCGGATGGATACACTCACAGAATAAATATATTTTTCCTCCTTTGTGGCAAAACAACGATTTATCCGACGTATTACGTGAAGTTATAGTAGAAATGCAGTGTTTGGGTTTTTTTTTCAATATTAATTTCACGGTTGCCAAATAGATTAAATAGGATTTCAGGTTTACTCTAACAAAATCTAATTTCTACATTTGGTTGCCAATCTTTAAGCCATTTAGGCTACGTCCACTATAATCTGATTTATAACTGATGATGAGATATCATAGTAACCCAATCAGTTGCGAACTAAATTTATTCAAAATTCATAATGAATATTCGAGGAAAGTGATTACGTTCTGTTTCCAAAACGGAGACATTAGGCCGCATTAAAAATCATGAAAGTGATAAGGAATCCGATTGAGATGTTTTAGTCTTCTGCCTTAAGATATTTATTTTTTTCACTTGCACATCCGAAAAATACCAAAAGTTTCATCAGCAAATTTGCCACTCATTTCTGCATAAGCATTTAAAATAATTCTGTACTCCTTTATTGTTACTCGAAAATGTCCACAAAAGCTTACAGCATTAATTTTATGTCAAACTTCGTAAAATAGTCAAATGCGAAATTGCCGACAGCAAGGAACAACCCGGCAGAAATTTGATTACAATAGTATCCAAAACACATTATTTACCGAAATATAGACACCGTTTAGTTTACATGACGAATAAGCTAAAAATTAATACTGCACTTTTCCCGTTATTAAACAATACTACTGTGAGGTGTAACGTTGAGCATGCAATACGGCTAAATGATGATCTTTGATTGTTGACCCGCTCATCCAGATTTCTATGAGTTGACAAGCCTTAAAGTCCTAATCCAAATAACATTAATGAAATAAAAAAAAACTTTTTAAAAAAACCCATTGGCCTGGCTATAGAACATGCGTGATTTATGGTTGCCTTCGTAATAAATTTCTGAATTTCTTCGAAGCATTAAAAGAGCGTATAGATCATTCAAATACATACAACTGTAATATCTATAAACATTGCAGAATTGATGCTAATGCAGATATTTTACTATTTTTGTATAATTTCGTAATGTCACAAAGTCATTAAATACTTGATGATTTCCAACTTGATTAGAATGTTGCGTAAATTAAAAAAAAAAGTAGAGACTCCTACAGTTGTTACGCAAAGAAGCATCATTTGGTAATCTGCTTGAAATAGATAAGAAGTTAAATGTTCAATCTTTTGTTAGAAGGAATGTAAAAACTGATTTGCTTTCATATCGTTGCTATATATAAAAAAAAGGTTTCGGTTTCTAAATACTACTGCAAACTTGCAGTTATTGCGATTTAATCTGCATTAATGCGAAAGATAAGTTTCTGGAACACCATTAGCAGTATTTCCACAGCCATCACTGTGTCGATTAGTAGCAGCATATTTGTGTGTTTCTTGTCTCCCCAAATAGTAATTTGTAAAAAAAACTCTGATATTTAGCTCCACCCACTCAGTGTTAAGGAACTGTTTATTCTATTTCCATTTAAAGGAGTCCATCTTCATGTTTCAGATAGTTGTTCCTCATGAAAAATATTTTAGCTTTTTTTATATGTAGCCGATTGCCTACGCCTTTAAACACATTGTTCTGAATCCTTTTATTGATTTATACCTCCAATTTGACTATATTTCTGTTGGATTCATTTAGTTTTTTCGCCACTGCATATCCATCCGCTCTTTAAGTCAGTTTGAATTATTTTTTTCTCTTTACCTTTTTTGGGAATGATCCTACTTCACTATACCACTTTTTAAATCTTGATCCACACTCCAGAGCTCGCATAAACATCACCACTAAACAGTTTCACTCCTTTATGGAGCCGGCGAATGTAATGAGGGCTCGTATATACAGGAGGTTTACGACCTATCGTAATAAAGTAATAGTTATACCCGCACATGGTTCAATTTATCTAATTTATTATATTTTTATAACTGAAGGAGGTTATTTCATATACCAATGAAATTTGTTAAACGGCTACCATAAATATAAAATTGCATATATTTTCTCAGTAATATACTTTTAGACGAATAAAGATCGATGACATCCAAAGTTTAATTTTTGTGTGTCTTTAGCCTGTTAAAAAAACTACATACAGTTTCCTCGTTACTTAAATTTAAGAAATCAAAAGCATATTTCATAAAAATAATTTAGCTAGATAACTTTTTAGAAAAAATATTTCACATCTGCTACAGGTATACAGAGGTTCGTTGTTGGGAGGGGGGGGGGGGAGAGGTGGGAGGTTCTGGGTGTATCGGCGTCGAGGTTATTAGCACCTTATCTGGTGCTTAGTGTGCAATGGAATATTTGTTATTATTATTATTTTGAGCGTTATCAAGGAAGAATGTTGTGGTAGTGAAAAGTTGTTCAGTAACACACCTGTCTTTTTTTCCCCTGTACACTCACCGTAGCCAGTGTCGGCATAGCTCTTTAATGGACAGTACATAATACAACGGAATTTAAAATCTTCTTCTTCTCGAAGGTGGTGATAGCTTCAAATAAGGACTTATATTTATTCGTTACAGCAACTTTTATCCAAACAATACCACACTGAAGGAATTATGAGTTGCTGCAAAAAAGTTTGCAATTATTTGCGATATAATTTGTCGATCGAAATGCTATATCACTCAGCAGACCAAAAACATCATTCATGTCCAATGCTTGATGGTATCTGTATTTTCAACTGTTACAAAAGATCTGGAAAATCTGATGAAATATTAAAGCGTATCACTTCCGTTGAGACCGCAGATGGACTGCTCTGTGCTTGTTACGGAATAGTCCTACTGTTATTCCATACACCACCAAATTTCTTTATGTCAAAGCTTTACTAAGTCGATGTGTAGCACGCTAAGTACGCACAGTAGTTCAGATAACACGTTAAATTGAGGGTTCCTGGAATCTGGTAACATTATCGAATCAGTCTAGACAACGAAGAAGGTAAATGACTGGCAAATAGAAACTTGTGTCATCAGGTCGCAACTGATTTATTTTATTTTGTGGTAACACACAGTTTTTGAAAACTTTTACTGACAGCATTGTTACTCTACCTAATTCAGGAATTGTTACATAATATTATAAACACTATATATACTTAAATATAATACGTAAATAATCAGGTACAGAACAGTGTAAATTTTCCGGAACGACCAATGGCCGTCATATATATATATAGATGTCTGTATGTATGTTAGTTTGTTTGTTCTACATACAAATCCAGTTTTCATCCGATTTCGATAAAAGTTTGCACACTTATCCTTTGAAAAGGTCTCTGTACTGCCTTTACCCGTAGCGGTCTGGTAGCTCAGTGGTTAAAACGCTTGCTTACTGGTGTTTGGATCGTGGTCTCCAGTTCAAACATCCGCGGAGGCAAAGATTTTAAAAAAGTTGTTTTTGATCATAAGAGTCACGCCTGAACCGTCGGATATTCGGATTGAATGTTAAACCGTGGATATCACAAATTTATTTATTTTTTTATTTATTTATTTAAAGGTTTATTTAGCCTGGCAAGATTAGGGCTGTCAAACCCTCTCTTACATCATACCAGGTGTTTACAATAAATAATATACACCTTACACAAACTAACAGTATACAACACTAATGTAACATTTGGCCTAAATCAAATTCAAGAGTAATACTAACAAAAAAAACTTAATAATATTTATGAATAAAATACTGGCTTAGAACTTAATAGTATTCGTGTTTAACTAGTTAATAATTTAATGGTATAAACTAATGCAAGTGGAAGTTAAAGAAGTAAATGGTACAAACTTAATACTAGTAGGATGAAGAGACAAGACACAAACTAATAATAGGGAAGGCAGAATAAAGAGGTGGACACTGTATACATCAATATTATTCAAATCTAAAAATTAGGTTATGTATGGAAGGAGATATCTTTTAGCTAGTGCTCCAATAAATAATGCTTTCTCAAAAGAGTTTTAAATAGGCCGATTCTTTGGGTAGTTCTAATTTTTAGGGGAAGATCATTCCACAGTCTAGCCGCTGAAATGAAGAAGGAATTGGCTAGGATTTCCGAGCTGTGGGAGTGGATGGTTAGTATGTTTGAGTTCAGGGATCTGGTGTTAATATTATGAGAAAGTCCTAGATATGAGATATTGGAACAAAGGTAGGCGGGAGTTTTCAGATGTATGAGGCAGTGAAGGAGACATAGAGTGTAGAATCGTCGTCGATCCCAAACGCGCAACCACTGCAAGCGGTCGTATGAAGGTGATACGTGGTCGTACAGTCGTAGGTCACAGATGAACCTTACACAGGAGTTCATAACAAGTTCAAGTTTCCTTATTTAGGGGTGCAATGCGAGGCAAATCGTAGGTAGTCTTGCAATGCTGTAGGTTTACACTTTTTTATGCTATAATGATTCCTCATGGGTTGTTCGCATCAGTGTGTGTGTGTGTGATCTGCAGTAATAATACTATAAATGCGGAAGTAAGTCTCTGTCTTTTTGTTACGTTTTGACGACTAAAGGGCTATACCGATATTGATGGAATTTGACAAGAAAATCTGTAGGAAGGGCACAGTATTATTAACAGTTGTAGTCACGAAATTTTGAGAACTTATCGAATGGTGATAGAATTATGTTGGAAATCGATTCTCTTCAAGAGACATGTTTGACGGTAAAATGATATAGTGATAGCTTTCCTGTCATATTATGCCGACTCGGTGTCGTTTAGGACAAATTCTTCGTTACCAAAAACTTTCTATATTCAATTCTGGCAAAGAAATTCGTAATCCACTCGAACAAAGTCGCGGGCATCAGCTAGTGTACACATAATAGTGTTCATCACCACTATTGATCAGTTGGTATAATTTATCTAGGGAAGTCATAAGGACAGGGGTTGTTTTAAACATCTGATTTCGACTTAATGTTATTGTAACTTGGGACAAAGAAGAATGCTAATAACTTATCATTAACAAGTATTCGGATCGGTGAAGCGCTGTGTTTAGCCAAGTAGAGTTATTTTAATTACATAGCTTACAATTAGATAAGAATTTTAGTTAGTTGTTACAGAGTAATCAGCAAACTACGACTCACAGGGTTCTGTACCCGCTGGAACAGATGCGCCTATAACTGGAAGTCAGTTTGCGATTTTCGTTATTCGCCGTTTGTGCAGAACTGAAGTGCAGATGGACGCTAGGTTTCTCGTCTCTTTCGTCCTCATATTTGCCTCCTGTCGCTACCGAGTTCGCGCCATATTGCGCGATGATTGATAGTGGGCTTACGTCAGTTTTCCACAGTGCTGCAGCTTTTGCCTTTTCGACTACTGCCGAGCAGTGACTGATTAATCGGGGCGGGGAAGGGCTAAGGGGAACCATGGGGGTAGTTTTTGACAGCCGCAGTGCTGGATTGAGATTTCCGACGCCCCTGAAAGCCCCTATCGACCACCTAGGGCCAAGGCTGGAGGTTCACGCGGGAGGTGGGGTGGTTTTCACACCTGTGCTGGCATGAAGTCTTGCAGCAAGGTGCTCCAGGATATCGATTGTCTAGCCCAGCTGTTCAACTCTAACGCGACGCACTGACGTTGTGGATTGTGTGAGAAGTTAGGCGTAATGAACTGAAATGGCTTTTCATTTACTTAATAAATGCTTTATACAGGGCAGATTAAACTGTCATCGACTGAATTATGAATAAACTAGATGAACAAAGACGAAAAATTTTGCGAATACAATGAATAGTAAGGTTGCGGGTATGTAATAGGATGAAGGGGGTGTAAGGGTTTGGGAGAGACTATACAAGTCTTTTCCAACCAAATGTCAACCTCTCCTTCACGTGGTGCACCCTGTTTGCACGGACGAGGCTCTGGCGACTGAAAGATTCCCGGTATAAGGAGTCACCCACTGCTTGCCAACGGCCTCTGAAAAGAGGGCGGAAGAGCGGGGAGCGGTTCAGGGCACCCTCTTGCCCTTGGGGTTGGAAACGGCCCCTAAAGGCGGATGAATCAGAAATGATCAACGGCATGGGGATGCAGAAGGCAACGGGAAACCACTGCATTAAAGACCCAAAGGGTATCCCGAGGACATGTAATCCTCTCAAATTACATATATCATGATGGCTTCTTCCTGGGTAAAATATTCCGGAGGTAAAATAGTCCCCCAATCGGATCTCCGGGTGGGGACTGCTCAGGGAGGAGTCATCAGAATGGATAGAAACATTCTACGAGTCGGAGCGTGGAATGTTAGAAGTCTGAATAGGGCAGGTAGGTTAGAAAACTTAAAAAGGCAGATGGAACAACGTAAGTTAGATGTTGTTGGGATTAGTGAGATTAAATGGAAGGACGCACAGGATTTCTGGTCTGGGGAACACAGGATAATTAGCACACAAGCTGTCAATGGAGTCACTGGTGTAGGATTTGTAATGAACAAGAAAGTAGGGAAATGGGTTAGTTATTATGAACAATTTAGTGACAGGATTATTTTGATGAGGTTAGAAACTAAGCCCATCCCAACCACATTAGTACAAGTATATATGCCAACGTCACAGGAAGATGACGAAGAAATAGAAAAAATATACGCTGAAATTGAAGAATTAATCCAATATGTGAAAGGGGAGGAAAATCTAATAATCATGGGTGATTGGAATGCAATAGTGGGAGAAGGAAAAGAGGGGAATACTGTAGGAAGTTTTGGTCTAGGAGAAAGAAATGAGCGAGGAAGCAGGTTGCTAGAATTTTGTGAAAGGTATAAACTAGTAGTGGCGAACACACTGTTTAAGAACCATGCAAGAAAAATATACATCTGGAAACGTCCTGGGGATACAGGCAGATATCAGCTAGATTATATCATGGTCAAACAGAGATTCAGGAATCAAGTTCTAGACTGTAAAGCGTACCCAGGAGCAGACATAGACTCGGACCATAATTTGATAGTAATGAAGTGCAGGCTGAAATTCAAGCGAATAAGGAAGCAGCATATGCAGAACAGACTGGAAGTGAATAAACTGAAACAATCTAGCACAAGAGAAAAATTTGCAGAAATGGTAGACTCAGGTCTAAGAATTAACTGTGAAAGGAGCTCAACCGAGGACGAATGGAATGCATTAAAGACCGAAATAATGAAAGCTGGCAAAGAAACCTTAGGCTTTAGGGAACAAGCTGCCCGAAAACCTTGGATCACAGAAGAAATTTTGCAGCTGATCGATCAGAGGAGAAGGTACAAAAATGCTCAGGATGAAGCAGGAAAAGAGCAGTACAGGCAATTTAGAAATCAAATAAATAGGAAATGCAAAATAGCAAAAGAAAAATGGCTACAAGAAAAGTGTGAAGAAGTAGAAAAGGAAATGGTTGCAGTAAAAGTAGATGTTGCATATAGAAAGATCAAACAGAATTTTGGAGAAATGAAGAAAAGAGGTATGAACATTAAAGCTGCCGATGGGAAACCTCTTTTAAGGTCAGAAGATAGAGCTAACAGATGGAAGGAATACATTGAGAAACTGTATGTTGGGGACGAGTTGAACAATAGTGTATTGGAAAAGGAAGGCGATGTCGACATGGATGACTTAGGAGATCCTGTTTTGAGGACAGAATTTAATAAAGCTCTGAATAACTTGAAAGCAAATAAGGCAGTTGGAATTGATGAGATCCCTGCAGAACTTCTTAAATCTCTAGGAGAGGAAGGAATCGAAAGATTATTCAAGCTGATATCAAAAAGTTATGAAACAGGAGAAATTCCAACTGATTTTAATAAAAATATCATCTTCACACTTCCAAAGAAAGCACAAGCTGACAAATGTGAGAATTATCGCACAATTAGTCTAACATCACATGCTTCAAAATTACTGACCAGAATAATATACAGAAGGATGGAAAGGGTAGTAGAAGAGATAGTAGGTGAAGATCAGTTTGGGTTTAGGAAAAATCGCGGTACAAGGGAAGCAATTCTGTCTTTAAGATTAATACTTGAAGGGCGGATCAAGAAAAACAAAGATACTTTTATGGCATTTGTTGATTTAGAAAAAGCTTTTGATAATGTTAGGTGGGACAAGATGTTCAAAATTTTAAAGAAGTCAGGTCTAAAGTATCGAGATAGAAGAATACTCTATAAACTATATAAGAATCAAGTTGCTGTGATAAAAGTAGAGAATCACGAGAGACATGCATCAGTTAAAAAGGGTGTGAGACAAGGTTGTAGTCTATCCCCGTTAATATTCAACTTGTATGTAGAAGAAGCAATGAAGAAAGTCAAAGAAAAATTTCCATGTGGCATAAGTTTACAGGGAGAAAAAATCAGTATGCTACGATTTGCTGACGACATTGTCTTATTAGCAGAAAGGGCTGAGGACATTGAGAAGTTATTGAATGGCATGAACAAAATACTGAAGGAAGATTTTGGACTGAATATAAATCAAAGTAAAACAAAAGTGATGAAATGTAGCAGAAATGACACCAATACTAGCAGATTAAATATAAAAATAGGATCTGATGCAATAGGAGAAGTGAGTGAGTTCTGTTACTTGGGAAGCAAAATTACAACCGATGGCCGAAGCAGGAATGACGTTAAAAGCAGAATAGGACTAGCAAAAAGAGCTTTCATGAAAAAGAGAAACCTTTTAGTTTCAAATATTGATCTAGGAATTAGAAAGAACTTCTTAAAACTCTATGTGTGGAGCACAGCACTTTACGGTAGCGAAACATGGACTTTAGGAATACCGAAAAGAAAGAAACTTGAAGCATTTGAAATGTGGTGCTACAGAAGAATGCTGAAAATTAGGTGGACAGACAAAGTAAGAAATGAACGAATTTTGGAAATGTTGGGTGAGAAAAGAAGTTTATGGAGGAAGCTTACAGGAAGAAGAGTGGGTCATATTTTGAGACATGCTGGATTGGTTAATTTGTTAGTGGAGGGAACAGTTGAAGGTAAGAACTGCAGAGGTAGACAGAGATTAGAATATATGAAGCAGATAATTGAGGACGTGGAATGTAAGGGGTATGTAGAAATGAAGAGGTTAGCACAGGATAGGAAGGGATGGAGGATTGCATCAAACCAGTCTAAAGACTGACGACAGCAAAA